>OY804258.1:64695526-65295526 GCA_963680825.1 Meiosimyza decipiens | reverse complement strand
TCTGCAGATTTCGGATGGGCCACACTTTCTTAACCCACCGTCATCTAATGAATAAAACTTCAGCACCAGCATGTCCAATATGCCATCATCAAACTGTCACAACTTACCACCTAATATTCAACTGTCCACCTATCAAACACGAATGTCGAAAAATAAACATCTCAATGCTAAACCTACTCCAAAAATCAACATCTGATAACATATCTAAATTTATAAATATTTTGAAAAAATTTAATATCTACTCTGTTATATAAATAACTAATATATATTTATGTATGTACATACCATTATAGTTATGTATATATAATCATTACTTAATTTTAATCACACTTAAACTTATTATCTTAACCCATATCTATCCTATACTTTCATAAGTATAAATATTTATTTTAGATTTAATTTGTACTGACTAGGCTGATGATCTCTGTAATTAATGCCTATTTTTTTTTTAAGTTTGTTACATGATTTATTATGTAAATAAACTGATTATAATAATAATAATAATAATATTGAAAACTTTACGAGGTTTTCCCCCAATTTGGGTTTTTTGACTTATAAAGATCTTTGAGCAAATGAGCGATATGTATGTATCAGTGATCGATATTGAGTGGCTCACTGAGGGTTTTGAGCGACCTCCAAAAATATGAGACGTGCCTGTGCATTGCATTGCATGCAATAATGAGCGTGAATCTGAGTTGCGCTCACTAATAGTGAATGCGTAGATTAGCATGCTGCTCATGAATAGTGAGTGAGCGTGTAAGTAGCTCTGGTCTCATGAATGTGAATCTCACACTCACATGCATTCAGCATTCATGAAGCAGTGAACGGCTTGAGCCACTTTTGTTGAACTGTATTAAAGGAAACCTGTTTTTTTCCTCTAATCGATGGAGAAAAGGTCAAAAAAAGATTTTGGACATCACTTAGGGTGGCTGCGGATCCTGGACTGTTTTCAACCGATTTTCGGAAACAATTTGGAGAAGGTCGAAAATGGCTTTTGGACAACACTTAGGGTGGTTACGGACCCTGAAAATTACCGTTTTCGACCCATTTCTGGGAAAAATTTTTTTTGCTCAAATCGCCGGGAAGGTTCCAAAAGAACAACTGCAACGGACCGATTTAGACCCATTTACGGAAAAAATTTTGTTTTTTCATACGAAAGATACCTCGAAAACTAGTTTTGGATAACTCTAAGAGGAGCGCGGGACACTGGAAAGAACCATTTTTGACCCAAAAATGGGCCCCCGGACCATGGTACCCGACTTTGATCCATTTTCAGGAAAAATGTTTTTCCCAAAAAAAGAAAAAGTATTTTTTTCTTATTTTATTGTGAGAATTCCTTGTTTTCAACTTATTGCCAAAATTATTTATATTCGTTTCTTTAAAGTGAGCAAAGCGTGCGAGCCCCACAAAAAAACTGAATGTGTAAAATTTTCAAAGCACCAGGCGATGATTAACCAAGAAGTTTTGAAATGGTAATAGCTACTTTCCGAGAAATTAACTTTCTTTTAATTTGACTTTCCATTTTCAATCTTTTAAGAAATCAAATAAGCAAGCAATAACTGATATATTGGCAAAAGAATAATTTTTTTGCTACATATGATCAATTTTTTTTTAAACTTTAATGCAGCAACGTTATCCTTTTCTGTAAGACAAAAAAAATTACACCTCATTTGTTAAAATCGGTTCAGTAGTTTAGGAGCTATTCACTTTTTTTTACGTACTTTGGCAGTGAGCGAAATTCAATATGAAAAATTTACAAAATACCAGGCGATCATGAACCAACAATAAGTAACGAATTTTTGTATTTTGCTTGATAACGCTATTGCTCGGCTGTGACTGAATTGATCTGAGCAATTGTGCTGTCAGTTTTCGTCTTCTAGTTTTTGGTAATGGAAAAATAATGAAATAATTGTCAAAATAGATACCCGTGGGCCTTGTAGGAACGAAAAAATTTCGGAAAAAGACGTTAGTTGGTGCATCTTTATTATGTGTTCTTAAACTTTTTTTAAATTTGGTGATGGCAAAAACCAAAAAGAAGTCCAATTTTTTATGGTAGCCATCTCAATATTGGCGGCCAAAAAAAGTAAAAACAAATTAAAGGTCATGAAATTTTTCAGGACGAAATGGTTTTATTTTGGAAAGGCCGTTATTCCTTGTTTTCAATTTGGTATCACTGATTTATAAATTTTTTCGACTTTATTACTTTTTTCGATTATTTCATTGTTTTAACCAATTTCAAGCGCTTCGACCTCTTTCAACTTCTTTCAAGATTTTCAACTTCCTTCAACTTTTTTTCATTATTTTCGATATTTTCGAATCGACTCTTTCCAAATTTTTTAAACATTTTTCGAGTTTTTCAGCTTTTTTCAACATATTCCATATACATACTTCGACTTTTTAGATATTTTCATTACTTTCAACATTTTAAAAATTTTTTCAAAATATTCCATTTTTCTTCGACCTTCTCAGCGTTTTTCAGCTTTTACCCCCATTACCAAATTATGTGCAGTTTATTATAAGAGGGGGATATTTGTTGAAACCACTTTGTCTGTTGTTCCCAACAATACGGTAAGTTATATAACAAACTTGCTTGCTGGATACACGTATACTCGTAACTTTTGAAAGATTAAATTTAGAGCTGAATTGAAAGCTTGCTTGTTTGTTAATATGCTGAGGTGTCAATTTTTCACATTTCTAGCACCACATTTGACGAAAACTTCTATCAATAGTATATGGGAACATGGGGATTTGTTGGTAAAAAACTTTGATTTGAAAAGCAGTTCCACACTTTTCCAGTATGACTTATAATTTTTCAGCTTAATAGAAGTAAATTTTTACCCATATTAATGTTTTGTGTGAATGAGTGGTGGTATATTTATGTTTGAAGAGAACGGGCTCAAAAGAGGTTTCCGAGCCCCTCCTGCGTCATTATTAAAACTGACAAATATGATGGTCCTCTTCGAAACTCATTTCAAGACAAAAAAGTGTCAATGTTAGAATTTTAAATTGTACTGATCCAAGATCTGGACGGTATGTCTGATATTTTCCTCTATTTAATTACCGTGAATCGACATATTTTTTCATCTTAAGTTATTCAGTATTCAACTTCAGTATTATTTTTAGAGGTCTTTATATCTTTCTGCCACTGATTGGCTATGCTCATTGAAATATCATTTATCGGGAACGCTCATGTAGGATTTTTTCATAGATACTTTAAGTGGCAACATATTCTGGACGGCTAAGAATGTCTCATGGCCGTTCTACGAATATCACCAAAAAAATTTGATTCCTTTCACCTAGTGAAAACTTCAAGTACTTAGTTGGTATGATCGTTCAATGTTGTATTAATAAAAATTGAATTTAGCGAAGCATTTAGACAAAACATTGATCTTTCAAATCTTTTTTGCCAAGTTAATTTCGGAACAGTTTTTCCTCCTCTATAACTTTGAGTTTTCTTTTTTGATCAGTTTTCTAGGATTCGTGAGCCCCGTGCAATGTGACAACCACGGCAGATAAGGGAACACATAGCCTTATGTATGTATGTTCTTTACATGATTTATAATTTACTAAAAAAAAAATTTTAACATCAAATTGGTAAGCAAAATAGAGATTTAAATTGTCAAGCTCTTTGAAATAACACGTTTTTTACTTTCAGCTAAAACTTTTAACAAAGAATTTAACCTAATCACAAGATGTTCTCACATTTTTTAGAATCTGCAACGTCTCACAATAAATTTTTTAAAAAAATATTTAGCACAAATATTTGTTTTCTATAAATATGTACACATATTAAGAACTTTATATCGAAACACATAAATTTATATATGTAAACTCATTTAAAGCTGAAGAAATGATTAAGTATGGTATACATAATATCATATATACGATTTGAAGTGTTCAGTGAACAAATGAGTTCAATTAAGACTTTTGACTTTATATTTAAAAGAGTTCGACATCTTAGTTCAACTAATGTTTAGTAATTTTAATATTCTAGCGAAAAAGTTATAGAAATGACTGGAAAACAGCAAACAATGTCGAGTAGAAAATTTATTTGCTAAGTACATAACGCTTAAGAGAACTGAAGGATTTTTATTAATAAAAAAACAATATATTAGTAATATGGTAAAGAAATGCATGGCAATCATACAACTAGAGCTTCAATATAAAAACTAATAACTACGAGTAACGCTACAAAAAAAATTTAGTAATATTACATATTTATGTAAGAAATATATTCAAATCAAATATGAAATAACAGAAACAAATAAAAATATTCTCGTAACATAAAAATTAAAGTCTTAATATTATATGCCAAGTGAAATAAATATCATAAACTTTTCTCGTAAGGAAAAATATCAGATTTTTAAGGATAACTATCTTGTGAATATTTTTATTTAGCGCTAAGGGGTCATTCAAGTTCATGATCGTTGTTAATCGAGGTTCTGATTTGGTTTGACCCTTACTCATTTGGGTTAGTTTGACCCTCATCCATGCCTCAGTTCAATACACAGAAGTGTCCCTTTCGTGTCAATTTGACACAATGAATTTTCCATCACCACGGGCTCATGATAAACGATTTTAATTACCAAATATCATTTTGTTTCATTTATTTTACTTATTTATAATGCAAACAATTCAAAAAATTCCCTCCGATCAATTTATTTTTCTGTATTCTTGGATATATTTAGACATATCATGTAAATCATTGAAAAAATTTTAATTATTTTGAAGAAAAAACCTTAAAATTCCTAAAAAACTTAAAATTTATATAAAATTATGTATTACGGAACAATTAAAAACATCAAAAAACTTAAGAAAATCTTTGTTCAGATTTTCACATATCTCACGAATTTGTCTCATCAAACAGAACGAACATTTGCATTGGTATAGATGTTCCGACCATTTCGTCCACAGTTCCAACTCCACCTTTAGTCAGACACCACTGAAGCGCGAAGTTCATGATCAAATACAAATCCAGAGTAATATGGATGTTTTCTCATGTTTACCACTAAAAATTTAAGATCCTTTCGATTTCTACAAATCGTGGCAGCAATTGTTATTTGGCGTTGCAAAAATTAAATAACGAGATGTGAAAAAGTTGTCACATGTGACATTCCGGCCATTGAGTCATTCAGTAAGTTGATGTACACCACACGCTTGCCTTGGTTTATTTCACTACCGTAATTTCCATCACGTCTAGCATGTGGACAAACATTGTACACATACTTGGCGTTCGAAGGAATATACTGCGTAAATGAGCATCTTCCGCGGAATGGTAACAGTTCCAACATCGACCGTTGGAAATTTGCCTGGCACATGCATTGCTTTGAAGAGTTGAACCATTTGTCAAATACAAGCCGAACAGGAGAATATTTATCTCGAGAAGACGATGTATCTGTTGTGAATTGTCAAAGCGCAGACATCGGCTTATTTCTCTGAAACGCTTCAGAGGCAAAGTGGCCCGACATTTATCTTCGGCCAGTAATAAGAAACCATAGCATGCACGCATAGCAGTAATATCAACACACTTGCAACAGACTCCGTACTTTCATACACCATAAATGTTAGTCATTGCGACGACCCTCTCAGTATGTGTCGATTTGACGCATGAGGGACTCTTTTGTTACTTTCCATGTTGGAAGCACTGTATGTATATTGTTACCTCGAGCATAGCATAATATGAATTTCGCCGAAAAAGACCTATCGAGCCATTTTTGTTTTCGATGACACATGGGATGGATTCGGGTTAAGTTAAGTTGCACGGGCTGTTCACTGAGCTACTTAATCTACGAATTCACACAGACCAGGTTTGATCCCTCAGATTGAATTCAGATTCCTTAATCAAAACGAGGAGGAAACAAATCCTAGTGCTGACACACTTATTCAGATTTTTGAAAAAGTATCCCCTTAGCTTCCATTACTACTATTTTACTTCTTTGTGGAAACATAAATCATTGTAGAGAACATCCAAGTCCCAAGCAAACCGAAAAGCGTGGCCAATGATCGTACCCACCACAATTTTAACTCTGACTTCCCCAGTGCTATTAGATTCATAGATAGAATTCTTGCATAAAATTATAATTTGAATTTTTTTAAATCAGTTAAGATTTTTGCGTCTGGTGAAGATGCTATGTATTGTCATTTCTTCGAACCTGCACATTTTTCTTCTGGATGGTACTTGTGTCCTTAAAGGATCTCTCGTACCAAGCTGTCTTATGCCGAAAAAGTTAATGAGCTGCCATGCTTGTCTCTAATTTCCGCTTAAGATTTCGTCGGGTTCTTGTATTCATATATTATAATGTAGATTCTTCTCTATATAATGAATAAATACTAGAAGAAGCATGTGTTCCGAATTTTACATTTTTAAATATTATTCTGGAGGGTAAGCTTAGCTCTTCTAGATTTTAAAAATATAAGTCGAACTATAAGGTGAAACTCTAAATAAAATCAAAGCCGAAGCCAAGAAAAAAAACAACAAAACACAAAAAATTTAATGTCGGAGCAAAAAAAGGGAGGAAAACTTATGCTGGATACAGCGTAGGGAAATGTACAATAATTTTCCGTGGACAAACTCAACGGTATCACACATTTAAGAAGTTGTGCGCTGGGACAAACACAAGCTATTTTTTGAGAAAACGGTTCAAAATATAAAAAGTTCTCACCAATTCTGACACAGATATCCTAAGTTTCAAAATGAAATAAATTTCTCTTCTCCACTTCTACAATTTTGTATTAAGCAGCTTCCATTTAAGGTATGCTCTTAATCAAGTGGCTAAAACCCGTTTTCAATTATAGAGGTGACCTTTCCGGTTTTTTACTTCCCAGCGATGAGTCAACTAAGCATTCATTCTGGAAAGAATTTTTCTGGCTTCAAACCTCATATTATTGGTCTACTTATGCATAAGGGGTACTCTCATTCTGATTTACTCTGAATTTCTTAAAAAAATTGTCTGTCAAAATTTCTGTTTTGTACATGACAATATCAACAGGTCTTGGGACAAAGATGAAACACTATTTTATTGTTCTTAAGCATTTAAGCAATTCGGAAAATGCCGTTTTTGGACGTAATATTTTTAATTACCTATATAAAAAAAAATTAAAATAATAATATCATAATTATACATAAAAATACTACGATATTAATTTTTTATAAAAACTCAAGCATATACCTTCAGTTATAAAGAAATTAATAACCATATAAATACGTTCTTAAATTAAACACTTATATATCTATTTATAAAACGTAATACATACACACATTTATACAATGATGTAGTTTACATACACATTTGCAGGTATACATAAATAATTTACCCACACACAAATTGCATTTTATAAGTTATAGTACTTATAAATGTCAAAAAATCATTTCCCTAGCACTTAAAAAAATTATATTTACATGTTTTCAATTTAAGTGCATATTCCAAAATACTTACGTTATTTATGCTCATATATGGTATTAATATTGTGTTACTTGAATTCAATAAAAACTATGATTGAACTGCAACAAATTGTTTCATTGTTTATTAGGATATGAAAAACATTAATTATTTTTTGTATTAAATTCTTAATGCAGAGTACCAGGAGACCGCCCGTCGTTCACTATTTTACTAATGATCCCATGACTATTTAAATTTAAAGATTATGGAGAGTGTCACGCCAACGATTACGACCACACTAACTTTTGATCCAGTGAATTTTCCTACAACTTTAATCATTATACCAACATTATAAATTCGTAGCCTGGTTTTCTTAACTGGACTTGATTTTTGGTTTGAATAGGAGACGCTACACTTGGGTTTTGCTTTAATAAGAGCTAACAATTAATTTCATTATAGTTGCTTAAATAGCTCAGAACATATGTATAAGTTTGTTTTCGACTTTAATGAGAGAGTCACGCCTACTAGTGCAGTTGCATTCAGCTTTTGACAAGTGATTCATAGCAAGTTCTAAGTTTCACAACGATTGATGCTATAATTCAATTATGTAATACCACTTTTTCCAAACAATTGAAACCTTATGTAAGCAATAATTCCAGTTAAGATATGTTTTGAAACATCAATCTTTTCTGACTCATCTGCATAAATCAGTAACTTCACTACGAGTTGCAGATCAAGATCTTGCAAATTTAGGACTAGAAAACCATTGATCATTTCCTACTAATGTACCACGTTGAAGGTAACACGCAAAAGAAGTTAAGTAAGGAACCGTCCTACATGCAAACAACATCATCCAGTTTTTTTTTCGGATTGGAATGGGCTTTAAAAGACATCTGGTGGCTTAGTGTGAACATAAATTTAGTGATTTCGTTTATTGACAAAACCCCGCTAAGTCAGAAGTGAACATCATCACCAGAGGCGTACTGTGCATATCGGTCGCCCGCCACACTTTTCACATTCAAAAACTAGCAAAATAAATGAAATATATTTCATTAAAACTGTGAAAATTTCCACCTACATATTCAAATTAACTAAACCGATTTAGTTGCATTCACTAAAAAGAAAGACCTCATTTTTGACTTTCAAAAACCATAGCAAATTGCGATATATTTCACGACCATTTTGCTGCCCCCTCGGCTCCCTCTAGGTATGCTACTGATCTTCCCTGAACAACAAAATTGTGTGCTTAAAAAATTTTTTCATTTGGCTTTAGTTCTTAAAATAATTAAATTTAGTAGGGATGTAGACTAAGACAGGTTGTTATGAAAGACGGCGAATCGACACATTCAATTCTTTGGTCACATTTTCCTTCACAGCAGTAGTATTTCCCTACATACGCACATTGCCATATCTTGTTGGTAAAACTGTGTAAGTGCAGCTTGACATTCTGATTGCTCCAATAGCTGGTTTTATACGGTGCAAAATAAAATAAGCGATGTTTGCGTTTGGCTAACAGAATACTAATTATTGAAATATATTCAGCTCTTGTCTAAATAATTATTCTCGTAAGCAAGGGTTTTTGGAAAATCGATTAAATCGTACCTACACACACATACGTATTTTTGCACTAGTACGTGATTTAGCATTTCACAGCGTAATTTTTTCACAAATTTAATACCTTGTACCCAGTGATATATGACTATCAGTTATTTATGGAATGCATGACTAAAATCTTAAGGCGTAATGAAAATCAACTTTTAAGAAATCGAAAACGAAAACTCAAAACAGAATCTGGGCTAAGCCATATATTGGACGTCGCAGGACAGACATCACAAAATTTGACTCCAATACTTCCACCTTCGCTTACTTGCCCACCATGGTTTTTAATAGATCATTCGTTCATTAGCAACCTTACTGCCTTCATCAGCATTATATAAAATGTTATACACAGAGTCTATAAGCCCCTTTGATTCATCAAAACTGGAGACTGCTTTTTACCGACGGTTCAAAATCTAATGATGGTGTTGCATTTGCAGTGGTGGAAGTCAATGGCTCAATACGAGCGCACGGATTATAACCATTAGTTGGTAGTGCTTTTCACAGCAAAATGCAAGCGATATCATCCGGCCTTTTACTTAACAAATCAACAAAGGGAAAATTCATTATATACACGCATAGCCTATCGGTCTTTCAAGCTGCAATGAGACCAGCTAATATTTCAGATCCAATATACACAATTAAATAAATTTTAATTGAAATAACACAAAAAGTTAGAATTAGATGGATTCCTGGCCATGTTGGCATAACTGGAAATGAATAAGACGATAAGGTTGCAAAGTCTGCAGTAAAATCAGCATTGCTAACTTTGATGCCTTTTCCAAAAAAATCTATTCGAAAACTTACTTCAAATCACTTTCTTCAAAAAACTATCTCCGATTGACAGAATTATAACCTTAGTTACAAGGCCATTAATACGAACAGAATCCAATCCAATCCAAATCCAAAAGACTTTGCACCTCAACCACAAGGCTTCGAACAGGCCACACGAAATTGACACACGAATATCTCCTGAGTAAAGAACAGCAACCTGTATGTCTCTTTTGCCAAATTTCCCCATTTACTTTTGCCCACCTACTTACAGATTGTCCTTCCCTTAATTGTACAAGACTTTGCTATTTTCAAAACCTACATCCTATTGAACTTCAATCTGATTTTAATGAAAACTAAAACTATTTATAATTTTTTAAAAAATCTGCAATGTAGTAAAAAGTCGAAAGCCCTGGCAGCTAGTGCTTTCTTAGCTATTTTTCTTAAATTTTAGTTAATATATATTAATAAAATAAATAAAAACCTTAACCTTAGCTAAGTCTATTTTCTGATGATAAAACAAGATTCTTTCGGCTGACGAGAGATTTTCCGTCCTAAACTTGCCAATGAAAAAAAAAACTAGTGCACGGTGAATAAAACAGAACCGTTTTTATTTTTTTGGCTTTTGTGAAGCTAAATCCAGTAAATGCAGTAAAATTTACGTTTTTGAATTTTAATTTGTATTAGCATTTTCTACGATGTAGTTTCTATTTTTGTAATAAAGTCATAAGTTCCAGAACAGAGGCCTTAAAAGTCGAAATGTGATATTTTTTCTGTTCTGATATACCACAAAGAAAATATGATATTTTTTAATGAACCGACTCACAGTTGGAGATCCATAAATACAAATAAATTTGTTATAAGTTGAACTTTAAAAATGTTTTATGGAAAGTTTAATATTAGCAACTCACTAGCTAACTTATTTGAAAAATGGTGAAAACGCCAAACTCGTAAACGGTGACAAGAAAAACAAATACATATCTCCGGATTTTCGAAATTTCTGTTGCATAATATATTATGTATTGTTTTCTTACTTCAAAATCAAGTCCAAGTACAACATTATCCAAAAATTGGTCTAATGAAGCTTTGTATATTCATTAGGGTGATCCAATTTTATTCTCTTTGTTTTTTTTTTTAGTGCTGTTGCTTGGAAAGTAAGTTTATAATATGAACAAAAACTTCACGAAAATCCAGCTCTGTACGTCAATTTTATAAGGTGGCGCCGAAGTCTGTTAGTTTTACATAAAAATTGTATGGATAAATTATATTTTATTAAAAAGTTATGTGAATGAACAAGTGATGAATGTTGTTGGGCTGCAGATGGTGGTTTTTTAAATTAATTTTTTGCGCTGAATACGAATCTGGCTTCAGATCAAAATTCTGAAATATTTGAGGTTAAGTACCTAAAACATATATTTTTTTTTGTCACTTTCGAGGCCATGAATTCAAAAAAGCTGTTCAGCTTGTTTTTAACAAAAGCATCATCAACGTCCTTGATCTTTAAAATAAGATTTCAAGTAGTGACTTGTGATGTTTCCTTGCAAAGTCATAGCAATTTTAAAGAGTCATAAACCTACGACCCAACAATATTACCCAACCGGGTTCAAATTCATATCACCTTAAAATGGATGTAACTTTGCGAAGAAATACCATAGCTGACTATTTGAAGGTTCATTTTAGAGGAAAAAAGCTAAGCAAATTTTTTTGAATCCAATGCATGGCCTCAAAAGTAGGCAAAAAACATCATGTGCTTAACCTCAAATATTTCAGATTTCTGATGTAATGGGTCAATTCTGAGGCTAGATTCGAATTCAGCGCAAAAAATTTTTTTGAAAAACGACCCTTCGCAGCTCAACAACTTTCATCAGTTAGAGAGAGTTATTTATGTTCTCCCTTGGTAAGAATTGACAGGGCTTTACCCGAAGGTTTTTTGCGTGTAAACTCATGAAAAGTGTCAAACAGTCAGCTGTTCTGCGTTGTGCAAGCTAAATTGTAAACATTAAGTTTATTTTGACTATTTTTACTATTCATTTTATTCTTTGCGTTAATATAACTCAATTTATTGTTCAACCACATTCAATTTAAGGTGTTTATTTATTGTCTGTACTTAGAAAATTAATATTTTGTTCCAAATATATGAAAAAAATATGGTCGTTTAGTTCTTGGGTAAAAAAAAAATAGTTTTATGCTTTTCCGTACTTTTCAAACGTTTCTTCTTCCACAGAGCGCAAGTTTCTTATTCTCTCGAGTTTGACAGTCTTACAGGATATTACCCAAAAAGTTCTGGAACAAACCTAATATAGTTTTTCCACCGTCTTATAAAATTGACGTACAGAGCTGAATTTTCGAAAATCAAACAGAAAAATTTTGAACAACCCTAATGTACTTATGTGGTAATAGCCGAAAAATATGTCACCAATTACCTATATTATTTATGGCTAAGTATCGTTATCCAAAATTCAAAGATCCAGCTGCATCATGACCCACCTGTTTTATTTTTTACCCTACTCTAAGAAAACCAACGCGTGACACATATGACAGAGCCGTTGTTGAGTAATAAGAGTTTGAAATTAGTGAGAGAACGAATTCATCTCAAGTGTCCTGAGCTGTTAGTTTTTTGCGCAAGAAAAATTTTTGAAAAAAATCGAATTTTGTTATTCAATTGGAAATTTTTTTATAAGAAAAATATTTAGTGATTTATTGTAAAAAAAACACGCAAAATATAAAGACTCCTTTTTGCCGAGCTGCTAATTAAAAAGGGATTTTGGAGCCGAGGTCAACGCAGGTAGGATATTTTTAAAGACCATTGGATCAAATCCCTGATTTTTTTTTTTTTATAGTAACAATTAGTGTCCGACATGTCGGCTTTTTAGTAAACTGAACATTTGTGGGCATTTTTCCCCGGTTCATTAATTTTTGGCCGGTCCATACCAAATTTTTTTCTAATTATTTGAACATCAAAAAGAAACCAGTAAGTAACCATCTACTGGTTTTGGAACGTTAGACGACTCGTAAGTTGGAAAAAAAAATCCGAGAGCAAATTCATCATACGTGTACTTAGTAAGCTGTGAAAATATAGATGTCCCACGGAGGGCTAAAGTAAGGGGAACAGTTAACGGGTATTTTTCCTTTTTCATCCCCCTTGAGATAAAAGATATGTCGAATGCTTTCAAAAACAGAAAAGATAAGCCTTCAGAATGGTTTTTCTCTAATACATATCTTGAAAACTATAAAATATATCGCACAATCTGCAATATATTTGTGATCATTTTGTTCGAACTAAATCGGTCATATTAAATTGAGCGGTTTTGAAACAAAAAATCTTCCTTCAAACGGAATTATGTGTAGCGATGAAAAAACTTTTATAATTCCAAGTTTATACAGCTCATTTGGTGCTGGAAAATTAGATTTGATCAAGGGAACTCAACCACTATGCACTCTAATGTTCGCACATAAAATTTATTCTTAAAAAATCTAACATGATAAATCAAGAGAGGGAAACAAGTTCTTGCTCTCGTATTATAAGAAAGTTGAGGGAGATTTTTTGAAATGATCAATCTGAACGATCTGATGGATTGACTTAAAACGTTTGTATGCAAATTAAGTTTAAATTCAATTTTAATTTTATTTAATATGACTTATATTGTCAGTAAATTTTTACCATATTGTTGCTGGCTTACCAGTATAAACCAGTAACATCATATATCGCCATAGAAAATAATCCACTTGTTACAACTAGTCGTAGTAGACATGTGTCGGCACAGGGCCGTAGTTACGCGCAGTTTATCTAGGCTGCAGCCAATTGGTTCACAAGCCAAAGAAAAAAAAGTCTTTAAAAATTTTAATTTCGAATAGACTAAAGCAAAAAAAAAATGTCTTTGCTTTAATATTGCACTCGGAGCTTCTTCCTATCATAGATCAGTATAAGTCTTCATTGCGGCAAACAAACTATTTTATATCCGTTTTGGGTTTCTCAAAAGTTTGGATATAGTAACTTTTGAAGAGATAATTGCCACTCAAAACTTAGTGGAACATATGACAATGACTAAGGCCAGAAGTGCACACAAAAATTTGTTGTGGGAGCCGGTTGCAACAGCAGCAGTTTGGGTAAAAAACTCAAAAATATTTTGCGAAAGAAACCAAGTGTTGACAAACATTTTTTAATTAGCTGGTACAAGCCAATTACATGCAAACCAAAGAAAAGAAAAAACAAAAAGTTCATGCTATTCCGCTTGTTCACTGACTTGAAAACAAAATCACACAAACAAAAAAGTGCGTTGAAGACAAAATTACAAAAACAATACGCATACGATGATAGCGAACCGAAATTATTTAACTGGAGCAACAGCAAAAGCTGAACGACCCAATGTGTTCAGGAAAAAATTACAGCAACGAAATACATGCGATCAATGCGATTCAAAATAATTTACTTCGAACAGTGGAAAGAGCTGCAGAAGAACTCCATATTTGTTGTTATTGTTATAAGAGCCAAATGAGTTTCGAGCTGGGCATCGTTGACTTAGATGATCAATTGTGAAATGAACTAGGAAAATAGTCAATAGTCAGCATAGAACAAACTCCTCCTATGTAGAAAAAAGCGTGAAAAATGGATTTCTTAATATCAAAGCCACTAATGGTCACAAACAGCAGTGGTAAAAATTTATATTCCATGGTTCACAATAGAAGACAACCTCAATGTTTTGACTTTGCTCAGCAATGAAAGTGATATTTTAAGGCAACTAAGTTATGAAGATAAGATTATTTAACACTTTCCATCTGATTGTTTCAAAAAGGAGCTGGTGGATTTCAATATCAAATAAGTAAAATTTGCTAACGTAGAAAAGCAAACTAAGGAGAAAAATTTTTTTTTTTCAAATTTCGCGGGTTCTTCACTATTTGGTGATTTTACATATGTGAAAGTATCGAGGGACACAAATGTCAACCCGAAATCCGTAGATTGGTGCGACAAATTAGGCCTGCTTCTTTGTTGCCTCTTGATGAATATAAATGAACAAAAATACAACACGAAACATAAAGGTACATTGTATTCAATATGTGTTATTTTTTAATGGCTATCCGCATTTCTGAGATAATATTAAGTATATTGAAAGTAACAAAATAAAATATTTGAAGGAAAAAAGTGTTATCAGCATTTTGTGTAAAAAGAATTTGACCGCATTTTTTATGTATGACCTGTTGGCCAAATTACCCTGATTACCCAATTTAAGAAATAATTTTTTCACACAGTGCATTTAGAGTGTTGTTGGTTCCTTCAAATTCAACTTCAATTTCTTGGAACTTTTTGAAAGTCTCTTCGTACGACCACTGAAGTGTTATCTATTGTGATACTAAACAACTTAAGCCATTTTAATACTTCATTTTACTGCAAACATAGATCGCAAAGGTAGCGTAACATTCTTCTCGTGTAACGTATCAGTCCGTTTGTTTCTATAGAACTCGAAAAAAAAATGTTCAGTTTAATTAAAATTTAATTTCTCCTTCCATTCTAAAGCTTAGAAACTATAAACTTCACATTGAAAGTAGTCCACCAGAAGAGCAGATTTTTTCAACAACATTAGGCAACTTCAAAATCTACTACCAAAATTATGTAAAGTATCAGTCCGTGCTGACACGTTCATAAATCCTAAATCAATTTGGTCCATATATGTATACCTGAAACTCAACTTTGTGTTCTCTTTCAAATAATAGTTGTTCTAAATGCGACTTTTGCAGGCTAAGCTTACAAAAAAAAACTCTCCCGGTAGGCCCTGCTCCATGGACTCCGCCTAAAAGTCTACAGATCCTAAATACAGCCGTGTGTCGGAAATTATCTTAAAACAATTCTTTTTAAAAACGTCTTTTGAACAAAAAAAAACACAAACTTCATTTGCATATGATTACTTATATTTCAATTTAAATTCCAATCACTCTAACAAAATCACCCATTTCTCTGAAGTATGACGATTAAGCGAATAACAAAACTGCCCTACCGTCATGGCAAAAAAAAAAGAACTTAACACCTGTGTATCCAATAAACGAAAGTTAAAGTAATTACGTATTGCATAACCTTTACGTTGGCACAGTGTTTATTAAAATAAAAATTTGTAGAAATGAATATTGCAAAAAAATTAGAGAGAAGATAAAAATTCAGTTTGAAGAGCAAATGGATTAAATCAAATCAAACACATTGAGATTTTACTTACAAAGCGTATTGCAAATATTCGTAAAACTTAAATAAATCATTTATTATCAGCTAAGTTCAAACACGTGTCTAAACAGGCTTATCACTTCAATCGCTTCGAAACTATTAATATAAATATAAGTTCTAGGGTACAGTGGGGTACGTTTGACACCGAGGCACATTGGACTTTGCCAATATCAGTGTGGAGACGGCTTAGAAGCCAACAAGTTTATATGCAGACTGAAATCAAATTTGACTCACAAAAAAAAACACAATTCACTTTGACAGTTCTTCTTCAAATCTCTTTGGAGATACGTTTTTTTTTCTGTTTTCGCGATAGCTGATGAAATTTTCGACATCCAGTACGTAAGCGTTCTATGAAATATATATGTTATGACTGCTTTTATAAATCCATTAGTGTTAATATGCCCCATGTCGAGGTACATTTGACAAAAATTACTATTTTTGGAAAAAGTTAATAAAAGGAAACGATGGTGCAGTTTTTTTTAATGGCTCTTTTGAGGTTTAATCAAGAACAGTTAAAGTCTGAAAAACAATAACAATTTTTAAAAACCCTCAATTCTGCTGGGAAACATAGGCCTTTAAAAATTAAGTGTCAAAGATAAACCACTTTCCCCTACATGGCACTACAAGATACAGAAAAAAAAATACGAATTTTGTATAGCGTTCATTCTTTTACAAACCCCACACCAAATTAATCAGTTTATATATGTATCAGTGTTGGCACAGACGGTACTTTAGTGCCAAAATTGAAACTATTTTCATAGCTAAAGTACCATGGTACGGTTCTCCAGAAACCCATATTTTTTGGTACTATTTCTGTAAAAACCTTTTTTTTTGTTTCAAAATCTATCGGGAACATAGCAGGAAAAACGAATTCAATATTTATTACCAATCCTTAAAATTTGCAAATTAAACGGAATTTCGATATTTATCTTGCTACGATGATGAAATGCGAAATTTATCAATAACCAATTTTTGACATAAAATAGGAAGGTTGGTTAATAGTTTCCATGAGCATTTGTTTCCAAGCGTTTCGAGGATTGCTAAGGGGCTTTCATGCATACCCCATTCTTCAGCGAGTGTTGAAATTTTCCGATGCTTTTCGACATTTTTAATGTTAATATACAACTTCTGTATTTTAAGAAAAGGTTCAACTTTTTTAAATATCAATCGATTCTTTCAATCATTCCTTGCCATTTTTCGATCTCCTTTTGCCAAATGTACTTCACAGTTTTCGAATTTTTGAACATTTTTCGGTACACTTTAATACTACGATTTTTGAACTTTTCAATACTCTTCGACTATTATCGACTTGTTTGCTGGTTTTTTGAATACAATTCAGTACTTTTTGGCTTACTCGATGCTTTGCAATAAATGTAATTCGATACTTTCCGACTTTTCACTATTACAATCTTTTCGTTGTTTCCCGATCATGTGCGAGTTCTTCGATATTTTCCGATAGCATTAGAGTAGTTCGATACTTTTGGATTATTCAACAGTTTATTAATATCTTTGGATACCTTCCGTCTTTTATTCCACTGTTATCCTACTATCAAACTAGTGTTTTTTTATATTTTGTAATCACAATATTGACAGATGATTTGCGCTCCTATTGGCATATTGGCAAGGACTGTCCCATGCTCCGATATCCTTATAGGTCTAAAAAGACACAATATTTGTTAATACTTAAGATAGCACTTCTAACGACGAAGATATCTAGCAAGCCACAAAAAGTCCGCGAACTGATTTGGTCCAAATACCTGCAAAATCCAGAATTTAAATATTCAGCTATAGCAAAAATAGTTGGTGCATCAGAAAAAACTGTCTTTAGGGTTATTTCTAATTATAATAAGGGCCCTGTTTCACGAAAAAAAGTTACAAGCAGAAAACCAGAATTTTCTAACAAAAAGGTAGCGACGAAGGTGAAGATCCTTTGTAAGCGATATCCCAACACCTCAGTGCGAGATATGGCGGCTAGAGCAGGTACATCAAAATCTACTGTACAAAGGATAATGGAGAAAAGTAAGCTAAAGACATATAGAGTTCAAAAAGTACCAGACCGTTCTGATGGAAAGCAGTTGATGGTTCGGATGCGAGCCCGAAAATTGTATGAAAGGTACCTAACTAAATTTGATTGCTGTGTTATGGACGACGAAACTTACGTCAAAGAAAATTTTAAGCAGCTACCTGGGAACAAATATTTTACATCACCAATAAAGAGGCATGTGTCTAGTAAATTCAAAGAAAAAAAATTTCGAAATTTCCAAAGCAATATATGGTTTGGCAGGCCATATGCACCTGTGGTCTCAGAAGCAGATGTTTTGTTACGAAAGGCACAATCAATTCCAAAGTTTATATAGACGAGTGCCTTGAAAAACGTCTTCAACCATTTTCTCGTGTACATGAAGGTATCGTGATGCTCTGGCCAGATTTAGCAACCTCTCATTACTCTAAAGCTACGATGGAATGATATGCAAGTAAATAGATCAATTTCGTTCCAAAAATTGCAATCCGCCCAACTGCCCAGAGCTTCGCCCAATTGAAAGATTGGAAAGAAATGTTAAGACTGCATAAAATTTAAAAGACTTCAGACATAAGTGGAAGAGATCGTACCGTACTGTCGATGAAACAACTGTGCAAAATTTAATAAAGGGCCTCACGAAAAAAGCAAGAATTTTTATAAAAAAAAAAAAAATTGTTACTTAGTTTTTAGTTTTTTATATTCGGAACATTAGTCATTATTAATAAGAAACGAAAAAATACCATAAAAATTACTGGGTATTTTTTTATAACTAAAAAGCAAAACGTAAGTTTTTTCTGGGACAATCCTTATGTTAAAACCCCTGCGGTTATTTAACAAATTAAAGCCGACATGATATCAGGAGTTGATTCAAGGAGATAAAAATCAATTTATACTTGACAAGGTGTAAATTCGCAAGCCCAACGTTGAAGAATTGAAAGAAATCCAAAAATAAAATGCGAGTGACGCAACCCCACCAAAAACGCTATGTAAATACGTAGTTCAATAACACAAGCGTGCAGTCAAATGCATTGGGTTGTTGTTGCAATAAGATTGACGCTAGCTAAATAGGACTATACATTATAAATTTAATAAAAAAAAGAATTATAAAAAATAATTGTAAAACTTTCATTACACTAAAAAAAATAAATAGTTCAAATCAATTTTTTCACTTGCATGAGTAATCCGCAATAATAAATCAAAATTTCACTAATATTTTTATAAAGTAAAGTTTTTGAATCTATTTATAGTAGAAAATTTTTTTGTCTCCAAACGAGCTTAAATTGTATGTAAGCATACATATACATACATATACATATACATATACATATACATATACATATACATATACATATACATATACATATACATATACATATACATATACATATACATATACATATACATATACATATACATATACATATACATATACATATACATATACATATACATATACATATACATATACATATACATATACATATACATATACATATACATATACATATACATATACATATACATATACATATACATATACATATACATATACATATACATATACATATACATATACATATACACATTCATATACATATACATATACATATACATATACATATACATATACATATACATATACATATACATATACATATACACATTCATATACATATACATATACACATTCATATACATATACATATACATATACATATACATATACATATACATATACATATACATATACATATACATATACATATACACATTCATATACATATACATATACATATACATATACATATACATATACATATACATATACATATACATATACATATACATATACATATACATATACATATACATATACATATACATATACATATACATATACATATACATATACATATACATATACATATACATATACATATACAAGTGAAAATAAAAGATTACTTTTTGGTTCAGATGTAATTTTATTTCTGATTTTTCTATCTTAAGCTAAATATAAAATAGCTGCTGTTGCTTCCAATCCTCATTCCATTTTTTTAGCAATCCAAGCATAATTATTCCATTTTCAATTTCATCATATATTTAGGCTTCGTCATTCGAGGCATGAATTGTTTACGTTAACTAAATGGAATAATATCACTTGATACTATTGTTTACATTAAACGAAATGGAGTGAGCATTGAAAGGAAGCTTTAATAAATGGTCATATAGACCGTATACGTTACTCCTCCATCCTAAGAATAATGATACTCCTGGATCAAGGTAGGTATAAATAAATAGTAATAATAAAAAATATTCAAAAAATACTTTCAACTTGTTTCATTATTTCATAGTTTTGCTTATTAGATTCTTTCTCTTGAGAAGTAGTAGGTAAAACCATACTGTCTGAATTTTTCTCATTTGTGTTTCTTTTTTTGAACCATTGAGGAATTTTACAGCATAAAATTTTATTCATAAATATAATTATTAAAATTATAATAATAAAAAACAGTATAAAAGTTCCATTAGTAATATTTTTATAATATTTTAATTCTATTATTTCTTTCAAGTTTTCTTCATTCGAAACAATTATTTCTTCAAAATTAGTTTTCTGTGTAAAATTGTAGTTGTTTTTTAAGTTAGGATAGTAGAATTTTTGTTGATATATTGTTTTGTTGTTGTTAAAATATTGGTTTAATATTTTTATTCGACAATAGTTAAAATTAATTAAAAGGTTTCCATTCAATACAATATTTCTATTGTCACAATTTTGTTCTAGTGACAAACTTTTAGCATTTTTAATGATAATGGATGTTTCATCCATGGTTAAGATTTCCGTGTTATTATTTATAATAAGTTTACAATTATTTTTAAAAACGCAATGCTTAGAAAGTTTAAGTTCATTAAAAGTTTTGTAACTTTCATAAGTGTATGTTTTATTAGCAAAATCAAATACTTCTTCTAAATTCGAGTCTATTTCTTTTTGTTCGGAGTTTGGGATAGGTATTAGTAGTCTTATTCCGATGTTGACAAATGTTTTTGGGATTTTAATAACAAACATAAGTAGTTTATTTTTGAAGTCCAAAACGCAAAACCGTAAATAGCGTAATTTATTAAGGTCTATATTGTAATTGCTAATTTCTTCTTTTGTTAGAATTGCAGGATTTATTATCCCGTTTTTGGCCAAGGCAATGCTATCTTGAATTATTTCGATCTCTGAACGTAACGAATTTATTTTAAATAAATATTCGTGGTATAGGTTTTGTAAAATTATATTTTTTATAGTCCAGTTTGTATTATTTAATTGGTTTATCAACCCATATCTCTTAAGTAAAAGCATATCTCTAATATGGTTTATAGTTTGATTGAAATAGTTATTAATTTTAATTTGTTGGTTAAGTGCAGTTATTGTGTTATGTACATTCTCTTCCGTTACACTTAAATGATCTTCAATATCTTTTCTATCTGTGTCATCCATAGTTCCGAAAAGGTAATTCATTGTTCTTCCAATTATGTTTGCTAATCCCCGACGTTTCCTAAATTTGCCATTTGGGATCAAAGTTATAACTTTGGTCTTAAGTACCTTTAGTTCTGAAAGAATTTCTATTCTATGGTCCGACTGTAGTGGTTCGAGATTAACTGTTATGTTATTAATAATATATAATATTTCCTGTGGGTCGATCACATGTACGATAAGATCAGTTTCTGTAACTAAATATTGATCGCTTACTTTTATTTCCGCAAACCCATTGTTGCTTGTGATTTGGTGAATTTCTAATGTGGCCGATACTGGATGTAAGAGCCATGTTGATATAAGCAAAATAAAAATGATTTTATTTATGTTTCTTATTTTCAAATGAATTGGTTTTTGTCCTGAAATAAAACACACACATGTATTAATTAACTAGCTTTTTTTTTCTTTTGAATTGATTTTTATATTTTCTAACTCTTTTGTCCTTGAATTTAACTATAAAATGTTCTTGATCGTTTTCTGTTTGAACTACAGTTGCTTTCCTATAGGGATTACTTGTTTTCTGTAACCTTTTCCTTGTAATTTCTGCATTTATAAACCCTGTATCTATGGGTTGTTCTTTCCTATTTTTATTTATTTGATTTATTCTATTTTCTTTTACAGCTTGGGGGTTTATTCTAGGGGGTTTTCTATTGAAGAATATATTGTAAGGAGTCTCTTCAGTAGTTGAATGTACAATGTTATGATTGTATGTAAAAAGTGTTTGTTCAATTTGTAAGTATATGAGTTCTTTGTCGTTTGATGTATTTATAATTCTTAATTTTTCATTTAAAGTTTTGTGTAATCGCTCAATGTCCGCGATTCCAGTTTTTCCAGTTGTAATTTCAAGTTTTATATTCAATTGGTCACACCAATGTTTAATATTGATGTTATTCATTCCTTGATCTTGATCAATTTTTAAAGTTTTTGGCGGACCCATTACATTAAAAATTTTAAGTAGAGCTCTCTTGGTCTCTATCCAATTCAATGATTTTACTTGCTCTGCGGCTGCAAATTTTGAATGAACATCTATACAGGTAAGATAATTTTCTTTGTCCCATTGCCAAAAGTCTATTACGAATTTTTCGCGAATTTCATACGTAGGGGGTGTAATTTTGAAAGGAAGTTTGTGTGTTATATGATCTGTCTTGCATCTGTTGCAGAGTTCACATTCATTGATAATTTTAGTAATTTCCTTAACATAATTAGGATAGTAAAACTTTTGTTTAAAAGTTTTTACTATTTTTTCAATACCCTGATGAAGACCAACAAGATGTATTTTAAGGATTACTTCCTTGAAATCTGGGTAGTTTTCAATATTTTCTAGCACTTTCATAGCTCTAAATATTTTATTCTTTTTGTTACACACAATTTGATTGTAAATATTTTGAAATTTTATAAAATCATTATCATTTGGTATATATATTGTAACGTTATTTTGTAAAAGGTAAGTTTTAATAATATTTTTAATAGATTCTGTAGTAAGTTCGTCATATGTTATAGATGTCAAATAATTCGCATGAATCTTTTTAGTTTGAATTCTGTTTTGGTTTCCCTTAACCAATTTTAGTTGATATTTGAAAACGTTTAATGGTCTTTCTGATATAGGTATGTAATTTTCATTATCTTCACTCGCTGAATGAATAGTCGCAACATTTGTTCCATTTTCTTCATTAAAATAACATTCTTCATTTTTAATTCGCGATAGTGCGTCAGCCACATGGTTCTCCTTTCCGGGAATATACTTGATTTCAAAATCGTACTCGTTTAATTTAATTTTCCAGCGTTGTAATTTAGAATTAGGTTCTTTAAGATTGTGGAGCCATTGTAGGGGCCTATGATCACTGTTTATTAAAAATTTTCTTCCATATATATAGGGCCTAAAGTATTTTGTGGACCAGACAATCGCGAGTAATTCCTTTTCAGTGGTTGAATAGTTAAGTTCGTGTTCATTTAATGTCCGGCTGGCGAAGCAAATAGGGTGTCCTTGTTGACTTAAGACGGCACCCAGGGCTACGTTAGAAGCGTCCGTTGTAAGTGTAAATGTTTTTTCGTAATCTGGATATACCAAAATCGGTTCCTTTGTAATTAATAATTTAATTGTTTCTACAGCATTAATGAATTCTTTATTCGCACTATCGATTTTATTACCTTTCTTCAAACAACTTGTAAGGGGTTTTGTAATCTTAGAAAAATCTTTTATGAATTTTCTATAGAATCCGGCTAATCCCAAAAATTGTTTAATTTGCTTCTCAGTTTTAGGTATAGGATAATTTGATATAGCTTTAATTTTGTTGGGATTAGGTTTAATTCCATCGGGGGTAACTATGTGCCCGAGAAATTCAGTTTCTCTTTTAAGAAATTCGCTTTTTTCGAGTTGAATTTTTAAATTAGCTGTTTCAAGTTTATTGAATACTTTTTCCAATGATTGGATGTGTTCTTGAAGTGAAGTGCTATATATTATGATATCATCCAAATAAACCATGCAACAATTACCGATCAACTCTCCAAGGATTGTATTCATCAACCTCTGAAAAGTTGCAGGAGCATTTTTAAGACCAAAAGGCATTCTTAAAAACTCGTAGTGCCCACTTTGTGTCGAAAATGCAGTCTTCCTTCTATCGATTGGATTCATCTCAATCTGATGAAATCCTTTGGTTAAATCAATAGTGGAAAAATACATGCATCTTCCCAATTTATCTAATATGTCGTCCATATTAGGTATTGGATATCTGTCAGTAATAGTGATATCGTTCAACTTACGATAATCTATTACAATTCTCCACTTTTGTACTTCAGAAGCATCCTTTTTTTTTGGAACGATCCAAATAGGTGCTGAGTATGGAGATTGGCTGTGACAGATAATGTTTTGGTCTAACATTTCCTTTATTTGCTTATTCACTTCGTCTCTATGGACTTGAGGATACCTATATGATTTACTATAAATCGGATCCTCGTGAAAAGTTTTTATGTTGTGTTTAATTGCATTAGTGAAACTCAGATTATCCCCGTCTTCGTAAAATAAATGGTCATATTTTAGCAGTAGCTTATTTAGTTCTTTAAATTCTTCTTTATTTAGATGACCCAATCTAAATTTATTAACCTTTTCTTCTTGTTTCAAATAATTGGATAATTCGTTTTGTTGATTTAGATTGATATCCGCGCAGTGGATTTGCGAAGGGTTGTTGTTATAAAAAATTTGATATGATTTTTCATTTAACATAACAGTATTTTGTCCAATTAGTATAGTTGCATTCAAAACCTTTAAAACATCGTAGCCTAGTAAGCCATCATAGTGACTTGAAAAGGGACATATATACAGTTTTAATTTACCGTTGATAATATTATTTTCATCGATTATTTGAATTTGGTTTAAAGTTAGGGATTCTTTAACAGTTTTTACTGTTGTCGGTTTTGTTAAAAAGATTGGCAACGCCAATTTGTTTGGGTTTATTAGACTTATTGAGGAACCCGTATCTAATAAAAAAGTTAATATTTTATTTGTAATTTTTAGTTTAATGTATGGGAGTGATGGTCCGAAGCTGCTAAATAAAAATTTTGATTATCAACTTCCATATTTTGTGGGGGGCCATGTCTACGGATTCGCGATTGGTTCGAATCATACTCTCGAGTTCTTTTAAAGGGTTGTACTGAATTGAATTTAGGGTTATAATTTTGATTTTGGAAGTTTGGTTGTGCGAAGTTGGATCTAGGATCATAGTATTGATTCTGATATTGGGGCCTGAAATTTTGGAAATTATGCTGTGGGTGGTTGGACCTGTAATAAGTTCGTTGTGGGATCGCTATGTTTCTATATTCATTATTAACAACTTTGTGGTAATTTCGTGGGTGCTTTATATTATCATTTTGTATAACTTTTGTTTCGAATTCAGAAGAGTTTTCTTTTAACACTTTAAGAGCCACTTTGAAACTTGTCACTAGATTTGCATTTAACAAGGATGTCAAATGATTTGGGAGTTCTCTTTTTAAAGTTTGTAGACTGATTGTTTCAGCTTCATTTTTATAGAATGTTTTAATATCAATATTATCTGAGCTTAGTTTAATGCAATCCTTAATATTACATAATTTTACATTTATTTCCTCACATAATTTTTTAACATCATGAGATTTAACATTACAAATTTGCAAGATTAAGGTAGATATGGGTGTTGACTCACCAAATTCCTCTATTAAAATTTGTTTTAAGTTAGCCCAATTGGTTGGCTGCTCCCTTCTTACTAAAGCATGAGCGGCTCCGGTCAATTTTTGCAGTACACAGTTAAATATTAGTTCCTTCTCTGATGCTGGGAAGACAGCTATCTCGACTGCTAAGGAATCCATCGTTGATAAGAAAAGCACAAGTTCACTTCTGCTTCCGTTGAATGAATTAGTTGCTCTTAAGGTGTTGAAAATTAATTCCCTTTTTTCACTTAGGTTTGCCATGCTGAACAATTTAAAGTTGTTGATAAGTTTGACAATATACGTGGTTCAATTTATTACGTTTAAATCGATCTTTGATTTATTATAAATTTTACTTATATTTTATTATTGATGATGAAACGTATTTTTATACGTTTAATTTAATTTAATTTTCTATGTAAGTTCGTTTAAAGGATACTTTGCGCGTATCCTACCGACTGCGCCAGTGAAAATAAAAGATTACTTTTTGGTTCAGATGTAATTTTATTTCTGATTTTTCTATCTTAAGCTAAATATAAAATAGCTGCTGTTGCTTCCAATCCTCATTCCATTTTTTTAGCAATCCAAGCATAATTATTCCATTTTCAATTTCATCATATATTTAGGCTTCGTCATTCGAGGCATGAATTGTTTACGTTAACTAAATGGAATAATGTCACTTGATACTATTGTTTACATTAAACGAAATGGAGTGAGCATTGAAAGGAAGCTTTAATAAATGGTCATATAGACCGTATACGTTACTTACATATACATATACATATACATATACATATACATATACATATACATATACATATACATATACATATACATATACATATACATATACATATACATATACATATACATATACATATACATATACATATACATATACATATACATATACATATACATATACATATACATATACATATACATATACATATACATATACATATACATATACATATACATATACATATACATATACATATACATATACATATACATATACATATACATATACATATACATATACATATACATATACATATACATATACATATACATTAGGGTGTGCCATTTTTGAGCAACTTTATTTTTTCAACTAAAAAACAGGCTTAAAACTTTCAGTAAGGTGAAAAAAGAAGCCTCTAAAAATTTGAGCTCTTAATATTAACATTTAGAGGTGCCTGTCTCTAACTTTCCATTTTCCATATAAATTACATGGAAAAAAAAGTATTTTTTTTCTTATTTTTGTAGCTTGACATGAGAGCATTGTAAAAAATAACTGAAAGATTATTTTAGTAGGAAATTGAACGCTCTACAAAAAAAAAATGATATTATTTTATTATTTGATTAACTGTTAAACAAAAGTAATTATGCATTAGGTTCAGTAAAATTATAGACTAAAAAATTTTTTTAGTTTTTTTTTTTTGTAGAGCGTTTAATTTCCTACTAAAATAATATTTCATTTCATTTTTACAATGCTCTCATGTCAAGCTACAAAAATAAGAAAAAAATATAAATAAAGTTGCTCAAAAATGGCACACCCTAATATACATATACATATATATGCAATATATTGTATAAACCTACATATATGGCTAAACTATATTTTATGGCTAAACTATATTTTGAAAACGGCTGGAGCGATTTTGTTCAAGCTTGGGGATTTGGTACACATGTGAACAAGTGTATTGCAACTTTTTAAGGAATCTTACAAATCACATCGCCTTAAATTGTAATTGTGATATCGTCATATCTCACAACCCTTGCAAGATATCGTCCTCTCAGAGTGTAAGGGCTCCAACTCTCTTTTTGCCACTAAACTAAAGCATACACACTCTTTCATTTGGTACTATTAAAAATTGGCCTAACTCTTCTCATTCCAAAGATCTCAGGATGCATTATATCTAAATTGCAGCTTTCAAAATAAAAATTCAGAGTGCAAGTGTTCTAACTGCATTTTGGCCTTTGAAGGCAAATTGAATAACAAAGAATCACTCTCAGATCAAAAGTGAACATGGACTTAAAAATCATAGGGGAAAAGGTATCTCCAGTACTTACTCACTTGATTTAGAATGAATTTTGGAAGTACAAAGGGTACCTGCTTCTATCTGTTTAGGCCTCATTTAATTTAAAAAAAGTTATTGCACCAATTAATGCGAAGAGATCGAAACCAGATTTCGTAGAACCCCGTTTGTTTGTCCCTATTTAAGGAGAAAAATAATTGTAATGGACCAAAAGGTGGGAGAAGATCAAATATGAATTTAGGATGGAGGAGCGCATTTTCAGTGTTATCCATCATTAGTGCAATGAATATTTTTTCATCTCATCATTTCAAAACTTAATTTCGACTTTTTCGCATGGATTGGTGCAATTTATTGACATATATACACGAGTTGAAATTCGAGAGCCACAAAAAAAGGGATCGCAGCCTAGCTACCTTTTCTGAACAATTTTCTCCTTGCGATTTTCCAAATAAATTCATTAATGTTAAGTTTAGTATTTAAGTGTAACATATTTATTTACTTATGTACAACATACAAATATGTACTTTAAAACTGCCCTCAGGGATGTATCTTACGGCTCACAACTCACCAAACACCATTTTCGCACACATCTGCAATTGATGGCAAAGACAAATTTTATATGATATGCGGCGCGTCACGCATTTTTCTTTGGATCGATCTATATTTGTGAGTAAAACTTCAGTATAATAAATCTGAATAAAAGGAATCTATGTACAATCTCGTATCATGGACGTAAATCTGAAAAGTATTTATAAGATTATAAAAAAAACGTTAAACAAATATGCATACAAAAAATCAACCGGTTTTGTTTTTGGCCCGCAGCAAAATTGTAAAATCGATAATTTTGCTCCTCGCTTAAGAAATGTGTGCACCCCTGCTTTAGAAGATATAATTTATTTTCCAATGATAAGTGTTTTATTATATTCGCTACCGAGCCTCATGTTCAGTACTGTAAGTGCAAAAAACAATTTAATTACAGCGCAAAATACATTAAAGAAAACAAAAATGGGCTACAAGCTGCTTATACTAGCTTCAACCTCCGCTACATGGAATCATCGGTGAGCTTTGTTAGCCGACGTTTAAGTATCTGCAAGCAAAATATATTTTACATTTTGTATTAACCAGTTAAGAATCAAAGCAAAACATAAACATAGCTCACCAAATTGCTTTTATAACTCTTTTGATATTTATTTTTAGTATTTACTTTTTTTTTAGCTTAGAGTTTTGAAGTATTATTAGCTTCATTATGCTCTTCTTAGTAATATGAAAACCACGACACTTCGTGGTTCGGCTCAGTAGCTTAGAAGCTTTGGTCTGATATATAACATTAGCATTAGCGTGCCGTGAACGTTAGCACGTTGCGTGAGTACACAGGGATGTCGGTAACTATGAGCTTTGACTTTAAATGAAATTCGACGGGATTGCATTAGTGAGCGTGGCACCTTCCATTTTAACAAAAAGTTGTAAGAGTGGCAGTTTTTGACTTTCTTAGAATATTTTTTGACTACTTCAACTTTTTTCAACATTTCTCTTTTTTCTTTTGGAATTTTTCAACCTCTTTCAACTTCATCGAACTTTCCAAGATTTTTTAACTTCTCCGCACGACTTTTTCAACCGATCTTTTCAACTAACAACATAATCAACTTTTTCATTATTTTCCATATTTTTTAGACTTTTCAACTTTTCTCAACATTTTCCATGCTTTTACCACTCTTTCAGCCTTCTTCATCAATATCAAATTTTCTCCAACCTCTTTCAACCTTTTTCAAGTTTTTAGATTTTTTTTTCAACT
This sequence comes from Meiosimyza decipiens, assembly GCA_963680825.1. Classification (NCBI taxonomy): domain Eukaryota; kingdom Metazoa; phylum Arthropoda; class Insecta; order Diptera; family Lauxaniidae; genus Meiosimyza; species Meiosimyza decipiens. Next base: position 65,266,031 of record OY804258.1, on the reverse strand, counting down.
CTCGGCAAATTTAAACCTTTTTCAACATTTTCCATATTTTTCCCCTGTTCACACTTTCCAACAGTTTTCAACTTTTTCAATATTTTCAACCTCTATCAACTGTTTCAATATTTTCCATATTTTTTCAACTTATTCGACCGCATTAAAATTTTTCCAGCACGAATAGCTGTCGCAGACTGTCGGCTGTTGCTATCAATCTAGGCTTGTGCAAAATATATCGATTATCGATTTTCGAGGTATTTTTTTCGATAGTTATCGGCGATATGTTTTATTTTGATATATCGTAGTTCGATTTTATTTTTCAACCATCGAATTTCTATATTTTTGTTTAAAGGGTGCTCTGTATCTAGTTGTATACTCGTGTGGTCCTAACTTAATAAGGCAATTATCGTGTTAAGCTCAAATAAATGCAACTGTGAAAAGCTACACCATCTCTGTGATGGCTAAAATGCTGAGATTGCGCGATTTTACAGGACGCCACTTGGTTATTGCATCATCTTTGGCACAAGCGTGAGTGTTTTTACACAAACACGACCAATTAAAGTTGATAAGATGCTTAATTCATAGCAATTGAAAGTTTACGTAGTGTTCCATTCAGGAACTTTCGAAATATTCTGAATTTGATAGATCCTTAATTTGAAATCCAAAAAAGTCTTCGAAATCGACCAAACAACAAAGAATGTTAGATTAAAGTGCCTTCCCCCAAAAAGCATATTCCAATGGCTCTGGGTTAATTGCTGTTCAGTAGCATGCATCCTAACCTAATCAGGATCTCAAATGCGCTTAGGTAAATGAGCATTGCTAAATTAGATATAATCAGAAAAGACTCTGAAACATGATTCTTACAAGTTTTCTAAAAAACTCTTTGCTTGCTGGGATTCACGTCTATACCAGAGTATTTTGCGACAACACCCTTCGCTTTGTACACCCAAAGAAAAAGGAAGCGGCTTCTGTCCCATTGGCTATGAACCACATTTGGTGGATACGCCAGAGAAGGATATACTCCAACGGCATCCGGAAGTTAAATGGATTAACGTTGCTGGGCTCAATGAAACCAAAAACATACTGCAAGAAGCAGTTGTGCATCCCATAATTATGACAGATTTGGACAAAGGCATACGAAGACCATGGATGGCGTGGTGTACATCTGGTTGGCAGTCCAGGTACCGGCAAGACAATGATGGCTAATCAATTGAAGATGGCATCAAGTTGCAACTTACGATTATATTTTTACATAGTGGGGGTTGGGACGCCATTTTTTGCATTTTAATTTTTTCAACAAAAATATCGATTTGCGATTTTTGATTATCGATGTATCCGATATTTCTTTCTCGATATATTTCGATATATTTTGGAAATATCGATTATCGATACTTCGATAATATTTTTTTTTGCCCAACCCTATATAAATCGCTATCGACGATTTATGCAAAGAAAAAATTTATAATCTTAGTCAATATAACTACAGTACCGTAAAATAATTTTAAAACATGTGCCTCACCGTCATATTGTCTGTGAATTTTTTTGTTTTTTTAGTGTAAAGAAATTGTTAAACTATCAAATTTTTGTGTAAAAATTACTTTTTCAATAATAAATATTGCAATTTGGCAACGAAAAAAGTTATGTACTCGCAGCTACGAAACTCAAGAAAAAATATGCCAATAAAAGTTGTCGCCTCTGTTTGTGCGTTTTGCTAAATAGATTTTAACATAAAAACTAAAAATACTTATTTTAAATTAAATAGCTTTTTCCCATTTCACACGAGGCGATTTTTCATGCAATTTTTTCAAATATTCTCCTATCTTGTTGACGAGTTAGTAAAGAGTAACGCGGTTTTCTATATAATTATATATTTGAGCTAATTCAAATTTAAGTGCTATACGATTTATAATAATTTGTGTGACAAAAGACAACATCAAAAATAAAAATTATTATAAATATCACAAATTTAAAATTCCGCAAAGGCTCGCACCCATGAGAAATTTCAATATATTCTGAGAATAGGCACTAAAAAGAAATTTATGTACGTGTCTCGTGGTTTATCTCCAGAACGTGAAATTTTTTTTTAATCAATCCCCCCCCCCTCATGTGAAAGAAAACTAAAATTCATCATATTTCATCAACTACTTGACGCAAATGAACAAAACTTGTTACATATATAAAAGTTAGAGGCAAAAGTAAAATTCAATGAAAAATGGGCAGTGCAACGCCTCCAATATGAGAAAAAATCAAGTATTTTAAGTCTCAGCAACTATTTGACGAAGTTGGAAAAGATTTGGTACATATGTTGCTTATGGTTTGTGTAAGGTTCTTAGCTTTTTGAAGTTTGGAAAAAGTGGGCAATGCCACGCCCTCCCATATAAGAGAAGGATTAAATTCAATATATCCCATAAACTATTTGACGCAGATAAATGAGACTTGGTATGTATATACAAAAGAGATGCAAAAGTCTCCAAAATGAGAAAAGACTTACATTTTCTATATCTCAGCAACTATTTGACATACATATGTATGCGTATACAAGGCAAGGACTATAACCAAATTAATCAAATAAAAAATAAGTTCGCAATTGGTTAATACTAATTGAATCATTTGATTTCTCTTTTAGTTTAAATTTTTGTTTCTGAAAGTTTTTTTTACAAAAATTTCTGCGTTTGAAATTGTCTGCTACTAAATTCCACTGCTGCAAGCGCGAACCAACTAATTCTGCCACTTCTTTAGACTCATTCGAATCGCAAACTAAGTCAAAAAAATCTTCTTCCGTAATTAAATGCGGAACTTTGTACGCTAACTCACTAGTTGTTGGGTTAAATTCGGATGAATAAACTGTAGGCAGCATTGATACATCAGAAATGGCATCCATATTTAATTCTTCTTCTAAAGGAGCAGTACGCAACGTACTCTGGCCCCAATTATGGATTGAACGTCAGCATAAGATATTTCCTCATGCATTTTGTATTTAAAACCAATAGTACCTCGATATGATTGACAAAAATAGTAAGCATCAGAAAAATGTTTTGTACGTGGCAACCAAACAAACGGCTTAAGATGATGTCGGGTAGATCCACTTATCCATTCTTTCAAGCTTCATAAGCTATAACAAAGTAACCTTCGAATCCGGTTACAACACTTCTTGTTATATTTCTCAAGTATTTTGAAGGTGCATACAACCCACACACAAAACAAAAATAATTTCTATATGGACACTCCATTTTTATTGATCTAACTTGAAGTATTTCACTTATCGAGCACTTACTTCATTCCATTCACGTTATTTTGCAGATCACGTATTTGGATTCTCCGGACACTAAATAATAATTGTGCATTGTCAGATTTGGTTGACAATTTTTTCGATGTTGATCTTGCTCGAAGCAAACCGTGTAACATTGTAAAATGGGTTTTGTTGATAAAAGAATAAAAAGCAAAATATTATTTTTCCAATTAATTCTAGTTGAGGTAACAGCATGTTGGAACTATTTAAACATTTAATTTCTAATTATTAATTTTTTTTTTGTCTTAAATTAAAATTTTACTTGAATGTTGATCGCTGCTAAATGGCTGAAGTTCAATTATCATTTAATTATTTTTTATTTGTTGAAAATTAATAATTTTTTTTAAGTTTAGTTAAACTAACATTGCGTTACCGACATTGATCGGATCAGTACAACTGGAGATAATAGACTTCAAGTACGAGTAGTTTTGACAAAATTCAGCGAATTATCCAAAATTCAAGTGTGGATATTTTCAAAAAAGAAAATTTTACCAAAATCCTGATATATGTGTCAACTGAATTTGTTAAAAGATGCAGAACAAAATCTTTCATCGACATAAATATGTACACCTATTGTCGTATTTTTCAACTTTTCAATTTACTTTGACAACTGCAGTCCACCCAAAACCACTTTAGAGTAAATACATAGATGCGTTCACAGTACAAGTAAACAAAAAAGAACCTTGTTCCTGTATTATTAGAAAATAAAAGGTAAGTTTATTGAAGTGATCTAACTTTAAATTTAAAACATTATTTAAAGACATTTGCTTGTTATTAAAAAATAGTTTTCAACACACACAAGACGATAAAAAAAAATTTTTTTCTTTATTAATTTTATCACTCAAATGCGAGTAAATCACCCTTTGCCTTTGAATTATGACTATTTGTTCTTAGGGTAATAAAAAAAATTGTGTTACCCTCACGGAAAAAAAACAAAATATTAACACCTGTATAACCAATAATAAAAATCCAAATGACAATTGTATAACCTTTACTTATGTCTGTATTTAAAGTATTTATTAAAATTTATATGAGAACAGTTGATTGTTGAAAACAATAAAAAAAAAACAAACACTTTAAATAGACAAATTAAGTTAAAAAAAAATAAAGCGCAATTCATGTGTTATAAATTTACAAAATATATAAAAAAAACGTTAATTTTTTTTTATCAGCAAAACTTGTACACGAGTATGAGACTTATCGCTTAATTGGTTTAAAACATAAAAAAGTAAATTTTTTTTACATCAATAAATTTTCGTACAAACAAACGAATATCTTTACAGTTGTAACTTTAAAAACTAAAAACTTATATCATGGTCATAGTTTATTTTATGTAACTTCATAACCCTTGAAAAAATGACAGCCTTATGTGGACACTTCGTTCCACCCAGTAAATTGCAATTGCTGTGAAGCTGTAAAAACCAGGTGTTGCAAAACTAAATGAGTTTACTTCAATAAAAATCTTGTTTAGAAAGATACCGTAATAAATTCAAATTAAATTAAATCATTTTAATAAAACTTTATTATTTCTTAAAAATGACAGAGCCATCAAATGCCAAGAGGTACTACAGTGAAAATTATTTCAAAAATCAAATGTTAGAGCAATACATCATGAAAATTAAACGTTTTAGAAAAGACAATTCATTGAATTTTTTGCACTTGGCATCCATCATTGTTTCTATCAATTTAACATTAACATTAAAATAAATTGTGCGCTGTAGCGTACTTAGGAGGGGCGGCCGCCCCGAGCGCAAGGCTTATGGGGGAGGCAAAATTATCGTGAAATATATCACATTTGCTAGGGTTTTGGAAAGTCAAGAATCAAGAGTGTAGTTTAGGCAGCCCTATAGTTGTTAATAACAGATAGTTTTATATTTCAGTGGATCCAGCATTGGTTTCACTATAAGTGCCTCCACTGACTGCTTTATGTCGGACACATCTCTTCGTGTAAAATTTGCTTTCGCATGAAGTTGAAGCATAAACTTCAATATATTGTCTTCTAAATTAAAAGAAATTGAAGTCGATTCAGTTTCTGCACTTTGGGGACTAATATCGCAGCATTTTTTCTGTTGTTATTATTTCTCTTGATTTTGTTGCTTCTGGTACTGACGAATGCGGCAAATTCGACTCTTTGTTAAGTTGCGCTGTTGTTGTTTTTTCATATATGGCACGTGCCTCTTAAGACGCCATTTGTAGGAAGCGGAGCGCCCGAATAGTTGACCGCACTTTAGACAACGGCAATTTCTATCAGTTTATGATGTATTTTTAAATGAATTAATAATAAGTCGACATTTATAAACGTTTTTCCGCACATAAAACACTTTAATATTGTTTTTTTTTCCCTATTAAGTACCTTTCTTTACTTTTAAGACTGCTCGCTTCACATAAATGAAGCAAATACGAGCTTGTAGACAAATAGAATGACAAGGGCTGTGTTTGCTAAGAAAGTTTTCTTATGATCCAAGAAACGTTTCATATATGAAAAGAACACTTTGTTTGCCGAAAGGGCAGATAAACATATAATTCTTAGCATATAAGAAAAATTTCTTAGATTATAAACATTTCTTAAATTTTAAGAAAGAAATCATAGATCATAAGCAACTTTTTCTTATGCTTGGACAAGAAATTTCTCAAAAACGTGATTTCTTATATTCTAGGAAAACTTTCTTATAACCTAAGGAGTTAAAGTTATTAGAAACAATTCTTATAATAAATGTAGTTTTATGGAACATTTCTTCGGTTATATGTACTTTTCTTTATTGTGTAAGAAAAATTACATAAATAATTTGAAGAAACTTTTTCTTAAAAATTAATGTAGATTTTTGGTTCAGTGTAGTAAATAATGTCAATCAATATTCATGCAGTATTTTTTTTTCTATATATATATGAATTCAGTTAATATTTCGATGTTTAAATTCAAATGACATTTCAAAAAATACGATTGAGTAGTTCAATACAAATTTAATTAATAAAAACTTTTTAATTCATTTCCTTCAACCTTTTGAGGGACATGCGGAGAATCATTTAGTAGCTGCATAATTCAATGATTCTTTTTTAAACTTTATTTGTGGCAAATTGTTTTGCTTCGCAAGTACTTTTTTGCACCGGAATGTAGCAATCAGCATATAAATAACATTAATAAAAGAAAAAAGTCAAAAAATTTGCTACAGAATAATTAAGTGCTTAACGTACTTAAAATACTCGTATTTTTTCCAAATTGATTTGTTTAACCTTTGTGAATTTTCGGCAACAGCAAAATTTATAGAATATGAAAAACGAGTACAATTTAAAATTACAATGCAAATTAACTTGTAGAAAGTTTTTAACCGCGATTTGAATATTAAGCAAAGGGGAAAATCAAATGAAAATGCGTTGAGTACCTAAAAAAATAATTAATTTGTATATGAGCTGGAACAATATTGCACGCCCGTTCCTTTATATACTGAGTATGATTGTTTCGAGAATATAAAAATATTTGAAGGTGTTATCTTTTTCCAGGCCAAACAGTAAATATCGCACAATTCATGAACTATAGGTTTGAAATGACGTCTAATTTTAAGTCTCCTTATTTAGCTCTTAGCATTGTAATGAAAATTTTCTATAAAATTATTTTCTTATTATTTATCAATAATTTACTGACAAAGAAGGCGATCCCATGTCTTTGTCCAAATACTATTGTGTGCAGTGTTGTCAAGTAGCCGCTTTTGACGCGCCAAGCCGTTAATTGCATGTCAAAGCCATGGGTCTGGTAGGAATTAAAAAGAAAAAGCCGTAAATTGGAAGATTTCTGCAATATGTATGTACATACATTTTTCACAAAAAATTGTACTTTTTATCATTTTAAGCAAAAATTTTTTTATTTTGGGATAGCCGCTAATTCCTTGTTTTCAACTCGGCAACCCTGATTGTTTGCCACTTAAATGTAGCATACAAGATCCTGTGCAACGTATTGTGTGACAACCTGAAGCTATTCTGTACTTCGCTAATTCTATCATATCAAAGTGTCTTCCGCCCTAGCAGATCGAATGCAAGCCAAATATTTTTACTTGAACGGAAATCATGGAAATGCCAATAGATTTCGTAACGATATTCACCATATTTTGATCGATTTTAAGGACGCATCGTATTAATGAACTGGACTTACATTGCATATAGCGGAGTATGGAACTTCAACCAAACTTAATCCAGTTATGTCACGCAATAATCGAAAGTACGAAGAGTATAAGTCACCAATCCGGGCAATTTTAAATTTTTTTTTAAGAAAAAGGTTAAATAATCTCGGTTTCGAATTCCTTGATCGATAATAGCCCGAAAACCCTATCCACTTTGTTGGGAAATTTGATATCCTCTTTAATTTTCAGCAATTCTTAAATCAATATTTTTTAAAATGGGTAGCCGCCAATCCAGTTTTCAATATTAATGAAAATCCTTTTGAGCAGCTTGGTCTAAACATATAGTATAAGACTATTGTAATCCGTTGATCGCAAAAAAAAAGGTTTTTTTTTCAACTCTAATTTTAATGTACGTATATGTTATGAAGTATTGTGGACTAACTCTTCTAGAAAGATTACGGCTCGTCATTGGGGCTAAGGGCGCAACCTTAAGTTAGTCACGCCAATGCACTGGCTTAGAGATAAAGATCTAAAAAATTGCCAGTCCAGGAATGTGAAGAATATCATCAAAATCAGTATTAAATTACACAAAACGGACTAAACCTATGCTCCATTAAAAGAATACTTAAGAATATTCAGCATAATAAAATCGCAATTGTAGATACCTGTGTTGTTAGATCTGACCGGATTCCGTTGTTTTTTTTTTTGGTTTCTGTTGATTTAGATAAGTCAAAAAATATAGTAGGTCAAATATGCTGATTTTTGGTCAATAAAACCTCCATACGATCTGATTCTACTGAGTTTTATTTTCTTGAATTTCATGAGCTTACAATACATGTAGTAGAGTTTAGCTACTACAGGTACTATCTTTTTAAGCTATTTAGCTTGAAGCTTTTAATCAAAATTACATACTACCAGAAAAATAAATGGTGAAATAAAAAAAATGATGCTTGTTTTTTCCTTTTTTATAATTTTTCTTAGTTTTTTCGTACTTTCACAACATATCGACTCAGACCATGTGAGCATACCCATTTATCTCTGATAGTTATAATTAAGTAGGTAAGTCAAGTTACCTCGAAAGTGTGTTAATATTAGCGATGAATGGTTTCCTTTTAGTTTTACTTCGTGCATAAGTCGTTTAATCGAAAGCCCCATAGAAACCTAGATGCAGCATTTTGGAGTTTTGAATTATTTCAAACACAAAAACTATTCTCCTGAAATCTTTAAGTTCTCGACTTGCCTACTTATTCACGACCGCCACGGTTAAGTTAATATATATATTAAAATAGTTATTTATTATGTATGTATTAACTTACTCTGCATACTAAGGCGCTACGAGAACACATTAGGCTGCGAATTGAGCTAGAACTTGTTTCTTTCTAAGCTTGAATTGACGTTTGACAAGCAAATTTTACAAACTTTGCAATTGTTAACAAGAATCGTCATGGAATTAAATGCAATATAATTAGTTCTACTAATAGGTTGATAATATAATTGATATGAGCTACGAGTACTTCCCCGATTAGGTTTAAAATAAATGCAGTTAAGGGGCTCTGGTGCTACAGGAGAGCCAAAAGACGTGTAATAAGCTCGAACCAACCCAGTAGGCAAAAGCAGAAGCTAACAGCACTTTTTGAAGACCTTCCTTGGGAAGTATCAGATCTTCATACCTCTTTTCAAACGTATTTTCTTTTTTATATGAAATGTCCCGATAAAACACACCTTCCTAAGCAGGCGTTCCAAGACCGCAGGGTATACCTCCGAATGTCAAAAAAGGACCATATCCTTTGTTTTCGTTTCTCTCTCTTCTCCTTGTTTGCGTTTTATTGCAATGGCGAGCAGTGTTAACATATTTACAGTTTGAACTGCAAATACAGTTTTTAAGACAGCGCAATTTTTTTTTTAGTAAATAACAGATTTTTTTTTATAAAATAGGGCCAACTTTATCCTAAATTATGAATTAATTTTTTTGTTTTGCAATATTGCGGAGCTAAACAAAAAATAAGGTAATTAACTTTTTTCTACCAAAAGAGTTAAATTTTACTAAAACTGTCTTCGCTTTGAATTTGCAGTTTTTTGGATAGAAAAATCTGTCAGTACTCATCGCGTTTCAAAAGTTAACTCAAAAATCTTGTCTGCGCAAATCAAATATATGTAGTATATGGCCGTTGCTTCCACAAGAAAAACGACGTTTTTGTGCAGTCTGTGTAGTCTTTGGCGATCGCTTCAATAAGAAAAACAACGTAGACGGTCTCGGTCCATTTGCAGTTTCATATCTTACTTGCGTTGATGTTTTTAATGTTTATTTTGTGTGATGTTTTCTTAATTTATAATTTGACATCGAGTACAAAACACTCTACCACCTTAACATATCATATAATAGAAGACCAGCCCGACGTATATGAACAATGCAGATAACAAAAATAAGATCGACTCATAAAACATTGCAATATATGAAATAAAAAAGTACCTAAAAAGCTTTAATATGAATGAGGCCCTCTTCTTTGTCTCTAATATCAGGCCTGATAGCACGTCTGCTGTAGGAAATCTAGTTTTGTAAAGGCTTCATACAAACGCAGCAGTGCTAGCAGGCCTTCTCCGAGGCAGGCCTTGCTCGATTGCCTGCTGGGTGACTAGTGTACTCTAAGTGAGTGTAATTTCATATTAAGTTATATATTTTGTTCGTAGAACATACCAATTGAAAACAAATGTTAACAAAAAACACTGAAAAATCGATGTGTTTTCTGCCATGTGAAGTAGTTGATAATTTTTTTAAATAATTTTGCAATATTACTCAAGAAAGTAGATGTAAATTTAAAATTTTTCATTTTTATAGAACAGTATATTCTCATCTACGGAAATTAAATATGAAAACTATTCTCATTCTTTGAGGATTATTTTCTCAGTGTAGCCTCATTAAGTATCCCACTTCTGACGGTTACGGCTGGCCCAAATAACAAAACAACAAACGCTCGCAATTATATGCCAACCTTGCTTGAAATAAAAAAATATTGTTTTGACTCAAAAAAAAAAACTCAACCCACCAAAAAAAAAATTCATCTCTCTCACAAACATTTTAAATCATTCATATCGATAGCGCGAGGGACGATAAACCTTATCAAGTCCATAAACCATTGAAAAGTACTACAGTTACGGTTATCTGCGCGGAAGCAATACAGATTGAGTTTCTCAGCACCTGACAGTTGTTTAGCATTCTCTTTGTTTTGATTGTTTCCACCCTATAAAGTGATCAGATGAACACTCAGCAGAGCTTGTGGTAACAGTTGCTTCGAAGACCCGGTACGAGACGGATGAATTTCGCTTTGGCTTTTGTTAAAACAAAATCATTCTATTTCGCAATATAGAAACAATAAATTACTTGAATGTAACAGCTAATTTTGATCATGATCGCGTAATTACTGTGTGAATGTTGTCAATTTGAAATAATATGAACGTCGTCGTGTTTTAGTACATCATTTATAGAACAGTACCTGATGATTTAACAGCTACAATGACGGATCCAGCCAATAGTGTAGAACGTGCCAGTTCAAATGATAGCGATGAGTTCACGCTGGACTCAATTCTGGTCCGTATCGGACAGTTTGGAAGATTTCAAATGATTGTATTTTCGCTGATTTGTGTGCCGATGTTATTTAATGCCATATATTCGGTAATGTTCGTTTTTACAGCAAGCAGCGTCGTTCATAGGTAACTCAATTTAATAAAAAAAGCTAACCAATATGTTTTATTTGGCCAACCTTATAATTTGATACCCAACTTTGCACTAAAAAAGAGGGCGTGACAGTAATTAAAACATCCCTTGAGTAAGCTGCATATCGATCTGTACGTAAAAAAGTAGGCCAATGTGTAAATTTGCAAGCCCAATATTGAGGGAAAATCAAAGACGCACAGATGCACATTGGGTTGAAGTATTCCAATTACTCGGATTATTTAAAAAAAAAATGCTCACGAAAAAAAGACTGAATTCAGTTACTCAAAAATAAGTTACTCAAAAATAAGATCTTATTAATATCTCTTGTCCCCGCACTGTAGTCAAAAACTATTTTTTTCAAACTTTTTTTTTTTCAAAGGCGTAAAAAATCGATAAAATCATATCATATTAATATATGTAAGTATCAGCTTCAGGACAAATATTGCACTTAGTACCTCTTCACAAAGATCGAATTTTTGATAATTTCTTTAAAAAAATTTGATTAACTACCAAGTTGCAAAAATTAATAATGCGCTAATTGGAATTTTTAACGAGCAAAACAAAGAAATTGTCGTCAAGGTATGATAGCAAATATTTCAATATTGCTGACCAAAAAAAAGGTCATCGAGATTTTTACCAACAGAAAATTTAATTTTGTAATATTGGCGACTAAAAATAAAAATCATCACCTCAAGTCGTTAGCTTTTTCCCAAAAAGAAATTTAAATTTTCACTATTTTAAGGAACAATTATTTTATTTTGGGAAGAACGGTAATTCCTTGTTTTACATACATTTTTTATAACAATCTTCCAAAATGCAGAAGAACAGACAAAAAAGTTTTTACTCTCAATTTTGTGAAATTTTTTCTTGAAAAGCTATCCATGGTATTCGCCCTACTTTTTAAAAATACTTTATACGTGGAGCAAAGTTTTATCCCCCAACTTGCTACAAATAAGTGAATCATCTAAAGAAGCACCGTAATTCGGAACTTTATTATACTTATTAGAGAGCATTTTTTTGCGTAAGTGTGACAGCGAAATCTTGAAAGAAGATATTTTTAATATATTTCAATCTCATTATTTCAATCATAAGGAAGTTACCATAAAGGCATGCGCGCATCTGAGACTAAATAGTTGGCATGATAGTGCACATACTTGCAATCAAATAGTTCACCGATTTTTGATTGAAAAATAATTGTAAACTATATGTTACCTTAATAGTTGTGCAACAGTTGCCCAACTACTTATTTTGAAAATAATTTACAACTTGCCTTTGGATGTACAAAAAGTTTAATTTTTATTTTCCTCATTTTCCTTATCGCAATAATTACGAAAATTGTAAATTTTTTGGGTGTTATGTATGAGTCCTTCTTTAACAAACCGCAAAGATTTCAGGACAAAACAAATTTGAATTCTTCAAATTGTGATAAAAAAATGTTCTTCCATCTATCCACAAATTTAGTGAACACGTATAACAGAATCTTATCTTGATATGTTAGCAAATGAAAAATAATAACAATTTAATTGTTTAAATGGTTCTAAGATGTTAACCCCCCAAATTTAAATAATATCATTTGTTCTTTATTCTTCATCTACAAAAAAGTGGCGTCTCCATTAGATCGGAAATTATATAATATTTTCAAACACAAGTAATAAATATTATAATTCTGAAACATTACAAGCTCAAATTTGAATTTGACCACCGATTATTCTATTGGTTGCGAATTATTTTGTCGGGGCCCATTTTAGCCCCAAAAAAAAACTACAAAAATTACCAAAATTGGCCTTAAAATTTTTGATACCTACATCTGAATTTGCAGAAAACTCAATGGAAACTACTCACTCACTATTCATTAGAAATATGGTGATAAATAATACTGTAAATTGTGTGTGTGAGGCACTACAGGATGATATAAATATGTTTCTGTAGCACTATAATTGTATGTTTTGAACTGCAGCGTCTCACACACTCAATTTATAACTTCTGATTTTAGTTTCTGAATAGAAGTGGCATAACTAAAATACCATTCAAAAATCAAGTGTATTAAATTTTTTATCCAATGGATTTCTTCTAAAAATGAACATACGCGAATTTGGAAAATATATTTTTTATGCTTTTAGTTAATGCTAATTGCTGTAACTAATATTTAAAAAAGAATTTTATGGGTACTTTCACCACCTTTTTTCGTTAATACCGAAACGTGCATATTCCATGCTCCAGCAATTAGAATAATTTAAAAAAACAACAATGCGGGGAGTTGCAGTTTCTCAGTATCGTCAATTTTCGTCATAAAAATCAGAAATTTTCATTTGTGTAGACTAGTTAAGTTTTGAATAGATCTACCAAATTATTGACAATTTGAAATAATTTTAATTGGTCCTGGCATAATTTAACAAAACTTTGTTATAAACTTTGCATTGAAAGCTGCATCTAAATTGGCTCAAGAGTTTAAGAATTAAGATGAAATTTTTAAAAAGATAGGTGGTGGGCGTGCTCATCAATCGATTTCGTTCAATATTACTGTTAATGCTTCTGATGGTAAAAAAAAAATTCATTAAATTTTATCACTTATGGGAATTAATCTGAAAAATTAGTACTTCCCCACCCACTGTGCAGTAGCAACGAAATGTTCGTAGTTCAATAACAAAAGCGTGCAGCCAAATAAATCGAAAAATATATACACGTACATACTCTTTTGTTGTTGTTGCATAGAGATCGACGCTGGCTCATCTTGTTGGGTATTGCAGTTTTTGCTTACTTTCTCTTTCCTATCCTTTTTGTTTTGATAAATGTAACAAAAACGAAACACGTGTGAAAATTAAAATCACAACTTACACTGCACTATACAAAATTACTATGCAAATTAACTGAAATTGAATGGTGAGAATAAATCGTTCTATTAATACCCTACACTCAGGGTATATTCACTTTGGCATTCCGTTTGTAAAGCATAGAAGGCGGAAGGGTAGGAAAAGTGTAAATATTATTGACCAGCTTAATCACCCTAATCGATTCAGCCACGTCTGACTGTCGGTCCGTCTGCCTGTCTGACTGTAGAAATCACGATAACGGAAAAAACCAAGAAGGATTAGTGAATGAAATTAAGTACACAGGCTACACCTTCAAACAAGCTTCTTAGGATCTGAAATGGGCGAAGTCAGTTTAAGGGCATGGCTATCACCACCCATACAAATAACCCATTTTCAAAGTTATTTTGAGAGAGTAGCTTGATGTAGAATGTCAAACTTTCTCACAAATGCTAGGTATAACTTATACAAACTTTGGAAAAGTTGGCGATTTACAAATAGAGAGCGTGGCATCCCTCATACAAGCAATCAATTCAAAACGTTATATTTACCAAGTAGTTATGAAACCAAATTGCATACAGATAAAAGAAATAGTTTGGTCTAGCATCAGACAAAAAGTGGTCGTGGACACTCATATACCTGTATTAGCTTCACAACGTTATACAGAAAGTTATTTAAATAATTGTTAGCAAATTCAATGTGGGTATTTTTATTCAAACCAACCAGCTTTGGAAGAAATACACTTTTAATAAGAACGGAAGCTTACGCGCACTTTCACTGTTAATACGGTGTAAAGATAGTGCTGAAAGATATCACACTCACTAGTTTTCGTTACTAACGAAAAGACAAAGTGAATATACCCTATGTGTAGGGTATAAAAATAAGGTTGAAATTTCTAACTATACTCAAACTGGAAAAATATATTTTTTATTGTGTTCGAGGTCAAAGTCGAAATGCACTCCAAAGTAGCTTTTGGTTAAAGAATCCTTGAAAACGAAATGTAGAATCTCTAATATATTAAAAAGAAAAAAAAAACAATTTTTAATTTAGTGGCTTAACTACTGCAATATATTTCGAAATTAATGTAAAGTATTTAATTGTCGTCATTCGTACAGAAGTAATTGCCAATGAGAAGTCATTCCCCAAGTACTTTATAGGCAGCAAGCCATGTGAGTAACTTAACGTTCACATAGGAAATAAATGTCAGTCATTAATCAACATGTAGCTAATTGTTCCTATGGGAAAAGTTTTTAAATGGCTTTAACTTCAGTAAATATGAATATTAATAACTTGATTAAATTTCAATAAATGCATTTTCGAAAAAGCTATGAGCATTTCAAAATATTACTCAAGAATTTTCTTAAAAGAAATGTCTCAAATACTATGGGAAATAGAATTAAAAATTTGAAAACTTAACTTAAAAAAATTTGTCTAAGCAATAATTTTTTTTATATTCCCTTTGACATTCCGTTTGTAACACATAGAAGTGGGCGTGGCAAATTTAGAAAGATTATATTTATTATTATATGTTATATATATACCACCTGAGTCGATATAGCTATGTCCGTCAGTCTGTCTGTCTATCTGAGTGTCTGTCTGTCAGTCTGTGTGCTAGCATGTAGAAATGGGCAAAATCCGCTCATGGACACGCCTACCGCCTTCACCCTAATTACATATACCCCAGCCGATTTTGAAAAAGTGATTTGATGATTATGTGAACAAAATTAAGATTGGGCTAGGTTTCAAGTTTGCAAAGGCTCTTAAAAGGGTGTGGCAGAGCCCTAAATTTTAACTTTATAATGCCGTAACCCGTTAACCATGCAAGATATTGTGATGAAATTAAGTACACGAATACATATGATAAATATCTTAAATTGTGCTTAAAGTGGGCAGAATTGGAAAAGTGGGCGTGTCACTTTTTAACAATTGAAAATTTTGATTTCGTATAACTCACAATTGGCACACACGATTTTGATAAAAATTTTAGGTAATTAATTTTCAGTGTTTTTTAACAATGCAATGTAGGGTATATGAGTTTCGGCCTAGCCGAAGATAACAGCATTGCTATTTAGTTTTTGTTTTTATTTCTTATACACTGCCGGTGTCTGTCTATTTTAAGTTCTTGTGTGTAGGTACACTCGTACAGGGTGTTTATTTGAAAAAAAATTTTATATATGTTTTCTGCCGGTATTTTAGTAGTTTCTCAATCAGCCTACGAAGGTTGTATTGCAAACAGTTGTTGCGCTTTATTAATCAATTCCGGATACTTATTACACACAATGTAACCCTTTTAACAATTTTCTTTTAAAATCGCTCAATTTTTTTGAGATTTTTACCTTTTTAACAGCTTTTGTTTTTCATAGACATTCGAATACAGAAAAAAACAATTTTTTTTTTTTTAAATTTCTAACTTATAAAAATTTTTTTGGAGTGGGCAAACAAAAATAAAGCTTGGACAAACGTTTACCAAATATACTGTTTTTCCAAAATATCTCTTCCTACCATCTGTTGAGCCAAAAATTGACAAAAATTGTCATTCGTTAGACAATCGAAGGCACCAGTTTGATTTTAGTTATTCTAATATTTTCTAATTTTTGTAGTGGCCAAGTTTGCACTTTTTTAGAACTTTTTCTTTATTTCCAATAACTGTTGAGCCAAAATGTCAGGAAACAAAAAAAAATTTTTTTGGGCAAACATGGACGTTCAAAGGACAATCAAATGGATTATTATTTTTTTCTTTCCCAGTTCTGTGGGCCAAGTTTATGTTTACTCAGAAACTTGATAGACAGACATGGGCATTCCTTGAACAATCATTTGCTACAGATTATTTAATTTTTCCTTTTTTTTGGGGCTAACGTTAAGTTGACCACAAATGATGTTTATTTTGAATATCTTTCGAACCAAAAGTGGACAAAAGAGGACAATCCTTTAAGATATTTATTAAGTTTTCTCCAACTTTTAGGGACGAAGGTCGCAAATGTCAGTCCATTTTTTGAATTTTTATGTTAAGATATGGGCTCTGCGACGCAGCATGATCGTATGATTGAATGAACTAAATTTTCTTTTTGTTATCTTTAATCAGTAAGCGAGCTAAAATAACAAGATTATATTTTAAGCCAAAAAATTACCTTTTCTGGTTGAATGAACCAACTACTTGCTAGTTTTTGTCTCAGTGTAGTTTAGATTACGAGTGAATAATATGATTATGCGCCGCCATTATGTGTACATACAAAAAATTAAAAACATATTTTGTTAAATTGAAAAAATTATAGTTCGCAAGGTAGCTACACAAAATAATCAACTCATTTCACTCCAGGGTTGCCAAGTGGCCGAGATTGATCCGGCCAAGCCCAAGCGTGGTATCAATGAAAAAATCTATGAAATTGCCGGGGATCGGTCAAGTTTTGTGACGCGGACGTTGATGAAAAGTCACCAAGTTTTTCCTGTAAAAAAATTTTAGTATTTACTATTTTATAAATTCAATTTTTAATTTTGAGCAGATCGGGAAGTGCATCTTTTTAACTTGGCAATCTTGTTTCACATAAAAAGATCGTCTTAAAATTCTTGAAGAGAAAAAGACACCAGAAATTGAAAAAAAAATATTATTTGGTAGCATACAGTTTTTATAAAAACTTAATAATTTTTTTCAAATAAATTTTTGACGTTGAATCCAAATTCGGTACCCGTTTTATCGTATTACGTCCAAAACTTCTCTTAATTTACGTTTTCTCATACGAACCATAAAATCGTTAGTACATACCAGAGAATTGCATTGAGTAGCTCATTGAGGGTTTTGAGCCACTTCCAAAAGTGTGAGACGTGAGTGTGCACATTTCATGCAATATTGAGTGTGAACCTGAGTTGCGCTCACTAATAGTGAATGCGTAATAGCATGCTGCTCATGAATGGTGAGCATGTAAGTAGCTATGGTCTCATGAATGTGAATGCGTGTGAAGCTCACACCCACATGCATTCAGCATCTTAAGTTGAACTGTATTAAAGAAAATATGGTGTTTTCTCCTCCAATCGATTGGGAAAGGTCGAAAAAAGATCTTTAACATTACTTAGGGTGGTTCTAGACCCTGAAAAGGACCGTTTTCGACCCATTTTTGTAAAAATAATTTCATGGTCCAATCGGTAGCGAAAGGTCGAAAATGGCTTTTGGACATCACTTAAGGAGGCTCGGGACCCTAGAAACCTATTTTCCGGAAAATATTTTTTTTTTCAAACGGGAGATAGCTCGAAAAATAGTTTCGGAGATTACTAAGGGAGGCTCAGAACCCCAGAAAGAATTTTTTTTGACGTGTAAATGGTTCCCCGGACCATGGTACCCGTTTTTGACCCGTCTTCGGGAAATTTTTTTTTTTAACCATTTCTGGAATTTTTTTTATCAATCTATAGACGATAGGGACAGCCCGAAAAATAGTTTTGGACATCACTAAGGGTGGCTCCATATCTTGAAAGGAACCGTTATCGACTTATTTTCGGAAAAATGTTTTTTCGTTGCTATTGATGGGGAAAATGGATTTTGGACATTACGGAACCTGCAAAAACCTTAAATTTTTTTTTTCTTCAATCGATGGGGAAAGGTCGAAAATGGACTTTAGACATCACTTATGTTGGCTCCGGACCCTGCCAAGGACCATTTTTGACCTATCATCGGGAAATTTGATTTTGCTGTAGTCGATGGGAAAAGGTTGAAAGTGGCTGTTGGACATCACTTGAATGTCTCCGGTTGTCCGAAGCTGCTCTAAGTGATGTTCAAAAGCCATTATCGGCCATTTCTTATCGATTGGAGCAAAAAAGTTTTTAGCGTGGATCAAAATAAAACTTTGTTTGCATTTATCGACAGGGAAAGTCGAAAATAGCCGATTCCGAGCTCTAAAAACTAAAGTTTTCTTAATTATAAGAAATTGTCGAAAAAGATTTATTTCAATTTTTACCGTCAAGAGGACAGTGTTCTATTTCTTATCAGTTTGCCGATTATAGACAGTTTGTTAATTTATAAAATTAATTGCAAATAAAAAATATTTTGACTTCATTACAAGCAAAAATATTTTATCAAAAAACTAATTGTCTTCTAAACAGAAACTGACAATAAATGAAATTGTGGCCATGGCATAAGTTGGTCAAAACATATTTTCAGGTAAATAAGAAGAATGAAAATTAGGGAAATTCTTCTAAGCGCGAAAAGCATATAAAACTCCAAAGTTTTCGAGTTTGTTTACGGAAATACCCTTATCTATGCAAACGCGTAAGTGAATGAGCGATGACTATTTGACAGTTTAATCAGTGTTGCAAAGAGAAAAAAAGTATGAATTACGTAAATAAATAACAAAACACAAATAGCAAAACAAACAGAAATTCTGAGAATCGTGATTTTAATACATAATATCTACTTGAAAATCCGTATGTTAAATTTATGTGGAAATTGCAAAAGAAATTTCAAACTGAAAGCAAATTGTTTCGACAAACGGCCACACTATTGCACTTTCCGACTTTGCGAGGCTGCTTTCTCATCAAATTTGCTTCGAAAGTTTTCGAGCAATTGCGACATGTTAAAAACTGTGGATGTAGTAAGATTTAGCTCATGAAGATGTGTCTTAGATTGGGTTTAAAATTAATAAATCTCCCCTATTTAATAATAAATTGTAAATCAACAATAAAATAACTTTTATACACGTAAAATTTTTGAATATTTCATTAGATGTAACATTATAGGTTGTGATTCACCAACAAGCCAATACTATGAATCATGGACAGATTTTACGATACCAACAAAAGGAAAAGAATTCGATCGGTGCAATCAGTATGTCAACATTTCATCAGTCAGTGACCCTTTACCCACATGTTCGGCGCAAAATTTTGATCCTGTAAAGACTGAAAAGTGTAGTACCGATAATTTGATATTTCGCGATAAGGAAGTCACCATATCAAACGACGTAAGTTCCAAAGTTTAAACGATGACTTTGCCAATAGAGCGCGTTATCAGTTGCAATGTTTTGACGGCATTTATTAATAATATTAAATATACAAATTTTAAATTGATGTGCATGAAACGATAATTAACACAATTGTTTTTTGTTTTTGTATTCTTTTTATGTATATGTATGTAGTTCGGCATTTTTTGTGACGATGTATGGAAGCTTGCACTTGTCGGCACAATAAATAATGTTGGACAGTTTGTTGGT
Source organism: Meiosimyza decipiens (assembly GCA_963680825.1). Classification (NCBI taxonomy): domain Eukaryota; kingdom Metazoa; phylum Arthropoda; class Insecta; order Diptera; family Lauxaniidae; genus Meiosimyza; species Meiosimyza decipiens. The sequence continues at coordinate 65,245,938 of OY804258.1, read as the reverse complement.
ATACCGCTGGGTGGCTTAATATCAGATAGGTAAGTGATATAAGAAATATTATTATGGCGTAGGTTACAACAAATTGCTATTCCGGCTGCATGGAACACCGTTCTTTAATATACACCTAAGTCTGTTTTTACACGGTAGATTGGTTCCAGAAGAAGCCGTGTAAAAAAAAACCGTGTAAAAAAGACATTGATCGTATACAAAAATGGGTGATTTGTTCCTAATCTCTAAAACCTATTAAAATTAGTGAAAAACAAGAATTTTTAAGAACAAGAATTCATGTTTATTTTATTAAATCAACTATATAATGCTTATTTTCACAAGCATAGTAATTAATGATAAAAAAGATATGCACTCTAATCTTAAAAGTAATATAAATTAAATGTATGGCAAGTTCAGGAACTAAACAACTATGTTGTGAACGAAAAGAATAGGTTATTCAATTTTTAAGGTAAAAAATAAAATAAAATAAGTGATAATCATAAATACAGCAATTTAAATTTAATTGCTGTCGTCATCAGTTGCTTTGACCAGTAAAAATTGCTTGTACGCGCTAAAAGGGAATTCACTTAAATCTTTAAGCTAGTGTTCGCAAACTATCGATAGCACTATCGATACTATCGATGGTTTCAGACTTTTTTCTTTCATAAATACTTTTTTGTGATATGAACATACTTCGCAAAAATTAAATTTGACAAAAAAAATTTAAGTACATAAAATTTCAAATCGTGCTAAATGGAATAAAATCGTGTAAAAAAATTAAAAATATTCAATTTTCAAACCGTGTTATATCAAAACCGTGTAAAAAAAGACCGTGTAAAAACAGACTTAGGTGTACTTTGAAAATATCGAATAGCGTAGCTAGACGACAGCATAAAGCCAACGTAAAGCTAATTTAAATAAATAACAAAGTCAGTATCGTTTATTGACGGATAGTTTTATTAGGAGTCATTCCTCCCGCATAACAAAGAATACAGGGATATTGGCTTATTGGATCGCTAAATGGTTTTTATTCTTCCATATGTCCCATGCGGGTCATGACATGGCTCCACTTGAAGCAACACTGCATTAAAAACGCCTACGTTTGACTTTTTCGATGTTTTAAGATATTTTTCGACTTACTTCGACCTTTCCTGTATAATTCGACACTTCTCGTTGTTTTTCGATCTAGTAAGATGCTTATCAGTTGCGTAACTTTCTACTTAAGCAGCTATTAACCTATGACCCGTTCAACATTTTTGAATTTTACCTTTTGCTTTTGTCGAATATGAACTAGGTAAGACATCGTGTGACACAGAGGCTCAATACATACCAAAAAAATGATTACGATCAAAATTACACTGACATTTGGGCTCAAGGTGGGGAGTTCAGGAAATGTGACAGTAGCAGGTTCAGGCTTAAGCGATAGGATGCAACACAGGGAGCAACAAAAACAGCCCCTAAGGGGTCGTGGCTAAATCAATCTTAAAGTATTAATAGGAAGTGAAGAAAGGGCTCTTCAAATTGCTACGATGAGCTACGGGGGAAAATTTAAAAAAGTTTGAATTGAGACAGTCAATGGAAAGACCCTAATGAACAACTTTTGAAAAAATCAAAGTAAGCCATTTTTTACAATACTATTCGATATTCTTTGTCTTTTATATAATTTTTCGACAGTTTTCTATACCAATCGAAATCTTCCGACTTTTATACAAAGTTCAAATTATGCACTTTCCTTGCATCAATCGATGGAGATAGCTCGAGGAGTATAAGATTGTATCGAGAAGTTGATGAGCATCGAAAAATTCGATAATGTCAGTTAAGTATCGTTTGTAATCGAAAAAGTAGATAAAAAGCTATAAAAGAGATCGATAATAGTTGAAAAGTATCGTTCATCACCCACAAAAGTTTATAATATTTGAGAAATTTCGAAAAACTTCGAGAAACCGAAAAATATCGAAATATTGAATAGTTAAGTCGGCAAGAAAGTACCGAAAAAGTGTAATACTTTTATAAAATATGGAATGTATTGAAAACATAGAAAAAGTCTATTCAAGTTGAAAACAAATTCAAAATGTCGAAAAACATCAAACAACATCGAAGTGTAAAGGCAACGTAATCTACCAAAAAACATCGAACAAGTCGATAAAAATCGTAAGGTGTTGAAAGCATAAGAGAAATCATAATTTTTCGATATATATGAAATAATTGGATATTATTCGATTGGTACTGTAGCCGATAGACATCGAAAAGGTTTTTAAAACTCGAAAAGTCTCAAAAGCATCGGAAAAATTGACAAAACTCAGAGAGCATCGAATAGTATCAGCAAAATGAATTAAGTATAAAAAAATATCGGTTAAGTTGGGAAGTATAAAAGAAGTACGACTTGGTATTTTTGATCAAGAAATTGAAATCGAATATGACTGCAACTTTCAACTAAGAAATAAATGATGACTTTAATTTTGATCGAAAAAACTAAAATCCAAAATGACGGTAATATCTGATCAAAAAGATGCAAACCAATTCATAACTATGCGCTATGCAGTGATATTTATTTTAAAAATCTGAACCCTAACATTCCGTGATTTTAAATATCTCTGAATTTTATCACTCGATTTCTATAAAAATTTTTTATGAGTAGCTTATAATCAGTTTGAAAAAGTTGTATTGAAGGTCAAAACCTTTTTGATTTTCGATGTTATTTGATAAGTTTTGACTACGATCGAATTCTTGATACTTCTTAAGACTATTAGACAATTTTCGATTTCATCGTTATATTACAATATTATTCGTTAATGTTCGAATATTTCTAGACTTTTAGGTACGTTCCAATGCTATTCGATTTTTTGGATGCACTTCTGATCTTACCGGCGTTTTCGGTATTTTTAGATAGCATATACACTGTGTATTATTAGAACTAAAAATATTCTATTAGACACTTCCGATACCATCAGCTACATAAGACGCTTTCTGATACAGTGGACCCCGCTTAATAGATCCCCGGTCAATTGAATTCCCCGGATAACTGGTCTAAAAAAAATTCAATGAAATTTTCACCATTTGAAATATGCATCTAAGTCCCCTGTTAAATGATTCCCGCCTAACTGATTTCCTCACTTAAATAATCAGAAAAAATATTTCCCAAGTGAAAAATACGTGTAAAATTACCCTTTTAATAGATAAGACGAAGAAGAGGAAGAAGTGACAGATAGGGTTCCAACTGTTAGCGAGCTACTTCAAAATATTCAAACCATTCTTCACAAGAAATATTTCAATGAATTTGAAAGTATGGAGAGAGAAATCCCTACCAATAGACTGCAAAATGAAATGCAATCGTCCATAACCGATTTTTTATGCATATGTAAGGAATACGTATGTAGATAAGGGTGTTTTTTTTAAATTTCGTAGACGGATTTTATTTTTTTTATACCTATACTTTGTTTGAAGCTAAAAAATAACTGTCCTAAAATTTGAGCTCTGTCCGATTTCGTTGAAATTTTAGGAAAAAACGGACTTATTAAAACGTAGAAAAAATCTACCTTAGATGCCAAGATATAGCGTTTTAAATTTTTTTGTATGCCCTTGTTGGCAAACCACGCCACATTTTTCATGGGCAAAACGCAAAAAAAAACTTTTTTTGGTTTTACTGCTTTTTCGTTTTTCCACATGAATTGTTGTAGGAAACAAACGGTTTGCGCCGTTAGCAGGTTTGATCTAGAAAGCTGAATTTTCAGGAGAACTTCCTTCAAACCCGATTTTATATTACAGCGCTATGAGACCGCAAAATCCTTCGGGTGTATTTTGTCAATAGGGGGTGACATCACCCATACAAAAAAAAAACACCTAAATCGCTCTATCTTGTCATCTAAGGTACGTTTTCGTAAAATTTCAACGAAATCGGACAGAAACTCTGTCCGCGCCGTTTACAGGTTTGAGCTAGGAAGCTCTTATCTGGGACAATTATTTTTAAGCCTTAACTAAAATATAGAAAATAAAATATAAAAAATAAAGTTCATCTACAAAACTTTGGAAAAAAAACACCTAATGTACTTACCTACTTTTTTGTGAAATGCTACACATACCTGAATTTATTGTTAATTTTATTTATTTTATTTTAAGTTGAGTCTCTTACTTAGAGAGATATTTTACTATTTAATGTGCGCATAATTAAAAAAAATAAAACCTTTTAATTAAAGCTGAAAGAAATTTATTAAATTTTTTCTGGTTCTTAGGGTTAGGTCAGTAAAATACATATCTACTTTTTTCCTTCGCTTAGTTGACTGATTAGATCAAAAATCCGGGATACTTTTAATTGATCCGTTGGATAAAATAAGCGGGACCAGAATTTTTGCGCCGTTAAAGGATCAATTAAGCGGGGTCTTCTGTACAGTAAGACTTTGAATTTATTGCTCCTTTCCGATACGTTGTAATGCCTTTTCGACTTAGAGACATTTCGATTTTACTTTAATTCTTTAAATTTTTCGGCTTTTATATTTAATGCTCAATTTGAAGTTCATGCTTTGCGATTTGTCTTCTGAAACATTTGCTCTAAAAATGATTCATTTCAAGATAAGCAGTTCAAAAACTTGGTCGCATTCATATTTTCATATATGTATGTACGAGTGTAAAAAAATGTAACTGGACTGAATATGGGGTGGAACAGACACAGCAATAAATTCAGTCGATGTGACCAAAGTATTTAATGATATATATTTTTTATTACAGATATGGACGCCGGTCATCCGTTGCGTTGGGAGGATTCATTGCATCAATTTGTGGCATAATACGTTCATTTTCACCAAATTATATTTTCTTTGTCGTTTTCGAGTTTCTTGACAATGTAGCAAGCAGCACACTGTACTCTACATGTTTCATTCTAGGCATTGAGCTGGTAGGCCCTAAGCGCCGTGTTATAGCCTGCAGTGTCATAACAATATTTTATGCTGTTGGTGAAATATTGCTGGCTCTGGTCTCAAAATACTTTCAAAATTGGCGTGTACTATTGCGGATATTCTATATTCCCGGTCTGATACATTTGGCCTTTTTCTGGATATTACCGGAAAGTGTGCGATGGTTGTTGAGTCAACAGCTAGAGGAACGTGCTAAAGCGATATTGCAACGCGCTGCAGCTGTGAATAAACGCAAACTTTCAGATCATTCACTGGAGAAACTGGTATTGGCCAATCGTGATAAACTGCAGCTGGCGAATGAAGCAAAATTTCCAATCAAAGAGGCATTTAATAAATTCTTCTGGCGTATTGTGAACTGCTCCTTTTGCTGGATAGTTAATGTTTTAGTATATTATGGAATAAGTTTGAACGCAGTATTACTGGATGGTGATAAATACAATAACTTTATGTTCATTGCACTTGTGGAAATTCCTGGATTTTTACTACCACTTGTGATAATGGATCGTCTGGGCAGGCGTTATTCGCTTTTCCTTTTAATGTTGATAAGTGGACTTTGCTGTTTGGCCACAGTATTTACAAGTGCAGGTTTGTGCGGGGTGTAACATTTTAAGTTACTTAATAATATGTTTCGAAAACTATAAGCTTAGAGTGAAAATAGAAGATCGCTTTTTACTTGCGCTTGTTACTTTTTTCATACAAGTTACTAAGAAAGGAAGCAAGCTCCTTGTGCATTTTCTGTGAACAATGTTACATGCCTAAATAACGAGCGTGTCATTATTGATAGAATTATGCCAACGTGAGCTCAGGAAAGATCTTCAATCATAAGTCTATCTAGAAATTGTTGTTTATGCGATAGTTGAAATATTACAATAAAAACTTTTTTCACTTTTTTTTCATAGATCAACATCTACTGGTATTAATCCTCTTCCTTACTGGTAAACTTGCTATAACCGCCAGTTTCCAAGTGTTATATTTTTTTACCTCAGAGATCTTTCCCACAAAACTGCGCAACAGTTTGCTTTCGTTTTGTTCTATGATGGGACGTATTGGTTCAATGATTGCGCCCCAAACACCATTATTGGTAAGCACATAACAAAATATCTGCTAAGATTTTTCAATATTGAATTATATATATTCTCTTGAAAACAGGCAAAATATTACGATCCAGCTCCAGCTATATTATTTGCATCAGCCGCTATCATAAGTGCCTGTTTATCTCTACTATTTCCTGAGACAACGAATTTAATTCTTCCTGCTACTATAAAGGATGCGGATGATATAGGTGATAAAAATAAGAAGAACTCACAATAGTTTAAGAAAAGCTTTTGCTACGCTAATAAATTAAGAATTAAATAAATTAAATAATTAAAAAAGTCGTGTAAGATATGTTGAAATACTTTGGTTCTAAAAGAAGTTCCTTAAAATTTTATAAAATTCGTTACTCAAATTGATGTTAAATGTTGATTTATTTTTAATAAAAAGTGATAAGGAATCATACAACAAAGACTCGGATAACTAAGCATTCAATTAATGCATAGCTCCAAAGCGAGAAAGACCGCTCTACAAAACAAAAACTTTTTTCACTGATGTTCTGCAGACCATTTTTGGCATCTGTAGACTTTTACATTATGAAAAAAATTAAGGATGTTCACTTTACCTTGCGAAAAGAAATGTAATCAAAACAAGACTTGCTCATTAGATTGCTAATTATAATTTTTTTATTCCATTTTAACAATATATATAAATGCGTGCAGTAAAATCTATCATACAATATAACTTACTCTTGAAATAATATAGCTAACCACCTCTTAACGTGCTTTCGTGTTTACTATGATCTTGTATAGTCTCTGTTCAGAAAAAAAGGACACTTCTGATCCTCCTAGTGCTTGAAGTACTTGGTATAGTAGTCCATGAAGAAACTGTAGTCGAAGTGACCATAGTGCTCGTACTTATCGAAGTAAGTTTCGAAGGTATCTACATGGTAGATCTTAACATCCTTGAAGAACATATTGGGCACATTGAATTCGTATTCGTCAATAACACGATCGAATGGATAGCCGAATGGCAAGTCATCGACGAAACGAACACCGGATCCAATACCGCATGAGTAAGTGTAATCGTAGGTTGAGAATCGTTCTGAATCAGCAACATAGGGGGTGACCATGAAGAACATTTGCATTGGCATACCCTTGACCCAACCACGTGGTAAGATCAAACGATCTGGGAATCCACAGTGTGGCTCAGTTATGTCCAATGGGAACTCGTATTCGCCATCATAAGCCAACATAACAAACTTGTACAATTCAGTGTAGGTAGTACGATCCTTAACGGTCCAGTAGAAGTCATTGGAGCTACGCTTAATCACGTTCTTACCAGCAACCAATTCATAGAAGAATTCGTCAAGTTCCATAAAGTTCTCACTGCTCTCAGTGAGTGAGATGAAGCGTCCGAATTCATCGAATTTAGGTCCAATGAAGGTGCGAATGACAACCTTGTAATCCTTATCAGACTCAACGGTGAAATCGAAGGAGAATGGTTTGTGGTTGAGGCGCATTTGACGGGCAAACAGAGCCTTGTCCCAGGTGAATTGACCATCGACGAAGGTCATCTTATCGTTCAACAAGTTGGTGACATCAAAATCGACCAAATCGAAGTAGGTTACCAATTTTTCAACACGGACATCCTTGATTTCGACGCCTGGGAAGAGGAGTTCCTCATGAGTGTATGGAGTGAAGTGGTAGTTGAAACGGTAGAACACAGCAGCGATCTTCTTGTAGAACACGTAGAACAATGGATCGCGCATCATGGTTTCGAAGTTCAACATCACATTTGGAGTAACATCGAAGTCGGTGTAGTCAACATCGCCGAAGTACATGTGTGAGAGCAAGTACCAGTAGCTGAAGAAATATTTGTCAAAAGCATCGACGTTTCCTTGCATGAGATTGCCAATGTACTCAATGGATTCTGGTTTGCGTAAATCGATAATTTCGCCCTTGACCGTCTTGTAGTATCCCAAATCAATGATGTCGTAGATACGGTTAATGGTGCTGTAAATGTTGTTCAACATATCGAAGTTGCCGTAGGTTTGGACTTCAAACCAGTTCTTACGGTAGCTGAATCCAACACCATTGTATGAGATCAATTCTGGATCATAACCGTATTCAATTTCGCTGTACCATGAGAATTCAGGAATATCACCAAAACCGTGAGACAAACGTTCCATGTAGTAACGAGACAACAATTGTTGAATAGTATGGAGCCAAAGTTCACCACGACGATCCTTGTTCAAACCGAAAGTCTTGCCGTCCAAGAAGAAAGCATAGTCCATGTTGAAGTAGTACCAGAAAGCGTTCCAGCCCAAATCTTCAGTGAAGTACGATAATTTGGAGTGATCATTAAAGATTTCGATATCACGAGTATAGTCAACAGGCATAAACCACATCTTGACGTCCTTCATCATTGTAGTATATTTAGTATCTTGGCTGAATTCATAAGTGTTTTCGCGGAGTACAAACTTGTTATCAACAGAGTACCAATGTTCACCAAGACCCATCAATTTCCACCATTGCCACATCTTCCAGTCCTTAACGTAGAAGTATTCTTCATCGTAGTACTTGTTATTCTTGTAGAAGACATCATAGAACTCTTTCTCATACATAATATACTTGCTCCAGACATCAAAGTCGAATTTCTCTGCCTCCCAGACGAATTTGCTGTTTAAGAAGTACTGTGGGAAGATTTCGTAGATCGCTGGAAGTGCCAAGCCTTGGAAATCTTCACGGTGGATGACAGCCAAAGTCAAAGCATAGACGAACATGCCTTCGTTGACATGAATACGAGCCCAGCATGCATTTTGGAGGAAAGTCTCCCAGTCCTTGGCGTAGTAGAAGAAATTGAAAAGACCAAAAGCTTGCTTGTGATGAGTCTTGACAAGAGCACCGAAGAATTCACCTTTGGGCAAGAGAGCACCAACCTTCCAGGACTCCCAGAATTTTTCCATGTACGTATCATAATGCTAAGGTATAGTAAAAATTAATAAATAATTTTGGAAACTTCATTGCAATCCTGAAAACTTACAGTGTAGAGTGATTTGTCAACGACAAATTTATCTCCGTACTTGATCCATTCTTCGAAGAACAGAGGATCCTCGACACGATAAACGATTTCAAACAGGAACTTTTGTTTTTCCAAGAAATGTTTGTCGGCGATCTTGACCTCGTTCTTGGTGTGGAAGCTGGCTGCAGCCGCGAGGCCCACACAAGCCAAAAGTGCTAGTGCTAATTTCATTTCGACAACTGCTTCGGATTGAATGACTAGATTCAGAAGACTGTATGCTGTTACCAAAATCTTTCTGATATTTATAGTAATTTCTTATCTATGATGTGAATGCTTTTTTCTTGCATTTTTTGTTTGTTTACTTCACAAAACAAAAAATAACAAAAATCAAATTACCTGAATATGTTGTATGTGGCAGTCTCTTAATGATAAGACCAAACGAATAATGCTCAAGTGCATAAAATCGCATAAAGTTTTGATAGTGAGGGGTCAAATGTTAGGTTAGGTTCTACAATCTTCAGTCTTTTTTCATTTTTCAATATCAAGGCTAAAATTTATGATTAAAGAAAAGTTTGTTCAACTAAGAAAACTATGACCAACAAAAATTTTAAAACAATTCAGAATGATAAATGGCAAAGTTAGTTGCTAACTAAAATCACCCAAGGATCAGTAATACAAGTGGTTGTCATCACTTTGCTTACAAGCTTATCACTTTTATGTGGGTTGGCGTTTGCTAATACCAATGATCTCTTAAATACCGAATTAAGCCGACTACTTGTAGAGTAGCCAGTTATTGTGAGAATGTGATTTTTTCTATACATCCCACAGGAATCTACTATTGAGCCCATTATCTTTTAACACTAGCTATGGACAATAAATGAAGTATAGAGTCAAAGAGAAAACGCTAAGTACATGCTATAGTGAATGAGACCAGGTCGTTTTTCTGAGGGCTAAGAATAGAGCCGAAACCTAAAATAAATTGTCCTACACTTGAAAACCTGCAAATATTTCGGCATTATTATTTTGGCGATACGATTATGATTATTATTTTCTTTGCTTTAAATTGTGGCCTTAGAACTGCTTCGGATGGCTTTCTGCTATCTGTTCTTATTAAAATTCTGCACAAAATATGCTAAAAGGATAATAAACATGTGCTGAAATTGCATTTGTCCTCAAGCTCTAATATGCTGTGTATGAAACTTTTCGCTGAAGAATTTTTTACCCGGGTAATGCTACGATATTTTTTTAATAATATTAGGCAGTAGTTTAAACATGTTTGAGTAGTATTTTTGTTGTTCAAAGATTTTTTAAAATGTTCAAGAGGTAACCACTGATCTCCTCCTTTAATACTATAAGTTAAGATCGATACTTCGAATTGCGATACACATTGGTATATGACACCACTACCAAGCCAACCATTATCTTTATTTTTGTGTTTAAGGAAAACTAAAGCTATTTATCTAATTGGAATAATAATATATTTCATTGAGGACCAAAAAAAAATTTGAATTTTTGGTTTTTGATGAAAACCACACAAATGATAAAAGATTCCTTGAATAACCGGTTAGAACGGGTAGTAGCTGCGACCCATCGATTCAAAGATAATCAAAGAGTAAAATTATATCTATTTAATCAAAATAGTGTTAATTTCCAGGGGCACATTAAAAGTAAAGTAAAGTCTTATTGGTCTTCCAGTCAACAGCTTGGTGGTCTTTTCTGGCCTTCCCTGTACTTAAAAGTTAATTTTTTGTTCGCTTTATATACACTGAGGAAAAAATCAACTAGAACCTAGTTAAGTCAACTAGGAGACGTATTGTTTTGGTGCCAAGGGTAAAATCTAGTTAATTTAACCAGACATCTGATTGGAAATAACAAAAATGAATCTAGTTAATTCAAAGCTATATATGGTTAAACTCGATTGAGGCTTGTTCACAATATTAACCAGGAATCTATTTAAATTGACTAGGGAATTGCGAAAGTTTCAAAAAATCATTTTATTAACCATCGATTGATATCTCTCTCTTGTCCAGATCGGACCAACTTTAGTTTCCACCCTATATAAGCGCTTTTCCATATGTCATATTTCACTTTTTGTTGTACATTCCTAGCAGAGAACTGCATTGAGCAGCTCACTGAGGGTTTTGCTTCGTGTGCAATGAACGATTTTCTATTGCAGTGTAGTACTTTGCTTACCATTGCTTGTAATTGTTCAGTTTTTTATAAAAAACGAAATAATTTATTATTTTAAAGTATTGAAAATGTACAAATCAAGGAAAATATAGTAAAAAAGTGTATGCACCCATTATTTTGGCAGTATAGTTATCAATAAGCTTCTTTTTATTACTACATACACAACATTAGGGTGGGTCGAAATTTTTTTTCCCATCATTTTGAACATCACTGTGATTTTATAATTGTTTTTTGTAACTTTTTTTTAGCCTGCTAAATAAAATGTGAATTTTTTTTATGTAATTAATTTTAGTTTCACTACTTTTTTGTAAGGTAAGCATTGCCAAGAAAAGTACTACACTACTTGCGAGCAATAGCAACGGATGTACGAGCTCAAATCGTTCATTGCACACGAAGCAACGTATGCATGCGCTCTAGCAAATCAAATTCGATGCAGCGCAATAACATTCGTTGCATAGCCATAGAATTCGTTGCATAGAAATAGAAAAGAGTGCTTGAGCTTTGAGTGAATGGTGCTTTTCTTTTGTAATGTGTTCGTTGCCTCTAAAGAAATCAAAGGCAAGCAACGGCAGTGCAATAATAAAGAATACACGGCAACATTCACCTTTACTTTGAGTGAGCAGTGTTATCATTCGTTCCACACGTTTAATGCTTAGTGTTGATTCACAATTCGTTTTATTTGAGTGTTTCACAACTGCATACGAATGCACTCGTGCACATCTCTGGTAGGTACTCAGATTACAAAGTCATGCGTAATCATCACTTTAAAAGCTTTGAATGCGATTTTCAAGCTCAAAAAAAAAATTGAGGAGGTCTGAGCGCGCCCTGAGCATAACCTCAGTAATATTTCAAGGTCAAAGTCGTCGGTGACGTATAAAATTTTCCAAATAATTACCCTAAAATTTACTGAAACGCCGCCCCTTTTATTGTGACCTCACTATCATTCAATCAATTTTTAGGCTTTCGATTTTTAATAAACGGTGTATGCGTATCTGGCTCTTATTGAAAGAGAGATTTTTATTCATGTCATAACCTCACAAAAATACGATTTACATATTTTTAATTTCATATGCAAAAACTTTTTAACAAAAGATTTTTTTCAGAAATAGTCCTCTTCGGGCCGCAATATTGGGAGCACATTAAAAAATTTCAGTTTTTTTTAACATTTGAATCGATAAATCAACCCAAACGTAATTTTTTTGCATTGATAACTTTAAAAACTTTTTTAAGTTAAATCTTAGGCTATAATACTGCGGCAAAATGATATAATAATCTCTCACTAGTTTACGTGCTGAAGACCAAAAACTAAGTATATGAAGTCAAAAAAAGAATAGCGAAATACATGCTTTCATTCTTCACCCGAATCATTGACCGACGAACCGATGACCCAGAAATTGTTTCACAGTGTAATCTGCACTCATTTTGTCGGCGAATATTTAGATCCCTTGATAGCATTATTAAAACAACTACATGTGTCTGCAAGGTAAACATTTTAATTCTATCATTGTAAAAAATATATTTTGATGCATCATTGACTCTGCGTCAATCAGCGCTGGATTAAGGTAGTACTAGGGGGACTATAGCCATGGGCCTCGAGCTCAAGGGGACCCCAACATGTTTTGTGAAAGCGACATAAAGAGACATCACAAAAGCCTACTGAGGGACTTCTTTGACACCGCCATTTGTCTGATTTTACAATGGCAAACGCATTTAAAAAAAGAACAAAGTTTCTTGGAATAAAATTTTTTTTAGATGAAACGGCGCCCGTTATTAAATTTTTGCCGTGGGCCACGTAAAGTCATAATTTGACCCACAGTGTCAATCAGCACTAAGCCAATAACTCGAAAACTACAGCAGCTAGGTCAACGAAATTTTCCACAAATGTTTATATTTACATTTAACAACATTAGCCGGTGGAAGTCAGCTCAGTTTAAGATATAGCTCCCAAATAAGCGAACTTTCCGCATTGGCGTTGGAAAGGATACCATATATAAAAAAGTAGGTAAAGCTTGATTTTAAAGTAGATTGCTATTTTTTAGTGTCTGACAAACATTTTGCAATAAAAATTAAAATTTTATCTCGAGGTTTCCACAGAACTGTTTTTGGAATTGAAAACTTTCGTTCTTATATAAATTTTAGCTGGCTGAAGATACAAAAATATGAAACGAATAACATATTATATTATAGAACTAAAATATGTATGTACTCGTTCATAAAAAATTACTTGTTCTTTGTCGAGTATTTCAAAAAAAAAAAAAATATGGGTTTCACAATTTCTATATTTCTTGCAATTCAGGGACGCTGCTTTTGAGCTTGGGTACGAGGTTTTTATGGCTAGATTCACCATAAACATGCCAGTAAAGTTATGCCTGTATATTTATACAACTATACTGAAATTAATGTTGATCTGTATATAGCCTGTGTAATAAATTTCAAGTAACGATATTTCGGAGAAAAAAAAAAGATATCGACATAATTTAAAATGAGTTTTGAAGGGAATGAGCCGTAACAAATTTTGATGAGAAATTTAATTCGCGGTTCCCGAATCAGTACCTGTTAGAAAAAAAAGTGCCCAAGGGATTTTTATTTGTTTTTGCTGAAAAATGATCAGTGAGGTGCCACGAATACGTAGCACCATGAACTTTTGAGGGTTTAACTTTTTCCAGCCACCCATGAAAGTTAAGTCAATAAATAACAAAACACAAATCAACTATATAAATACATGTACATAAATATGTAAAAGAGTTGGGCAAAAGTTCGTTTCACTGGAAAAATGGTCTGTTTCGCTTTTACATTCCATCGCAGCAGTTCATACAACATCGCGCCACCTACCGGAAAGGGCAGAACAACGTATGCCGGGACAGCTAGTAGAAAACAAAAACAAGAATTCTGAAAATCGCACTTTTAAATGTGTGTGGAAAGTTCAAAAGAAATTAAAATTGGCTGCAAATTGCTTCGACAAACGGCAACATTGATGGTTTTTCCGACTTCTCGAGACTGCTTTCAAAAAGCATAGACTTGCCGCTGTGTGAATCGAAATCGCACCACATAATGATTCTATTGTATGTGATAGATTCAAATTTGAGTTCAAGCTTGTCCAATTTCTCAGAAGTAACTATTTGTTGTCCAGTGTATTTGAATGCGTAAATCAAGTGTGCAATTTATTTGAAAATCACTATAATTATTCAGGGGGTATTTGGAGGTTCAACCACCGCCCCCCTCCTCCATTGATGATTTAGTCACTTAGTTTTTTATTGGTAAAATGTTCTCAGTTAAATTAAAAACAAAACGATTTCCGCTTCTTACAAAAATCAACTTTTATGAAAAGAATATAATTAAAAATTTTATGTAAATAATAAAATCTCTCCTATAGTACTTATATGTAGAAACAGGTATAAAAAGTAAAGCAGATAATACACTTACAACTTTGCTTAGGTAAATAGTTTTCAAGTGATACATCTTTTGTTTGTTTTCCAGCTTATACAAATTTTTAGAACGTTCATTCGCAACTTCCAATATTGCACAAAACAGATCCAAGCGAAAATCGTCCTTAAATACCCTGTTTTGTCACCAAAAAAAAACTTTATTTTGAAAGAACACAACAAATTCTAAAAGTCACCAAGGTTAACTTGCTCCAAAATTTTTCCCAACTAAATACCTGCTGAACCCTTTTTGGTCCTTATCAAAACTCGTCAAAGTCAACTCAAATTCGAACATATTTTTTTAAATAAGAAATTCCATTAAAAACAACTTTTTATTTTAACAAAACTTTTGGTGTAAAAGTTTTCCATACTGTTATTTTTTTTCGAAGTTCATGCACCAACGACTTGTTCATTTTAGTTGGCTTTTATTTAAAACATTACAGGTTCATTTCCGAGAAAACTTGAGCTCTCTAGCTAAAACTTTTCATAAAAAGTTGTTTTTCTACATTTAAAATAAAATAATTACAAACGAAAATTTTTTCAAAACTAGATCTCCCACGTTTTGATAGTTAGCTTTAATTTAAAAAAATGTTTGATATGAAAATGTCGATATGAGACCACTGTGCACTGGTACAATTGACCTTAGTTCGCAAAAGCCACTTTTTATGGAACAGCTAAAAAAAATGTTCATGTCATAGCGTTACATGTGGACATTTAAAAAGAATAATCCTGACGCAACTTTTTAATTTATTTCAGCCTAAAATTCAAAAATCCAAAATTTCAATGCAGCAACCTCTGTAAGGTAAGCTTTTATAATGTAAAGCAAATTTTCCGTCGCAAGTCTAAGCTGTCTTTTAAAGTAAAATCTCTTTAATCACATTTAAGATACTAACAAACAACATTTTTTTTTGTTGACAAAGGCCACAACTTAAGAAAATATCGTAGTATGGAAACTTTTACTCAATGTTCAATGGAAGAAGTTTTTCCAAAACTTTTCTTTTCTTTCAATTTGCATCTGAGAACTCACCAACAGTTTGAGTTATGCATTACTAATTTAATCACGAAGAGTTTTATCAAGATATCACTCACTCAATATTTATACTAGCCCAACTTTCACAATGAATTTTAGACCAAAAAACCTAAAATTGATATTAAATAAAAGCCACAACATTTACATTCTTGAATCGCACTTGGCAATTGATTACTTAATTTTTATTTATTTTTTTTAATTTTTTATTTTGCTTTGAATTAATTGACTTACAGTCACATTAACCTCATGATATATTTAATATATCAACTCATCACAGATTTCTTTTCCAGTGCACACAATGCAAAAGCAGTAAATGCCTCGTCCCTCAATCTTAGTGCTTGAAGTACTTGGTATAGTAGTCCATGAAGAAACTGTAGTCGAAATGGCCATAGTGCTCGTACTTATCGAAGTAAGTTTCGAAGGTGTCTACATGGTAGATCTTAACATCCTTGAAGTACATATTGGGCACATTGAATTCGTATTCGTCAATAACGCGATCGAATGGATAGCCGAATGGCAAGTCATCGACGAAACGAACACCGGATCCAATACCGCATGAGTAAGTGTAATCGTAGGTTGAGAATCGTTCTGAATCAGCAACATATGGGGTGACCATGAAGAACATTTGCATTGGCATACCCTTGACCCAACCACGTGGTAAGATCAAACGATCTGGGAATCCACAGTGTGGCTCAGTTATGTCCAATGGGAACTCGTATTCGCCATCATAAGCCAACATAACAAACTTGTACAATTCAGTGTAGGTAGTACGATCCTTAACGGTCCAGTAGAAGTCATTGGAGCTACGCTTAATCACGTTCTTACCAGCAACCAATTCATAGAAGAATTCGTCAAGTTCCATAAAGTTCTCACTGCTGTCAGTGAGTGAGATGAAGCGTCCGAATTCATCGAATTTAGGTCCAATGAAGGTGCGAATGATAACCTTGTAATCCTTATCAGACTCAACGGTGAAATCGAAGGAGAATGGTTTGTGGTTGAGGCGCATTTGACGGGCAAACAGAGCCTTGTCCCAGGTGAATTGACCATCGACGAAGGTCATCTTATCGTTCAACAAGTTGGTGACATCAAAATCGACCAAATCGAAGTAGGTTACCAATTTTTCAACACGAACATCCTTGATTTCGACGCCTGGGAAGAGGAGTTCCTCATGAGTGTATGGAGTGATGTGGTAGTTGAAACGGTAGAACACAGCAGCAATCTTCTTGTAGAACACGTAGAACAATGGATCGCGCATCATGGTTTCGAAGTTCAACATCACATTTGGAGTAACATCGAAGTCGGTGTAGTCAACATCGCCGAAGTACATGTGTGAGAGCAAGTACCAGTAGCTGAAGAAATATTTGTCAAAAGCATCGACGTTTCCTTGCATGAGATTGCCAATGTACTCAATGGATTCTGGTTTGCGTAAATCGATAATTTCGCCCTTGACCGTCTTGTAGTATCCCAAATCAATGATGTCGTAGATACGGTTAATGGTGCTGTAAATGTTGTTCAACATATCGAAGTTGCCGTAGGTTTGGACTTCAAACCAGTTCTTACGGTAGCTGAATCCAACACCATTGTATGAGATCAATTCTGGATCATAACCGTATTCAATTTCGCTGTACCATGAGAATTCAGGAATATCACCAAAACCGTGAGACAAACGTTCCATGTAGTAACGAGACAACAATTGTTGAATAGTATGGAGCCAAAGTTCACCACGACGATCCTTGTTCAAACCGAAAGTCTTGCCGTCCAAGAAGAAAGCATAGTCCATGTTGAAGTAGTACCAGAAAGCGTTCCAGCCCAAATCTTCAGTGAAGTACGATAATTTGGAGTGATCATTAAAGATTCCGATATCACGAGTATAGTCAACAGGCATAAACCACATCTTGACGTCCTTCATCATTGTAGTATATTTAGTATCTTGGCTGAATTCATAAGTGTTTTCGCGGAGTACAAATTTGTCAACAGAGTACCAATGTTCACCAAGACCCATCAATTTCCACCATTGCCACATCTTCCAGTCCTTAACGTAGAAGTATTCTTCATCGTAGTACTTGTTATTCTTGTAGAAGACATCATAGAACTCTTTCTCATACATAATATACTTGCTCCAGACATCAAAGTCGAATTTCTCTGCCTCCCAGACGAATTTGCTGTTTAAGAAGTACTGTGGGAAGATTTCGTAGATCGCTGGAAGTGCCAAGCCTTGGAAATCTTCACGGTGGATGACAGCCAAAGTCAAAGCATAGACGAACATGCCTTCGTTGACATGAATACGAGCCCAGCATGCATTTTGGAGGAAAGTCTCCCAGTCCTTGGCGTAGTAGAAGAAATTGAAAAGACCAAAAGCTTGCTTGTGATGAGTCTTGACAAGAGCACCGAAGAATTCACCTTTGGGCAAGAGAGCACCAACCTTCCAGGACTCCCAGAATTTTTCCATGTACGTATCATAATGCTAAGGTATAGTAAAAATTAATAAATAATTTTGGAAACTTCATTGCAATCCTGAAAACTTACAGTGTAGAGTGATTTGTCAACGACAAATTTATCTCCGTACTTGATCCATTCTTCGAAGAACAGAGGATCCTCGACACGATAAACGATTTCAAACAGGAACTTTTGTTTTTCCAAGAAATGTTTGTCGGCGATCTTGACCTCGTTCTTGGTGTGGAAGCTGGCTGCAGCCGCGAGGCCCACACAAGCCAAAAGTGCTAGTGCTAATTTCATTTCGACAACTGCTTCGGATTGAATGACTAGATTCAGAAGACTGTATGCTGTTACCAAAATCTTTCTGATATTTATAGTAATTTCTTATCTATAATGTGAATGCTTTTTGCTTGCATTTTTTGTTTGTTTGCTTCACAAAACAAAAAAAACAAATTACCTGAATATGTTTTATGTGGCAGTCTCATAGTGATAAGACCAAACGAATATTAAATAGAGGTCAAGTTTTCTCGCTGCACCGCAACACAATTAAAATTTTTTAGCTATTAGTTAATATTATTTTTATATCTTTGAAAACCAAAAAAAATCATTTCAAACGTTGCAACTGTGCAGAACAGTTTGATCCATTTTGAACTGCTGTAAGGGGACGTCCATGAATTACGTAAGGCGTTTTTTAAAAATTCGGACTTGGTGAGATCTGACGAATGCCCTCCCCGTGAGATTTTTTTTAAATTTTTTAAATACATAATTAAATTAACTTTATACGTTCATGTATTTTGCTTTATGCGACTAATACGGATTTCCTCTACCAGTGGGCATGTAACGTTTCAGAAAGTTTCAGAAACAATACGTAACGTAACAGAAATGATTCATTTGATATATTGCAAACGGAACGTTACAGCAATCTTCCTTATATTTTTCAAAGCACTGCTTCATATGAAATCATTCTGAAACGTTTCTGAATCCTTCCGAATTCAACGTTTCCTGACCAAAAAATTTCTATGATAACTAATCAGGGAACTGAAGGAAAATTTCGAGGGATTGTTAATTAATGATTGGGGTATAACAAACTTCACAATAAATAACTGCATATTAAGTATTAATGCAGGTGATGACGAGGGAAAAAGTACTTCATAGTTACAAGTGACGCAGAATAAAAGAAAAACCAAAGACATAATAAAAAATGTTCAGAAACGCTTCAAATGATATCAAAAAGCGGATATTGACACATTGCAGAAAGTTTTCTGAAATGGAAATGAAAGATTTCGTAAATTTCCTTTGTAAGATTTCATGTGGTCGATTTCTGAAAGGCTTACAAAACGTTACATGTCGCTTAGTTGAAAATATCTGGTTGCGATTGTTGTATTTTTAAAGGTTCTAGAGCAGGGGTCGGCAAAGCAATACTACTTTCTCCTTCTCTCTTCTTGTATACGTATACAAAAAAATTTGCCGATGTCTGTTCTAGAGCAGCTTTTACAACATACAACATATGTATGCATGTATGTATGTTGAGCAAAATTTTTCCGAACCCCTCCCCCCCTATTTTGACTCACGTAATATATGGACGCCCTCTAATGCCATTGTATAAATTTTACTTTTTCATCAATGTGTAGTTAATGAGAAAGAATTAAACAAATCTGTATCACTACTCAAAATATATACTGTGTTTGTGAATATCAATGATGCAAACATCGTCATAGCTAAGATTTTAATCATTGTTGGGGACACAGTGTAAAATATATTGTATTTCATTAGATGTTGTAGAAAAATGGTATCTGCTGGGATTGCAATAAACTTCAAAGCCTTTAACTATTATTAGGACATTCAGATAAAGCGCCATAGAGTCAAAACTTTAAGAGATAGCTCTTTCTAACATGAGACTAAAACTCCAGGACATGAATATTTTATATGAATAGCATTTGCGTTACTCAGAAAAACAACAGAGTTCCGTAATTTACGAAAAAATAAACAATTTTGTTATAATTTTATGTTTTGATGAATGTTTTCATAAATTTCCTAACTTTTTCATGAAAAGTGAAATCAATCTCAAGAGACCTAGTCCTAGGCATTCAAAAAAAAGTTTAAATAAATTTGCTTAAACGTAATTTATAAAAATGTTTCTCAGAATATCTTCGATATAATATCAATACTTGTGTAGCCTACACAATGGGTATAATCACTTTGTCATTTCATTCGTATCGCATAGAAGGGGCCCGTGTTAAGTATAGAAAAGCGTATATATTCTTGATCAGCATCCTCACCTGAGTCGATATAGTTATGTCCGTCTGGCTGTCTGTCTGTTGAAATCACGTTTACGAGAAAACTAAGAACGCTAATTCAATGAAATTTGGCCTTCTTCACCTTCTTGCTGCTGTTAGCATATAAAAATTGGTGAAATCGACTAACGGACACGCCTGCTGCTCATACTCGATGTTAATATACCGCAGCCCATTTTGAAAAAAGTTTCTGCGAACTAACAATGTAATCATTATGAAATTTAATATGGCAGATATACTTGCTAAAAGGTATTCTATTGTAAAATTTTGGGCGTGGCACCACCCTTATAAGCAAAAAAACACTTAATGTTATAGAAAGTGTACCATGGAAGTAAGCTTCATAAAATTTGGTGTATGGATTTCAAAGGGAATGCATTGTAAGTGCTGCTTTAAGTGAACTGTTCCGGCAATTTGTATGAAACTTCATGTGACTGGATAACATGCTATAAGGTACTACATCTGAACAACCATTAGGCGTGGCACCTCCAATACAATTAAAATTCGCTAAATGGCATTGACTGGATTGTACCAGTGGGTGTGCTACTGCTCTTAGCTTTAAGGATAATTGCGGGAATGGGAGAAGTGGGACTGGCATATTTCGTCGTTTTCATTTCTATTCTATTTTTTCAACATTTTCCATATCCTTTTGAATTTTTCAACTACTCACTTTACTTTTCCCAATATATCCCATGTGTACATATTTTTTTCACTTTTTAAACCTGATGGAACTTTATTCGACATTTCATTAATTTTTTCGACTTTCTCAATTTTTTTCAACTTTCTTCAATGGTTTCCATATTTTGTAGACTATTTCAGTTTTTTTCAACTGTTTCTACAATTTTGAAACTATTTGAAACTTTTTACATTATTTTCGACTTATTCAACCTTTTCCACGTTTTATTAACATTTATTTAAAAAGTACTTTCAATGCAGTGCAGTGTATATGAGTTTCGGGCTAGCCGAAGATAACTCCTTTACCAGTTTTTTTTTTTTTTTTGATTTTTTCATACATGTGTATGTAGTTCTACAATCAATCCTTAGAATGTATCTGCTTTCAAATCGACATTCCCGAGATAGCTTTGGAAAATATCATACAATTTATACAATTAGACTGGTGCGCGCCTTAATTAAAAAAATCATATTTTCCAAAGTTATCTCCGGAGTCTTGATTTGAAAGCAGATACATTCATATTTATAAACAAAAACTATCATTATAATCAAAAATATGCAAAAATGTCAACAACAAAAAAAACAAAGTGTGCAGTTATTTAAAGAATTGCCGCATAATATATGTATAATGCATACATGCATGCTCCGAATTTCTCAGAACCAACTTAACTACATACATATATCTTAACACTAATCGGAGAGGTACTCGCAATTGTTATCAATTATTTTATCAACCGGGTAGTAGAACTAATTATATGACTACAGCTCCTTTTAATCTCATGACAACTCGTATTAACAATGGCGAAGTTTATAGCATTAGCTTGTTAAAAGGTCCACTCAAGTTTAGAATGAAAACTGATTGTATCTTAACCTTCACACGGTTACCAATGTTTTACTACGGTAACGGTCACTATTAACATATGTTAATATTTTTGTTTTCATACAAAATGTATGCGAATTTACACATTTACTATGATTTTTGAATTTGAACATTGCGTTATATATAGCAAGCCTTGTAAAATTGCTGTTGTTACAATATTTTTAGGGGTAACCTAGGATTCAGTTGCTGCGTTTCTTTGTCAGTTTGTTTTGAAATTCCTTAGTAGAAGTGATATTTGTAATTACAAAAATATAAATATACACTTAGTGTCAAAAGTCTACGCTCCTATGTAAAAAACTTCGTTGAATTGAAAAAATTAAATGAAACAGTTATTTGGGTTGTGTTTTTTTCTCCATTTTATTATTATTAAAATTCCAGCATTCTATTGCAATTAAAATTTTTACAAAACATTAAATGACTTAAATGAAATTAATTAAAAAAATAAGTGTGTCAAAAGTCTACGCTCATGTGTCGAAAACTAAAAAAAAAATATAAAATTAAAAAAAAAAACAATTAGTAACGTGTTGGGTATCCCCGACGCTTGAGGACTTCTCTTAGCTTACTTGGCATGGAATTAGCTAACTTAGCTGTCTCTTCGACGGAAATTTTCGCCCACTCGTCCTTGATAACACCTTTCAAAGCTTCTTTGCTTGTAATATTGTGTTGTCTTAGCTTCCGCTCCAATAATTCCCAAAGATGTTCAATTGAGTTATAAGTGAGCCATAACTTGACAATTCCAGAAGTGTGCTTGGGGTCGTTGTCCTGTTGAAAGTAAAATACTCTTGGCAACCCTAAATTTACAGCACTCTCTTTTAAATTATTTTTTAAAATGTTCAAATATGCGAATCTATCCATAGTTGACTCAATAAATTCAAAATTACCGACTCCACTTGCTGCCATACACCCCCACATCATCACACCTCCACCACCATGCTTGACGGTAGGCAACAGATTCTCCTTGTTGAGCGCTGTTCCTGGTTTTCGCCACACAATTTTCCGTCCTCTGATTCCGAATATGCAGAACTTGCTCTCATCTGTGAACAAAATCTGTTTCCAGAAATCTGCCGGCTTGTTTACATACTCATTTGCAAACGCGATTCGTTTTTGGCGGTTGGTTAAAGAAATGTAAGGTTTTCGTCGGGCAACTCGGCCATGATATCCTGCTTTTCTCAAAATTCTTCTAGCAGTAGAAACACTTATAGTTTTTTTAAATTTTGTTCTGATGTCTGTGGATATCTGGGACGCAGATATTTTAGCATTTTTCTTCACAAGAGGTACAATACTTCGCGCTTCTCGGTCTGTTAATTTTGTCGGTCGGCCAGATCTTGGCTTTGAAGTTAATATTTATATATATTTAGTATATCTCATAAGTGGCAGGTAAAAATAAAAAGTTTAAAATTCTGAGTGCTTCTTCTGTGGCTCAGTAAGTACAAGATGAATTATTTTTAAACTTAGCTATTTATTCAATGTTCAGGTTATCGTTTAAAATGCAGGCAATATACTCTGAGCATTTAATTGCCAATATGGACTCGGATGAGGACAATACGGAAACAGAGGTAACAGACGCAACAGAAGGACACATGATTAATGAGGATAAGATGGTGTATCAGCCTGAAGGAGATCATGGGGAAATTGAGTTCGAATTTGAGGATGAAACCGAGGATGCTGAAGTAGCAGGAGTGCCTTATTCTAAGTAGGAAGGAGAATATTTTTTTATGGTTAAGGATGGAACAATATGGAGCGAAACTCCGCCCGATTTGCAACGAATGAGGCAGCAAAATATATTTCGTGAAACTCGTTTTATACGGTTGGAGCAACTATTCACTCGTTGAAAACTGACACTATGAAAATTTTGTCCCGGATGGAGATGATCGTGGTCATTCCAAAGTAAAACGATCTTGCTATATATCCTACCACGAGGAATACAAACGAAAACGCACAGCTAGGAAAATTTGTATCCAGTCCAAGAAGCCTGTTTGTGTTGAACATAGCAAAGTTCAAACAAAATGTGAAGACAGCTTCAAAAACTTAAAATAACTAAATATAATAATAAATTAATAAAATTTTTTAAGCTATCGGTTTTTCAATAAGCTATTATTGAAAAATGCCTTCTTATTATTAGCTAACATTATAATAACATAAAATATGCCCATAAACAAACAAACTGTCTGATATAAAAAAAAAATATTAACATATGTAAATAGTAACCATTTAAGGGATAAAAACGACAGTTTTTCAAAAAGTTACGGAAAAAATCAATATTTACAGCGGTTTTTAAGTTTTTCGAAAAGAGGTTGAAAAATTAGTCACTGAGTCGAAGCTTCTTGAGAATCGCAACACGAATAAGCGAGATACAGCAAATTATATATTGCGATATTAACATATGTTAATAGTGACCGTGTGAAGGTTAATGGTGTTATATATTTTTATGTTTGTGTTGTGCATCCGAGCCCCACATCATGCAGGGTATATTTCTTGTAACATTTATGCCTCGGATAGGAAATTTATGAAAACCTTCATCAAAACATAAAATTATGACAAAATTGTTTATATTTTCGTAAATAACGGTAACTCTACTGTTTTTCTGAGTACCGCAGATGCTTTTCATATAAAATATTCATGTCCTGGAGTATTACTCTCATGATATAAAAAGAGCTATCTGTTAAAATTTTTATACATAAGCACAGCACACGTCCAATATAACGTATAATGATATAGCGAATTTCCATTTTAGCGCACAGTTTTTGAAATTGGACCTTTTTCATTGATGTCTCTAAATTAAGAACGCTAAAAATGTTCACTATTGCAAATAACGAACATTGTTTAATTCAACCATAAGTGTTGAACTGAAATAACTTTTTTACCAGTAAAGGTGATCACAAGTTAATATAGCATTCCAAAATCTAACTCAAATTTTATACGAGTGCGTTAATAAATGCCAGTTTCTTCAATAAGAAACATTGCGATATAACGAATTTTGCGATATTACGATTGACCCGTGCATTAATTGATTCGTTATACATATTTTAATATCTATATTTTTATGTTTACATGGTATGAGTGGGTATGTTGAGATAGTGCGAAAAAGCTAACATAATAATATCTTAACTTGCATTATTTTTGATAAGTTTTTTACTTGATTTAAAGCATCAAGCTTAATAGCTAACTAGTCTAACAGCTGTAGTTGCTAAACTCTATAATTAAGAACTGTCCTAGAAAAAGCTTGCGTTTTGTTTTTTAGTTATAAAAAAGAACCCAGTATCTTTTTTTGTCTTTTTTCCTTTTTTTATTAATAATGGGTAGTGTTCAGAATATAAATAACTAAAAACTTTTTTCAAACATATGGCTTAAAACGGGCAATGGATGTACACACTGACCGTTAAATCAGTCTGTTAGACAAAAATATGCCCAATGTTAGCTCTAGAGAAATCAGGAACGACTTAAGCTTATCTGTAGTCTACTGAAAGCCAAGTTATTCGGCAGAAGTCCACATAAAGTTTGCTTGCTGACCAAACAACATGCCGAAAAAAGGTTGGCATTTACCAAGGAGCACGTCAATTGGTCCACAGAAAAACAGAAACATTTTATGAAGCGAAATCGTTCTTTTTGAGTCCAAAGGTCGTCGGCAGTACATAAGAAGACCACCACTGAAAGCGAAGGAGTCACAGTATTTAATTAAGAAGGTCAACCATGGTGGGGCCAATGCTATGTTTTGGGTTTGATTCTCATATAATGGGGATGGATACATAAGTTCTACTGCTGGTATCATGTATCAATTTGAATACGTTAAGATACTTAAAGAAATAATGTTCCGGTATGCTGAATACGAAATGTCTCTCAGGTGGATGCTCCAAAAGAATATTGACCCAAAGAATACCAGGAAAATAGCAAAATCGGCATTTCAGCATAACAACGTACCCATTCTGAAGTGACCAGCACAATACTCCGACCTAAAACTCATAAAAAATTTGTTGGTGACGTTAAACAGTCGGTAAATGAGCAAATCCAAAAAATCACAAAGAGTTGTTGCAAGTGGTCCCCTAAACATGGGCTACTATACCAGTGAAGAGATTTCAAGTGTTGGTCGATTCCATGCAATACAGATGTGCGTCAATACTAAAAAATAATGGACTTACTACGAAATACTAATCACTGATAACTAAAAAAAATTAATTTTTTCATGTTTTACCAAAAATTGTAATACAATACTTAACATTACAATCGTATACCTACTTAGTTTTTTCATTTTTTAAAATTTGAAAACAAAGCGCTTAAGCGTTGTAATTCATTTTTTAATAACTACTATACATGAAATACTAAATTTGACTTAAATAAATTTACCAAAAATTTTGGCATTTGAAGTACTATAAAAAGCTATTTGAATACTGTATGCATCCCAAATTTTATATAAATTACAACTTTCCTTAAATATCTCGACCCCAACGCCAACGTCTGTCTCTTATGGTTACAAATATATGGGTCATTCCATCTTTAATGGGCCTATCATTGAAATCGATGATGGAGTATTTGGGAAAGTGATGTTTTCTTGGAAGGTAAATTTTTTTATCTTTTACCACATAGAAACCGTTTAGGCCTTCATTTATTCAGATTTGGAGTTTTTTGCCATCTACTAGTACACATCTACCTAAAAATACTATAAAAACTAATTTGGATTGTGTTGGTTTGCTTATATTCATCAATGAATTTCTTTGGTTTACTTACGAGTTTTTTTTAACACAATTTGAATCTTTTTTTTTAAGCAATAATACTGGTCAAAAAAATTTTATCGAATTTTTTTATATCTTCTACATGACAGACTAAAAAAAAACATGAGGGTAATGATAGGCCCATTATAGATGGATTGACCCAAATACTAATTTTTTAAATTTTTCCAAAATTTTTTTTTTTGCTATACCTAAGCCTTGCCTGAACAATTACGAATGCAACAAAAAAATTCTTGAGACTTACCGAGACTAATGTACAGTAATTGATATATATAGTTTAAATTATACCTGTTGCGCATATATGTTATTAGACCAACTGCATTCACAATATCCTTAAAAAGCACAACGTGGCTGCGGCAGATTCACATTTAGATAAGTTAGGTTAGATAGGAGTGCCAGTCAGTTACGAAGAACCGACTCACTTAGACCAAATGTGATCCACTGTGATACCACAGGGGATCTGACTATAACCTCTCGTTGAACCACCCAGATTTCGTAATGAAACTAAAAAGCTGACCTATACTAACATGTCTAAGGTCATCCAGGTCATCAAATAAAAACGATTCAAGTGTCTTGAAGCGTTTTCTAGCAAGTGCGGGGCAAGAGCAGAGAAGTAGTTTCCTCTTCTTACACATCTCCACAACTTCTACAGAAGTCAAAGGACCTAACAGCTAATCTCACCGCATGTCTACCGAAAAGGCAGTGTCCAGTTATGGATTGCAACAACCGACGAGACACTATGTCTAGTGCGAGAAATTAGTTCTGACGATCGCTTAGTATCAGATTTGACCCCTGAGTCCATCTTTTGCTAGCATTTTTACCATTTCTTCTTTAAGCAGTAACTTGCATGCCAACACCTTTCTTGTCCTGAGGAATTTGTGCAGAAGTCCCCTGCCTAGCAAGTTCATCCGCTTTGCAATTGCAGTCAATGTTCCTATGCCCACACTCTAAAAAATAAAACTTTAAATTAGTAAAATTACTATTACAATAGTAGTTAATATACAAATAATTTTGTGTTTAAAAAGGTCTGAATAGTGAATGCTCACATCTTTAATGTTTTATATGAAAATTTCATTATTTTACTATAAATGTGTGTTTTTCCCTTATATTCGGGAATTTACAATTTTTTTATGCGTGAATCTACACAGTTTTTCGTGCATTAATTGTTGTTGTGCTGCATTACCGATATTTTTGTGAGAATTTACACAAAATGCGTATTTTATCGTATTGTGTGTACAAATTTTGTGATCAGTTCAGTTGTTGTGCTTTTCATTAAAATTACCGAATAAATAAAAAAAGCACTCATTCCATAGAAGCAGATGACATTATCATTGTCATTGGTGTTACAAAATATTTTAAAGAAAATTCATCATTCTAATTTATGGAATTCGAGGTTCGATTTGTATTCTTTACAAAAAAAAAAACATTAATTTAATTCATTTCATATTTTATTTCAGTTTGGCATATCATTCGATGTTATACATTCGTCGATTCTTACAAGCACACCATGGATCGCGTTAAGTAGTAAGTGCATATAAATGTATCTAGAATAATTAATAAATTTACGAATCGTACCTTTTTAACAGAAAATAGAATTGACCCAGAAGATGAAATATAGAATATCGTAAAATATATAAAATAGAAAATCGTAAAAATCAACAAAATAAACTTCAGCGATGTTCTAACACAAGTAATATGTTTTTACTTCGTATTTAACATGATGTATCCTAAAGAAATAAGCTTGACCATGGAATTTTTAGTTAGATTCTATTTTAAATACTATGTATTGTGAAAAAACTAGGGGACCTAAAAAAACAACTAACAACCTAAGTAAATAATTTAATTTTGAGGCTGAATTCTATTTAAAAATAAACCAAATATATATTCGTACCTACGCTTTTTCATTTTGTATATGTGTATATACATGGAGATATATACATATATATTAAATATTTTCAAAGTAACAAGGATTTCTTGATTTGTGTTTGTTAATTTCTTATTAAAAATTTTGTTCCCAAAGAATTAAGTTGAATTAAAATGAAAATACATTTTTATGGTTTTCTAATATATAAGTTTAAGTTAATTTAATATATGTATATGTTATACACACATATACATGTATATATATACATATGTATATTTATATATATACAACGTGGCAAGAATTTTATTATTTATTTATGTTGATTTCTTATTAATTTTTTTTTTAAGTTCCATTAAAATGAAAATAAATAAATTTTTTTAATATATAATTTTTTTGTAACATGTATAATATTATTTATTATATATATACATCCTAATAATTTTTTTCAAAGACTAAATTTTTTAACTAAATTTACATAGAAATAAAGAACAATTTGAGCAAAATGAAAATATATATTGTATTTCAAAACTATTTTTCGTGTGTTTCATTACACTACTTTGATAGTGCAATAAGACACACTGCACTGGAAATTACTAATTATTTAGCGAAAATAAACACATTTTTATGTGTGATTTTTACACCAAATCTGTAATTCAGTTCACCCTTTTTTTAGTGTAAAAATTTTTTTCCCGCAACTCATGCGATTTCACTAGTATTATTATAGGTAACCGGTTGCCTACTATTATAGTAGTAATTTTTTCTTAAAGTGCAGGCACCCAGATGAGGTGAATGTTAAAATGTTGAGATATCTCGTTTAGAGACGAGCGACATTGTTGGGCCACTAGTGAGTTTAAGAAGACTGATTCTAGAGATTTGATAGCAGCCTGATGAACTGAATAAATGTTTATTCATCTTCAGACAGGCTGCTACCCCCTCTATCGCTATGACCTCCGCCTGAAAAACGCTACAATGATCTGGTACATATTTAGATATCTCAATGATATTTTGAAAAGTATCTAGAGTGCTTGGGAAATTTTTTTTTTTTTAATATTGAAAAGTGTCCATTTGTGTAATAAAATATTAGACTTTTTCGAAAAACGGTGAAAAAACCACGGTATTGAATTCTTTTGAAAATTAATAGAGAAAAAACACACACAAAAGTCTTGAGATCACTTATGGCTTTAGAAGGTTAGACAAATTCTAAAGATTGATACAACTGAGAGTAAGAGATAAAAAAATAAGAAATTAATCTTTCGGTAGAGAATTACATATCGAAATTTCAATGTGTACTAGGCAGCCGACGCACAGTGGATGGGTTTACGAGTATATGAAACGGCGGCCATATATAGCAATAATTGCACTAAACTCTTGAAATTTGGCACATTTGTTTCTAAGGTAAAAACAACAAAAACTTGTGAATATGGAAAAAAATCGGTTGACTGACACGCCTACCTCCCATACCATGTAGTTGAGACCATTTTTTCAAATTCATTAACATTTCATTAACTTGGCGATGCTGATTTCAAAGATTCTACAAATTTTGCAATATCTTTTAGTTTTCAAGTTATTAGAGCCAACCTAAAAACGGTGGCCATTCATCTGTAGTAATAGCGCTTGAATCTTGAAATTTGACACAGACGTTTTATGGGTTAAGATTACAAAAATTTGTGAATGTGAAAAAAATCAGTCAACGGCCACGCCTACCTCCTATACAAAGGTGGGATATGGTTGAGAGTTTTTATCACAACATTTCCCAATTTCCATTAATTTGGCAATGCTGATTTCAAAAATGTTTTACATTTTGCGATATCTTTTATAGTTTACAAGAAATTAGAGAAAACAGTTTCAAAAGCTTATCTGTTCTGTTTTTAAAAAGCATTGGAGCTTATATCTCTAACCCGAAGGGGGGTTACCTGTTCTCCTCTGCTTAAGGGAACATCTTTTCAATTTCAAGCAACTTCGTTCACACTGTGAGCTTTTGCATTTGATAAAATTATTGTTAAGCGTTGCAAAATGTGCAGAGATATAAAAAATTTTCAAATCTTCAAATATTGCAGTAGAAAAATAATCATAAAAAAAGTTGTATAAAAATGCAGCTGAAACTTTGGATTGTAGTTAATCATAGTTTCTCACATTATGTGTATAAAAAAATTTTTCCAATGCGTTTTTTTATTTTCTGTCAAAGTTTGCAAAATTTCCACCATTACCATTACCATTTTTCATTCTAATTTTTGAACAATTCATATAAAGGCGATAAAAATTATTTAGATTTTGATAAAGTGGAAACAATGTAACACAAGTTAACTAGAGCGGACTATCTAACAATTGCTTCTTTAGAAAGTTTTTTAGAGTATTTTTGATGTACAAAGTTCAATTTTGAGCCCACTGTGTCACTAAACTCAATACAAATTAAAACTTTTTTATAGCTTTTTTTCGTTCCCTAAGTATTTTCTGACGATTGTCTTAAGCGATTTTTCAATCCCTGGCACTTTCATTTACTTCCTATTTATGGCCAAAAAAATCCACTGTGTGACGCTATAATCGCTCACTCAAAGTACTTCGAGAAGCTGCCTTTCTCTAATTGAAAACATGACTGGATAAAGACACCATGTTATACTTTTTCCATTTTTCCATTTTTCCATTTATGCCTCTAATGTGGACAAAGTGTCTAAGGGCATCTCAGCAAATTTCTAAACCGCACAATTTTATCTTAATAATTAAAGAAATAAACGTTTTAATATTTAATGCTTTATAGTAAATGTATGAAGGATCAATACTTTAAGGATCTAATTTTTTATCATATTCATCCTCTCATGTTTTCATGTCTTGCCTTCGTGGTCATGCTCCAAAGCCATTAACACATTCATAACTGAATCTAACGAATGAGTTTCATTAGTACAAGAAGTAACAATGAAAAGTCTTACGTCACAATGCTAAGGAAAAATTCAGAAAAATGTTTAACCGTTGAATGTTAGGACATAGATATCAAGATTTCCTGGCTCAAAATAGCTTCAGGCTTGGAATGTTTCATAAACGTAAGCTATTTTTTGCGCGAACGCTAGACCACCGCACAGTCTTACCAAAACGAGTTTTTTGGTCCAACAATCGCAAGATTGCGCAAATCTTGTCGGAAATAAACAAAATTTATGTTTTAAGTCAAGCTAACGAAATGCCAACAAATTGTCGAAGCACGAGACTTGACAAAAAGTTTGTTTTTTGCTTAGCTATATTTTTTCAATGAGAGTTTTGGTCAAAGCTTTGCATTCCTCACTTTTCTCTTCTACACTATAAATTTTCATTAAAAACGCTTTGCGTAAAAAGTTCTTGAAATTACTCAAAATAATCAGAAAAATATTTCCAAAAGTAGGACCCGCCGACTTGTACATTATATAAATCTTTTATTTATAAACACATGTTCAATTCCGAGAAGACTTGCGCTCTATAGCAATTTTTGAACTGAAAATCTTGATTTGGGGACCAATTGACCTCTCAATTTTAACTTATCTCAGTTACAACGAAAAATTCTAAATTAGGTACGCCATTATCAAGACACGCAAAAGTCTAAAATTTTATTAAATGTAAAAAAGTTTTTAAGATATTTTTAATGCAAATTTTATAACGCAAGTCTAAGCTATCTTAGTACCTTTCAGTACTACTTCTCCAATCACAATTAAGATATTAACAAACAATATTATTGCTGACAAAGACCACAACTTAAGAAAATATCGTAGTATGGAAACTTTTACTCGTTGTTCAATAGAAGAAGTTTTTCCAAAACTTTTCTTTTCTTTCAATTTGCATCTGAGAACTCACCAACAGTTTGAGTTATGCATTACTAATTTAATCACGAAGAGTTTTATCAAGATATCACTCACTCAATATTTATACTAGCCCAACTTTCACAATGAATTTTAGACCAAAACACCTAAAATTGATATTAAATAAAAGCCACAACATTTACATTCTTGAATCGCACTTGGCAACTGATTACTTAATTTTTATTTTTTTTTTTATTTTTTATTTTGCTTTGAATTAATTGACTTACAGTCAAATTAACCTCATGATATATTCAATATATCAACTCATCACAGATTTCTATTCCAGTGCACACAATGCAAAAGCAGTAAACGCCTCGTCCCTCAATCTTAGTGTTTGAAGTACTTGGTATAGTAGTCCATGAAGAAACTGTAGTCGAAGTGACCATAGTGCTCGTACTTATCGAAGTAAGTTTCGAAGGTATCTACATGGTAGATCTTAACATCCTTGAAGAACATATTGGGCACATTGAATTCGTATTCGTCAATAACACGATCGAATGGATAGCCGAATGGCAAGTCATCGACGAAACGTACACCGGATCCAATACCGCATGAGTAAGTGTAATCGTAGGTTGAGAATCGTTCTGAATCAGCAACATATGGGGTGACCATGAAGAACATTTGCATTGGCATACCCTTGACCCAACCACGTGGTAAGATCAAACGATCTGGGAATCCACAGTGTGGCTCAGTTATGTCCAATGGGAACTCGTATTCGCCATCATAAGCCAACATAACAAACTTGTACAATTCAGTGTAGGTAGTACGATCCTTAACGGTCCAGTAGAAGTCATTGGAGCTACGCTTAATCACGTTCTTACCAGCAACCAATTCATAGAAGAATTCGTCAAGTTCCATAAAGTTCTCACTGCTGTCAGTGAGTGAGATGAAGCGTCCGAATTCATCGAATTTAGGTCCAATGAAGGTGCGAATGACAACCTTGTAATCCTTATCAGACTCAACGGTGAAATCGAAGGAGAATGGTTTGTGGTTGAGGCGCATTTGACGGGCAAACAAAGCCTTGTCCCAGGTGAATTGACCATCGACGAAGGTCATCTTATCGTTCAACAAGTTGGTGACATCAAAATCGACCAAATCGAAGTAGGTTACCAATTTTTCAACACGGACATCCTTGATTTCGACGCCTGGGAAGAGGAGTTCCTCATGAGTGTATGGAGTGAAGTGGTAGTTGAAACGGTAGAACACAGCAGCAATCTTCTTGTAGAACACGTAGAACAATGGATCGCGCATCATGGTTTCGAAGTTCAACATCACATTTGGAGTAACATCGAAGTCGGTGTAGTCAACATCGCCGAAGTACATGTGTGAGAGCAAGTACCAGTAGCTGAAGAAATATTTGTCAAAAGCATCGACGTTTCCTTGCATGAGATTGCCAATGTACTCAATGGATTCTGGTTTGCGTAAATCGATAATTTCGCCCTTGACCGTCTTGTAGTATCCCAAATCAATGATGTCGTAGATACGGTTAATGGTGCTGTAAATGTTGTTCAACATATCGAAGTTGCCGTAGGTTTGGACTTCAAACCAGTTCTTACGGTAGCTGAATCCAACACCATTGTATGAGATCAATTCTGGATCATAACCGTATTCAATTTCGCTGTACCATGAGAATTCAGGAATATCACCAAAACCGTGAGACAAACGTTCCATGTAGTAACGAGACAACAATTGTTGAATAGTATGGAGCCAAAGTTCACCACGACGATCCTTGTTCAAACCGAAAGTCTTGCCGTCCAAGAAGAAAGCATAGTCCATGTTGAAGTAGTACCAGAAAGCGTTCCAGCCCAAATCTTCAGTGAAGTACGATAATTTGGAGTGATCATTAAAGATTTCGATATCACGAGTATAGTCAACAGGCATAAACCACATCTTGACGTCCTTCATCATTGTAGTATATTTAGCATCTTGGCTGAATTCATAAGTGTTTTCGCGGAGGACAAACTTGTTATCAACAGAGTACCAATGTTCACCAAGACCCATC
The DNA here is from genome assembly GCA_963680825.1 of Meiosimyza decipiens. Taxonomy (NCBI): domain Eukaryota; kingdom Metazoa; phylum Arthropoda; class Insecta; order Diptera; family Lauxaniidae; genus Meiosimyza; species Meiosimyza decipiens. The sequence goes on along the minus strand of OY804258.1, from coordinate 65,211,667 downwards.
AATTTCCACCATTGCCACATCTTCCAGTCCTTAACGTAGAAATATTCTTCATCGTAGTACTTGTTATTCTTGTAGTAGACATCATAGAACTCTTTCTCATACATAATATACTTGCTCCAGACATCAAAGTCGAATTTCTCTGCCTCCCAGACGAATTTGCTGTTTAAGAAGTATTGTGGGAAGATTTCGTAGATCGCTGGAAGTGCCAAGCCTTGGAAATCTTCACGGTGGATGACAGCCAAAGTCAAAGCATAAACGAACATGCCTTCGTTGACATGAATACGAGCCCAGCATGCATTTTGGAGGAAAGTCTCCCAGTCCTTGGCGTAGTAGAAGAAATTGAAAAGACCAAAAGCTTGCTTGTGATGAGTCTTGACAAGAGCACCGAAGAATTCACCTTTGGGCAAGAGAGCACCAACCTTCCAGGATTCCCAGAATTTTTCCATGTAGATGTCATAGTGCTAAGATATAGTTAAAGTTAATAAATTATTTAGGCTAAGTTTTTGCAATCCTAGTAACTTACAGAGTAGAGTGATTTGTCAACGGCAAATTTATCTCCGTACTTGATCCATTCTTCGAAGAACAGAGGATCCTCGACACGATAAACGATTTCAAACAGGAACTTCTGTTTTTCCAAGAAATGTTTGTCGGCGATCTTGACCTCGTTCTTGGTGTGGAAACTGGCTGCAGCCGCGAGGCCCACACAAGCCAAAAGTGCTAGTGCTAATTTCATTTCGACAACTGCTTCGGATTGAATGACTAGATTCAGAAGACTGTATGCTGTTACCAAAATCTTTCTGATATTTATAGTAATTTCTTATCTATGATGTGAATGCTTTTTTCTTGCATTTTTTGTTTGTTTGCTTCACAAAACAAAAAAACAAATTACCTGAATATGTTTTATGTGGCAGGCGCATAATGATAAGACCAACGAATGTTAAATAAAGGTCAACTTTTCTCGCTGCCCCGCAACACAATTAAAATTTTTTAGCTATTAGTTAATAATATTTTTATGTTGTTGAAAAACCAAAAAAAAGTCATAACAAGTTTTTCGTGTGCATCACATCGACGGGGTGGCAAAAATGTGGTTGCCGTAAGAGCTGCAGCAGTGGCAGCATTCTCGGTACATTTGTACCATTTTCAGTACATTTGAGTTGTGAAAAATATGCGTCCTCTGAAAAATATTTTCCAAGTCTTGATTCAGTATATTTCCATAGAAACCAAATAGGATCACTGCTCACTGGGCATTTAAATAATCCGCAGCTCTCGATGAGTTTTTGAAAAACATTTAATTACATAAATGAAGGATCTTAATTTATAGTATTTATGGTATATATAATGGGTGGCGCTAAAGTTTTAACCGACTTTTGAGTTTTTTGGCGGCGATCTACTAATAGTAAATTAAAGTAGGAAATAAGCTTAAATTTAAAATAAACATATCATATAGTACATGATTACAATTCTTTAATAGATGAAATTATTTCAGATTTATTTTAAAAATTTTGAAACAGCAATTCTCCAGCCTTTATAAAACACTCTTTCCATATTTTGCCGTCTTTAAAGGGCTTCTTATGTTATAATAAAGTTTCTGTGGCCTTGAATGAAGTTATGGTAGCTGTCTTAGACTTCGTAGTCGGTATCATAAGAAATGATAGTTTCTAGGATAATTGTATCATTAATTCTCCGACTTTCCCTTTACGCGTCTCATTTCGAAGTGGATAATTGTTTTCATATTATTTTTGGACTATTCTGTATATATAATAGAGTTTAGCTACTACAGCTATTAGCCTCCTTAGCTATTTAGCTTGAAGCTTTAAATCAAGTAAAAAGCTTTTTAATAAATAATGGGAATGGAAAAAATTATACATGCAATTAATTTGTTATTTTTTTATAATTTTTTCTTAGCTTTATCGCACTTTCTCAACATATCCACTCAGACCATGTGATATAGATATTAAAATAATTATATATGTAATTTTACATGGTGCAAGGCGTAAATGTTAGAAAAAGTTTACCCTGCATGCTGTGGGGCTCGGACAACACAAACATAAAAATACAGACCATCATTAAGCTACACATTTAGCTACAGTTAGTTTTCAATCTAAGCTTGAGTTGACCTTTTGACAAGCTAATGTTATAAAAATCGCAACTGTTAATAAGAGTTGTCATGCGATTAAAAGGAGCTGTAGCCATATAATTAGTTCTACTAATCGATTGATAAAATAATTGATTAGAGTTACGAGTACTTCTCCGATTAGTATTAAAATGTATGTAATCAAGAAGCTCTGGTGCAGCAAGAGACCCAGTTACAAGTTGATGCAGATAAAGTATGTCCGCAATATTTCTACGGGACCTCAAAGACTGCAAATGTAATAACTTCAAACGATCCTCATAAGGAGGAAGGTTCAAAGGGTCAGTCCAATTTAAGCCATTGAGAGCAAAACGAATAAAGTTTTTTTGAATTCTCTCAATTCTATTTATATGAATATTATAAAATGGTGACCATACTTGGCTCGCCTACTCTAAGTGAGGACGCACTATTGTATTATTTAAAGTCACCGTTACTAAAAGGCTATTAAATTCTTTTGCCCACCTCTTAATAAAGCCAAGCAGAGGTGAGGATTTTTTACAAATTAGATCAATATGCTCATTAAAAGTTAATTTGACATCAAAATGTATGCCCAGGTCTTTGACTAAATCGACACGACATATTTTCTTATCTTTTAATTGATAATCAAACTCCACAATATTTTTCTTCCTGGTGAAAATCATAGATTGGCATTTATCAGGATTAAGATGTAAGTTATTTTTAGAACACCAAACCTCGAAGGATTTCAAGTCAGACTGAAGTGGAATAGTATCGCGAACCCCCTTTACGTTCCTGTAAATTTACATGTCATCTGCATATACTAACAGATGGGAGTTTTTAATTACATGTGTAACGTCATTAATTGCTAAAATAAACAGGAGCGGCCCCAGGTGGCTTCCTTGTGGAACACCGGATGCCGCGCTAAATGGGGAGGAAAACACTCTCCGAAATCTTATTTGATATGAGCGATCAGATAAATAAGATTCAATCCAGCTGACAAAACTTAAAGGAAATCCAAGCTTCTTTAACTTAAACAAAATCAAATTATGTGGTAGTTTGTCAAATGCTTTACTGAAGTCAGTGTAGATGCAGTCAACTTGCCCACCAGAGTCAAAAGAGCTTAAAACAAAATCAGTGAAATCAAGGAGGTTAGAAACTGTAGATCTGCCATTAACAAAACCATGCTGACGAGTTGTTATGACGTCACCACAGCACACCTTAACTTGATCGTATATTATATATTCAAAAATTTTCGGTATTGATGATAACCTAGCCACGGGAATGTAGTTTGAAATATTATTTTTACAGCCTTTATTGAAAATAGCCCTATGTATGCATTTTTCCAAAATTTAGGGAAATAGCTTTCTCTGATTGATCTCTTAAATAAAAAACTGAGGGGCTGACTCAGCACAGAGCTGCAGTTAACTAAAACTGTCGCAGGAATACCATCAGGCCCGGAGCTGAAGTCATCATCAATAGACGAGATATATTTCTCAATGAGGTCAGGTGTGAAAGATATCTCATTAACCGAAACTAAAGGGTCGTTATCCATTTATTCAAAATAGTTGATCTCAGGGCTAAATAAATAAGTAGAAAATGACTCCATAAACAAATTAGCAAACAACACGGCTATAATTTGGAGGTCGCTAGTGAGCCCATCAACTGTTTTAAACTCAGATGGAAACCCGTCAGATTCTGAGTAGATAAAAAAATGTCATGCGTCTTGGAACGCAAACCCCTTACATTTTGATAGTAAAGGGAAAGCCGCTTCAGTTTTTTGAACTGGAATGAACAGTATGTCTGACAGTCTTATTATTTTTTCTTTTCAACTCAAATTCTGAAATAAAGTTATTATCCACCCATGCCTTAGAATTAAGAATGGCAGAAACATGAGAAGAGGCCACTGTTATTTTAAATGACGCATGAGTAGGTTTATTACCGATTTTCCTGCAAGAAACGAAGGCGTCAGCAGGAATAATTTGATTTTGTCTTAATTCTGAAATGTCTTTCGACATTGGCCCTTTTATGAATTGCTATACTTGAAAGACAAATAATTCAATACATTTATCATTCTTCATCACAAAATAAAATTCTCTTCCCCTCAGTGGCGTCACTTCACCAAAACCTTGGGGGAGGGGGGAGAGAATTATAATTCCATAATATTAGTATTAGATCTTTGGGAGAGGCCAATGCTCTCCCCACTCCCATCCAACTGACGCCATTGCTTCCCATTCATCATGATAGGAATATATTTTCTGCTTTTTGGAATTTGTGGTCGAATGGCTCATTATGGGAAAAATTATTGAGCTAAAATAAATTGAATTTATCAATAGTAAAATTAAATCAAAGTAATTATAGCTAAAACTGAAACGAATTGATAAAACGTCGACTAAAATAGATAATAACGCAGAAAAAAAGTTATTTTCACAAAATCTGTTTGATTTTGGATATTTTGAATTGGCATCAACTGCGTTAGCGATGCGCTGGTTGCCATGACATTCAAAAATCCTATATTTTGTAGTGCGCAATGGTGCTTTCGAATTTACATTTCAAGCAATCTCTTGTGTTAAATGTGAAATAATTTACATGATACACTTTCTAAATTAAACACGAAAAAATTTTAGTTTATGAAACCGAACAAATAAATTGTTGCTTCGACGCATCAGACAGGCGGGCGACTAAGAATTGATACCGTTTGGCCACCCTTGGTATGGATAAGGTCTGTATCATCCGGATTTTGTAGTAAAAAATGAAAAGTATCAAAGCGAGATTTTCGAGAGAGTAAAAGCTGAAATTTCTCTGACTAGTCGATCCACCACAATTTTCGGATGATACACAAAAATAGGTCAAAAATGAAAACTGGCAAAAAAGTTCCGCGTATTTTAGTAAACAAATAATGACAGGGTTCAGGAGTTAGAACCTGTGTCGTAGTTGCATGACCGTTTGGTTAATACTTTCTGAATGCAAGCTAAGTGAAACCTTTTTGAGAATATTATTGATAAAAAGGATATAACTCATGACCGACTTTAAAGTTTTGTACCTGATTTATATATCTTGAGCATAAGTTTACTTTAGAAGTGAATATGGAATCAGAAGTTGGTGACTGGCTCTACTTTCGGAGATATAGACATTGGAAGTCGACGATAAAGTTTTTCAAAAAATCTTTCTACGTTGAAAGCCCCCGGATCGATTTTCAAAATTAAGATGTCATACGAAACAATATTTTATGTAGCATTTTTTGAATAATTACCAATATTTTATTAAAATTTCTAGATTTTGTTCATTATTTTCCTTAAAAAATCAAAATGAGTGCAAGGCCTTCAAGAAGTAGTGAATTTCTAAAAACTATATTTGTAATTTCCGATGACAATATCTCCAAAAGTAGGTGTGAGCCACAATATTTGTTTGCAGATTTTATTTAAATGAGTAAAGTGTATTTTAAAACTATTGCTTAGTATAAAAACAAGAGATTTGCCGTAAGGCTTAAATTTACCACAATGACATTTCCAATATCTTATTTTAAAACTGTGTGCATCGAAAAACAATATTTCAAAAAGATTTATCTGGTTGATCACTTAGGAGACATTAAACTTTATGATTCCTTTTCAATCAAAAATCGCTCTTCTATTTAATTGAATAAATTAGCATTTACAAAAAATGTTTTGATATCAACCTTTTTGTTATGTTACTCCTTCTTAACACAACCTTCAACAAGTGAAAAAAAATGAAGTGATAAAAAATATTTTATGAGGCAAATATTGGGCAAATGAATTTGAGACAGGTAATTTTCTTTTCCGGAATCCGTTTCGGATCTGATTCGGATCCGTTGTTGGATGAAATTCCTCTCGAATAAACGGAAGGATTGTCTGCATTGGCGGATCCGAAACGGACGTCATATACGGATCCTTTTCGAATTCGTTTTTCTAAATAAAATGGATTCGAGACGACCTTTTTCTTTAATATTGCGGATTTTACTGTACAAAAAAATTAACGCATTTAAAATTTTTTTTTTTTATTCTTTCCCAAATCTATTTTTTTGAATTTTTACTTATTTTACATCTATTTCTTTAATGCTTTTCAACTACTTATTTTTAATTTTATTAAGTGAACATAATTAGAAAACATTAAGAAACTTAATTTTTTTTTACCTGCCACCGATCAGAACTGAACCTGCGCGTCCTGCCACTGTCCAAAGATGCTCATCTTAACCAACTTAGCTACTTTCATTATTTTTCTGACATACTTAAATTTAGCTACTTCTCTATCAAAATGAAAAATTCAAGATTCATTTTTAACAGTTGTCGATTGCTAATTCAAATATTATACTTTTAGCCAGCAGAAAAAAAGTAATGCGGTCGCTGATGGATAAGCAGAGGGAGGATACAGGTGCAAACCACGACGACGCACAGTGGTCAAAAACCCCAAAAAGCTGGCCAAAAATGCAAAAAAAAATGTTTCGGAATAATATATTTTTTAATGAGAATATCTTGAGAACTATTCATGAGACTCATTTTCACCATAGGTGTAAAACTGTGCACCTCTGTTGTCTCTGTAACTCACTTTTGCAGTGACCGTCGTGCGATCAACATCTCGTGCTACATTAGTGAAGAAAAATGCCTATCTTCAAAATTAAATAGCTTTGCAACAACTCAACTGATTTTCATGTTTAAACATGGAATCTCATCGTAAAGGTAAGTTCTTTTATAATATTTTATCGTATATTGGCTAGTAAATTTTTTTCGTTTTTGAAATGTGTGTTGAACCGATGATGATTTTCCGGATTTTCGAAAATTAAAACAAACTTTGGAAAGGCCTAAAAAAAAAGTTCCACCGAGTTCCACTTAGATTTTTTTTTCTAGTATTCAGAATATCTTGTTCTATAAGTATTGTGAAAATCAGCTGCACAAAGTTGCACATTTCGCTTCGGTGCACAGTGGTCAAATATCCTGAAAAGATGGCCTAAAGTCGAAAATGTTGTCCGATTTGTCCAAAATTTTGCACACTCTAGTTTTCGAGGCTGCTGATTACGAATTTGATATTTTTTTTGTCAGAAACAAAATGGCGGATTGAAAATGCCTCGAAAACCCTCGTGTACAATTTTTCAAGTGAATCAGTTGTAATTTTTCAAAAGTCGTCCGCCATTTTGAATCCGCCATTTTGTTTTCGGAAAATTCAATATCAAATTCGTAATCAGCAGCCTCGAAAACCCTCGTGTACAATTTTTCAAGTGAATCAGTTCTAATTTTTCAAAAGTCGTCCGCCATTTTGGATCCGCCATTTTGTTTTCGGAAAATTCAATATCAAATTCGTCATCAGCAGCCTCGAAAACTAGAGTGTGCAAAATTTTGGACAAATCGGACAACATTTTCGACTTTTGGCCATCTTTTCAGGATATTTGACCACTGTGCGACGGCACATTATTTCTTTTAATTTTTTTTTATTTTTTTAATTTAAAGATATATAAAAATAAAAAAGGAGTAGAGGACTGTATTTGTTTATTGAAAATTTCTTGAAAACTGCCTTTTATATTAATAATATAAAACGAGTCCGGATCGGATCCGTTTTATTGAAAAAAACGCATAAAAAGCGGATTCCGTTTTTTCGAGAGGAATTTCATACGAAAACGAATTTGAAACGGAATCCGGTATGGATCCGAATTTGACGTCCGTTTAGGATCCGTTACGGATACGAAAAAGCGGATTCCGGTTTTTTTCCATTTATGAGGTCCGTTTCGGATCCGTTACGGATACGAAGAAGCGGATTCTGGTTTTTTTCCGTTTATGAGGTCTGTTTCAAATCTGTTACGGATCCGCATCCGTTTTTGTGCAAATTGGGAAGATACAGACATATAGTATAATACAGAATTTAGAAGCACAAAACCTTATTTGTTTTTTTTAGTGTGCAATCTAATGCACAAAACAATATCAGCACACAACAGAAATGTGTACTCGGTAAGGTACAATATAAGAGAGGTTTTGTGCTCATAGCATGTAGCATGCAGCATGTTTGGCATATCTTAAGCCACTCAGAGCACAAAATGCACGTTTCACATGGTACCGAACTAATTTCGTTTTGTTCACAGAACATAATGAGAATGAATTAATATTGTGCTCAGAGGCGTACAAAAAACGATTGGTTGTGTCACACAACTTGTGTGCGGTCTTTGCTTATGAAAAGGTGAAATAAACGATTTGTGTTTGCACAGTACAATACTGAATTGTGCGGAAAAATCAAAATCGGCACAAATCACGATTGAATTGTACCATAATGTACATTTTCATACACTGATTTAGAGTATTTTTCCACCTCTTACAAGAATAAAATTAAATCCTACGATGAGAAATATTAATAAATCAATTCAAAACTGCTAATTAAGTACCGAAATTACTTAAAATTGTGAAAGTATTTATTAAGGTCTTAGTGACACCTTGTGAGAGGTTGCTAAAATGTCGATAAAAATTTGCTTTTTTTATTAAAAGAGCTGAAGAAAACTTCAATCTGACTAATAAAATATATGTATTTTCACATATCATACATACTGAGATTGGCAGTTGCTGAGGGCTATCTCGAATGACAATTTCAGAGACAACAACCCTTCCGAGTTTATTTTTAAATTTTTGACGGAAGACTACATCATTCAGATATTTTTGAAAGAAATGTCTAAAAGTATCAGCATCAAAATTAAAAATTTCGGAATTACTTAGGAGTGACACCAAATTTTTCTATCCCATCAAACATTGAACAAATCTCATTAGTTCTTATGAAACTATGAAAGTGTTTATTTTGAAAATTTAGTAGTTTTTTAATTTTTTTGTTTTTGCCTATGTTGTATCATTGGGCGGAAATTAGAAGCGTTTTGCCATAATGGCAAAAAAGAACATTAGTATCCATCTTAAACCTAATTTCAGCAACAATGATGTAACCACAGTACTGGCAAGGGATGTTAAAGCCGCTGAATAACTTTAGCGTATATGGCCCATGACGATGAAGCACCACGTGCTGGTCTTCTGAGCCTGATCCGAAAGGCGGAAAACGATAAAAATCATCTTGTTATAGGCTGGGACGCAAACGCACACAACCAACCTTATATGGGGTTGTAGTGACACTAACACCAGAGGTGAATCGCTTCTTCATTATATAACTACCGCCAAGCTGACTATAGGCAATCAAGGTAGTGAGCCAACTTGTGTTGGTTCTATAAGCAAAAACGTGTCAGACTTAACGCTTTTTCCTGAAAATAAAGACTGCAAAATTGAAGGCGTGTTCTCTAAACAAAGCCTACTTTTCTGACCACAATTACATAGGCTTCTCGTTAAGTTTTCGTTCGGTTTCAAACAAAAATATCTTTGGAAACCATCAGAAAACAGACAGGAATATCTTTTCTCCAAAAAATCTCAACCACCGTGGTGGAATAAGGAACTCGCAGTAAAACGGAGGCAACTACAAACTATTTTGAAACAAGCATGAAAGATAAACACGGATCCGTATGGAGCTCGTATAGGCTTGAATTAAAGAAGTTCAAGGTTATTCTCAGAAGAACTCAAAGTTTAAGCTGGGAAGAGCAATGCAATAAAATTTATTTTATCTCTGGAGCAGCCAGGCTAAGAAAACTACTTTCGAAAAAATAAATTCTCCAATTTTATTATAAAAAGACAACGGCGAATGGACCGAAGATGAGAGGGAAACTATTGAGATTCTGTGAGAATACTCATTTTTCTGGCTGTCAAGACGATTTGGAACATTAGTTCTGAATGCAACCCTAATTTAGAAATTGTAAACATTTTTTCAGAGAACAGAATTTGGTGTGCAATTAAATATTTCAGCCCATTTAAATCCCCTAGGCCAGATGGACTGTTTCCAGCTATGCTACAGCATGCAGGAATGTTTTTAGTACCATGGTTACAAATCCTTTTTCAAAGTTGTTTAAGGCTGAAAATAATTCCTAACTCATGGTGCGAGGCGAAGGCGATTTTCATACCAAAAGGTCGATAATCCAGTTACGTTAGATTACAGATCTGTAGCCCTAACATCTTTTCTTCTTTAAGCTTTTGAACGAATTATAGAGTCCTGTATCAATGGCTCACTACAGCAAAATATTCTCTCTAAATCACAGCATGCTCACCAAAAGGTAAATCTAAATCATTTTATAGAAGGCAGTCTCTGTTTTCCGTTTCCTTTTGCAGCGTTTCTGGATTTCAATAATGTAACCACAAGTACAATAATAACAGCTTTAGAAAAAGCAGATATCTATGTCCTAATTCGCCAATGGATAGAAACTCTTTTAAATAACCGTATCAATAAAGCAGAATGAGCTCAAACTAGGACTCAAAAATATGCAAAAGAGGTACTCCACAAGGTGGAGTTCTATCTCTGTTACTATGGCTAGTGGTAACTAACCCCGTACTACATACTCTTCATCAGAGTTATGTTGAAGTCTTCCAGTTTTAAAGAGATGGACCACAAATAGCAACCTGGGGCTTCGAACCCAAAATCACCCTATGGATCTATACTGCGATAGTAAGACCAGTTTCACTTTACGGAGTTCATGTCTGGTGGACAGCTATTAAAGTAAAATCAACACTCACACTTTAAGAACGATTACAGCGTCTCATGTCTATTGGTACACCAGGTGCGCTGAGTGCCACTTCAGCAGACTCTTTAAACGATATCCTTCATTTGCTACCTATTGATCTTCTTCGGTGTTTCAGATACCTACCAAATGGTCATGGGAACGTAAGTGCTATCCTAAATGTTAACACTGACTACATCGTCCCCACCTTATTCATTAATAGGAAATTTTTGGTTAAGTTTCCTTCAAGAGAAAGCTGGTGGCTCTAAAATGAATGAAGGAGTAGGAGCAGGTATTATGTCTCAAACTGCAACACAAGCCAATCATTAAACTACGGGAAGAGTGCAGCATTTTTAGACTGAAATTGCTACGATTTATAAAGCCGCAGTCTGCTTTTAAGAAAGTACATTTAACAAAAATCTTACTGTACACTAAATGAGGAGAATTCAGTATTCCTTCGGTGGGTACCAGGGCATTATGAATGTGTAGGGAATGAAAAGACAGATTTACATGAAAGTCTCTATACCTTTTCAGCACTACTACATATTAAAAGACAGAGAACTACTCTTAGAAGCCGAAGCTTGCTCTTCCACTAGCAATGTAACCAAACTTTTTTAGCCCCGCTTCCATAAAAGGGACAGAAAATATTTATTATCCTTAGCTCAGAGTGAATGCAGGGTTGTGACTATCACTGCCTCATTGGGCATCAAACTTTCAGGTTGGGCATTGTATCCAATGACTGGTGTAGAAATTGTTATGAACTCGATGAAGAGGACACCATGGAACATCTTTTGTGCTCTTGCGCTGCTTTAGCAAGTAATAGACTAAAATATGGACTCCTGTGGTCTATATGAGGACATGGCCTCATTTGGCCATTTTTCCAAAATTTCAGCTTCATAGCTCATATCTGTAAATGGCGTTAATAGAGTTCATGTCCGACTTCATTTAAATTTCACAAAAAACGTAGAAAAATCTGTCTTAGGTGTCCTTAGCCGCCATCTTGAGCCGCCATTTTAAAAATTACCAAAAGGTCACACTGTCCCATATCGATAGACAAATAACAAACATTTTAAGCCCAAAATCATTAAAATCCATCCATATGAATTTTCGGCTGAGCTCTGTTACGTTTGACAAAGAACGTCATAGATGGCTGTGCAACGAGCTGATCGAACATGTTCGAACTTCTGCCATATACAACGAGTCAAACTCGAACAACTCAATTCGTTCGACTCAACTCAAGTTTAGTTCGCTCGATGTTCGTATCATGCGATTGCAACTCATGAGTTTCGAAAAACTCGTAAGTACCGAACTTTTTGAGATTTGAGTTGTTCGTTTGATCGTTGCGTGTGGTTTGCGGACGATTTCAGTGCAATTCGCTTTTGTTGTTCGGGTGTGTAAATATTGTGTGATATGGAAACTACAAATAAAGCGCAAAATAAAATGCGCTTTAGTTAAAATCGAACTTTATATTAAAAGCACATTTTATTTACTTTTTCGACACTTATTTATATTATTTTTTTTGTAAACTATGCATAAGAAACTTAAAATAAAAAAAAAACACCCTGTGTAAAGTGACATAAAACACAGGACAGTGTAGTCAAATGGCCAGGGCTGTGAGATCGTCATTCGAAGTGCTGGAGTTCGACACTAGAATAAATTTATCAAAAATACGAAATATCGCTAAATTCAATTTGTTACTAACTACGGGACAGTGTTTTTTAAATTTAATATGGCATAATTTAAAAAAAAAAAATTTAACGTCATAGAAATATGTAGAAATAATACAAAGCACAAAAATATTTTAATGAAAAAAAAATTCATTACTTATTCTGAAGATAATGGCAAACGACACTTCTTTCTTGTTTGCTAACAATGAACACCCAGCACTGCTCATGAACTCTTGAAACCCAAGAAAATAGTGATGAAAATCTTACTCGAATGTTTAATAGAAGAAGTTTTTCCAAAACATTTCTTATTGTTGGTTCATTGCTACGAATGAAAACTCACCAATAGTTTGAGTTATGCATTAATGAATTAGTCAGTCAGAGCTTTATTATGACATCAATATTTACATAAAGCTACTTTTCATAATGAATTTTTGACCGAAGAACCTGAGACTGATATTGAATAAAAACCACAAAATTTACATTCTTGACTCGCACTAGGCAACTGATTACTTAATTTTTATTTTTTTTTTTATTTTTTATTTTGCTTTGAATTAATTGACTTACAGTCAAATTAACCTCATGATATATTCAATATATCAACTCATCACAGATTTCTATTCCAGTGCACACAATGCAAAAGCAGTAAACGCCTCGTCCCTCAATCTTAGTGTTTGAAGTACTTGGTATAGTAGTCCATGAAGAAACTGTAGTCGAAGTGACCATAGTGCTCGTACTTATCGAAGTAAGTTTCGAAGGTGTCTACATGGTAGATCTTAACATCCTTGAAGTACATATTGGGCACATTGAATTCGTATTCGTCAATAACGCGATCGAATGGATAGCCGAATGGCAAGTCATCGACGAAACGAACACCGGATCCAATACCGCATGAGTAAGTGTAATCGTAGGTTGAGAATCGTTCTGAATCAGCAACATATGGGGTGACCATGAAGAACATTTGCATTGGCATACCCTTGACCCAACCACGTGGTAAGATCAAACGATCTGGGAATCCACAGTGTGGCTCAGTTATGTCCAATGGGAACTCGTATTCGCCATCATAAGCCAACATAACAAACTTGTACAATTCAGTGTAGGTAGTACGATCCTTAACGGTCCAGTAGAAGTCATTGGAGCTACGCTTAATCACGTTCTTACCAGCAACCAATTCATAGAAGAATTCGTCAAGTTCCATAAAGTTCTCACTGCTGTCAGTGAGTGAGATGAAGCGTCCGAATTCATCGAATTTAGGTCCAAGGAAGGTGCGAATGACAACCTTGTAATCCTTATCAGACTCAACGGTGAAATCGAAGGAGAATGGTTTGTGGTTGAGGCGCATTTGACGGGCAAACAAAGCCTTGTCCCAGGTGAATTGACCATCGACGAAGGTCATCTTATCGTTCAACAAGTTGGTGACATCAAAATCGACCAAATCGAAGTAGGTTACCAATTTTTCAACACGGACATCCTTGATTTCGACGCCTGGGAAGAGGAGTTCCTCATGAGTGTATGGAGTGAAGTGGTAGTTGAAACGGTAGAACACAGCAGCAATCTTCTTGTAGAACACGTAGAACAATGGATCGCGCATCATGGTTTCGAAGTTCAACATCACATTTGGAGTAACATCGAAGTCGGTGTAGTCAACATCGCCGAAGTACATGTGTGAGAGCAAGTACCAGTAGCTGAAGAAATATTTGTCAAAAGCATCGACGTTTCCTTGCATGAGATTGCCAATGTACTCAATGGATTCTGGTTTGCGTAAATCGATAATTTCGCCCTTGACCGTTTTGTAGTATCCCAAATCAATGATGTCGTAGATACGGTTAATGGTGCTGTAAATGCTGTTCAACATATCGAAGTTGCCGTAGGTTTGGACTTCAAACCAGTTCTTACGGTAGCTGAATCCAACACCATTGTATGAGATCAATTCTGGATCATAACCGTATTCAATTTCGCTGTACCATGAGAATTCAGGAATATCACCAAAACCGTGAGACAAACGTTCCATGTAGTAACGAGACAACAATTGTTGAATAGTATGGAGCCAAAGTTCACCACGACGATCCTTGTTCAAACCGAAAGTCTTGCCGTCCAAGAAGAAAGCATAGTCCATGTTGAAGTAGTACCAGAAAGCGTTCCAGCCCAAATCTTCAGTGAAGTACGATAATTTGGAGTGATCATTAAAGATTTCGATATCACGAGTATAGTCAACAGGCATAAACCACATCTTGACGTCCTTCATCATTGTAGTATATTTAACATCTTGGCTGAATTCATAAGTGTTTTCGCGGAGGACAAACTTGTTATCAACAGAGTACCAATGTTCACCAAGACCCATCAATTTCCACCATTGCCACATCTTCCAGTCCTTAACGTAGAAATATTCTTCATCGTAGTACTTGTTATTCTTGTAGAAGACATCATAGAACTCTTTCTCATACATAATATACTTGCTCCAGACATCAAAGTCGAATTTCTCTGCCTCCCAGACGAATTTGCTGTTTAAGAAGTACTGTGGGAAGATTTCGTAGATCGCTGGAAGTGCCAAGCCTTGGAAATCTTCACGGTGGATGACAGCCAAAGTCAAAGCATAGACGAACATGCCTTCGTTGACATGAATACGAGCCCAGCATGCATTTTGGAGGAAAGTCTCCCAGTCCTTGGCGTAGTAGAAGAAATTGAAAAGACCAAAAGCTTGCTTGTGATGAGTCTTGACAAGAGCACCGAAGAATTCACCTTTGGGCAAGAGAGCACCAACCTTCCAGGACTCCCAGAATTTTTCCATGTACGTATCATAATGCTAAGGTATAGTAAAAATTAATAAATAATTTTGGAAACTTCATTGCAATCCTGAAAACTTACAGTGTATAGTGATTTGTCAACGACAAATTTATCTCCGTACTTGATCCATTCTTCGAAGAACAGAGGATCCTCGACACGATAAACGATTTCAAACAGGAACTTTTGTTTTTCCAAGAAATGTTTGTCGGCGATCTTGACCTCGTTCTTGGTGTGGAAGCTGGCTGCAGCCGCGAGGCCCACACAAGCCAAAAGTGCTAGTGCTAATTTCATTTCGACAACTGCTTCGGATTGAATGACTAGATTCAGAAGACTGTATGCTGTTACCAAAATCTTTCTGATATTTATAGTAATTTCTTATCTATGATGTGAATGCTTTTTTCTTGCATTTTTTGTTTGTTTACTTCACAAAACAAAAAAAACAAATTACCTGAATATGTTTTATGTGGCAGGCGCATAATGATAAGACCAAACGAATAATGCTCAAGTGCATAAAATCGCATAAAGTTTTGATAGTGAGGGGTCAAATGTTAGGTTAGGTCCTACAATCTTCAGTTTTCTTTCATTCTACAAGATCAAGGCTAAATATGATTACAGAAAAGTTTATTAAACTTTGAAGATTATGATGGGCAAAATTCAATGAGACGTTTTTTTTTGAAGTGTAAGCTAAAAAAATGTTTGCCGCCCCCTTCTATGCGTACGGTAAATCTGAAAAGCATAAAAATGGCTATTTTACGCTAGGTACTCCTGCTACATTTTGAAGCAAGAAGGTTCCTGGTGGAAAAAAAGTTAAGTAAGAAGCTTAGATTCGGAGTTTCAGATATAAGTTTCCTTAGAATCGTACAGGACATACAATTCGCGCACATTTTTAATTGGCCTATGTAGTTAGGTAATGATCATTTCAACACAACGCTACTGGTCTGCCGGTTTGTGGGTGGAACAAAATCACACAGTGGGTTCAAATTGAGTATTCCTGGGGCAAATTCAATTCCCTGCACAAAGTGAATTAACTCGAAACCTACTTATTAATTAGAAACATGCATTGTATTTAGAATCGAAGAGGATAAAAATCATACAAAGTTCCTTAAAAACAATCTTTGAGTGATAAGACTTGATTGAGATAAGATGCTATGGACACGTAGCGTAAATTAAGGAAAAAGACTGCAGTGATAAAATAAAATGGGTATTGGATTTAGCGACCCAAAATCTATAAAGAAAAATATAATTCGGTCGTAGTAAAAAAAAATATTTTCAAAATATAACTTAATTTTTTTTTAATCGTCTGGTGGTCGATATGGTCGAATGTTATCTCGTTTTTATTAAAAAAAAAAGTAACTATCGGACGAACAATTAAAAAAAACACGGAGGCATATTAGGATATTTTGCAGATGAATAAATTTTTTGTGATACGACCTCCTTGGCTATAAATAAGTTGGGAACCCCTGAATAAAGTAAATAAATCTGTCACATAGTTTTCAGGACAACACAAATGTTTGGCTATTATTTTTTAATTGTAATTCCTTCTAAAAAATATACTATTAAGCTTAAATTATAATAAAGAAAAGAAAATTAAATATGTTTATACCTTTTCAATTGAAAATCCACTCGTTGCTGATTTTTCTTTGTCAAATCTTTTTCCGGAGAACAATTCGACTATAGTCCTTAGTATGTAAAATATGATATACCACAGTTCGAAAAATTGCTGAAATTATCAAGGAAGGTATTCATAATCAATAACTAATATATCTGAAAATAAAGGAGGGATGCAAAATGAGCATAAAATATCTACAATCTGCCAAGTAATTGTTTGCAAAATAAATTATGCACTTTAAAAGGAAAAGGAAAAGGAAAAGTTTATGGAACATAAATGAAAACAATAGCCATTTCATGGTGTCAAAAAATTCTTTGCAAAATGCAAGGAACATATGGAGATCCAAAAAAATTTATAAGAAAAAACATAATACTTGATGTTTCCACCGCAAACATCAATCACGGCATGATTTTGTCCATTCCTCATTAATAACTCTTATTAGAGCGTTTTTATCTGTTGGAGCACATTTTGCAACATTTTGTTTTAAGTGAGCCCATTAATTTTCCATTGGGTTCATATCGGGGCCTTGGACTGATATGCTCACCTCATTACTGTAATTATACAGCACCCAGGACCTGCAAAAGAGTGATTTGAGCTTGGGATCATTGTTCTAATACGATTTGTAACTTAGCTTTTCGGCCTTTTGAGTGTCAATGAAGCCGAAGCTCTGAGCACTTTTTTTCAGTTCGTTTTGAAGAGTGTTTAAGTATTACTCCTTCGTCATGATATCGGCAAAAGCTCCCAAGTTACCAGCGCCTTCGAATGATACGCGTATGTATCCCCATACCAAAACGGGCAACTTTTCACACTTTATAGTGGGTAATATACTAATCTAATGCAGGGCTGTGTTCGGTCTCCGTTAAACTTTATTAGGACCATCGTGATAATTTAACACGGTTTAAGTTTTGTCGTAGAAAATTACGTATCTCTAATACACCATTGTCCCTGCTATATAATACACACTGTAAAGTGTGCAAAGTTTCCCGTTATGGTATGGGGATACATACTCGTATCATGGGAAGGCGTTGGGGAATTGAGAGATTTTACCGAAATCATGACGAAGGAATAGTACTTTAACAATTTTTAAAACGAATCGAAAAAAAGTGCTCAGAGTTTCGGCTTCAAAAGGCTGTAAAGTTATTAAACAAATTGTATCAGGGCAATGAACTTAAGCCCAAATCACTTTTGTGCAGAAAATTTGTCCATTTTAGCAAATGTACTAAAAATGTTTGTACATGCACCTAATAGTATTCGTTATAATCAAGGTTAAGTACCAAATTACTGTTGATCGGTCACCATAAACAGCTTAAATGTTAATCAGCGGACACGAGCGATATTACCTTCAGCAATAACAGTACACAATTTAAGTATCTTAACACAAATAGAAATCATCGTTTTTTCGCTAAATATTGTTGCTGTGCATTATTGAAAACATGTCGTCCCCTCCGAGTGTAGCTGTTCTAACTCGCTTATTTCGAATCCTTCGTCACGCGGTAACTTTTTTATACAAGGCAAAGAGCTAAATACAAACAAAGATAAATATAATTAAAATATTAGAGACAAATATCGGCCATTCCTTAAATAGCTGGAAACTTTTTTTTTTTAACGAAATATTCCAAAAACTTTGAAGAACTAAAAACAAAACTATAAAGAATAATATAAATTTTTATAAAAATGTTTCTCAAAATATCTTCGACATGAAATTTTTTTTTTATACCCTACACAGAGGGAGGCCCCCTTCTATGCGTTTGTAACGCATAGAAGGGGGCGTGGCAGGTATGGAAAAGTATATATATTCTTGATCAGTGTCACCACCTGAGTCGATATAGCTGTGTCCGTCTGTCTGTCTGTCTGTCTGTTCGTCTGTCTGTCTGTCTGTTGAAATCACGTTTGCGGGAAAACTAAGAAAGCTAATTCAATAAAATTTGGCACACAGCTCACATCTTCTTGTAAGCTGCTAGCATATAAAAATGGGCGAAATCGGTTGACGGCCGCCCATACTCTATGTAAATATACCCAAGTCCATTTTGAAAAAAAGTTTCTGCGATTTTGATGAAACTTGGTGATTTGGTAAAGCTGAGAACGAAATTAAGATTAGGCTAGGTTTTAAGTTTGCAAAGGCTCTTAAAGAGGTGTGGCACAGCCCTAAATTTCAACTTTTATAACGCCATAGCTCGAAAACCGTGTAAGATATTGTGATAAAATTCGGAACACGAATACAGATCTTATGAATCTTGAATTGCGCATAAAGTGGGCAGATGTGTAAAAGGGGGCGTGGCACTTCTTAACAATATAAAATTTTGATTTCGTATAACTCAAAAATGGCACATACGATTTTCTTTAAAATTTTAGGGATGATACCACTGAAAGTAGTCAACAATACCAGCTACTTCAATGTACTGAAAAGTTTATTTTAAGGGCGTGGCACAGCCTACAATATTTATAAATGTTATAAAAAGAGAACTAACAAAGCAATCGTTATGAAATTTAATAAGGCGGATATACTTGCTAAAAGGTTTCTTTTTGCAAAATTTTGGCACAACTGTGCTGGTGGGTTTGGCAGCTCCCATACAAGCGAAATACGTTTAATGCCATAGATAGTGTGCTATGAGAGTAATCTTCATAAAATTTTGTGTAGAGGTGTCGGTTATTATAAGCTTCGGAATTTAATGAAACTTGACAAGATTGCATCAGTGGGCGGGGCACCTGCCTCATTAAAATAAAGCTGTAAGTGCTATTTTAAGTGAACTATTGGAGCAATAGATCTGAAATTTAATGTAAGTAGTTTACTGGGTATTAGGTACATATGAATCAAAAGCTGGCAAAATAGCAACAGTGGGCGTGGCACCTGCCATACAATTCAAATATCTTAAGTGGCATAACTATCGAAATATATGAGCAATCATACTGAAATTTGGTGTAAGAAGTTTTTTTATAAAAAGCTATTTCTGGATCAAAATCGGAGCGGATTGCACCAGTGGGTCTGTCACCGCCCTAAATTTTAGGAATAATTACGGCACATATCGCAAACTATACAAGCTATTGTGCTAAAATTTGGTTTGATCATGTTAATCACGAATATCATTTATTGAAACAAAAGTGGGCGGAATTGTAGGAGTGGGCGTGACATATTTCGTGTTTTTCATTTCTATTCTATTTTTTTCAACATTTCCCATATTCTTTTGACATTTTCAGTTTTTTCCAACACTTTCCAACATTTTTTAACCTTTTACATTATTTTCGACTTATTCAACCTCTTCAACAGTTTTTTTGACATTTATTTAAAAAGTACTTTCAATGCAGTGTAGGGTATGTGAGTTTCGGCCTGGCCGAAGATAACACCTTTACTTATTTTGATTTTGCTATAAATTGTTCTCCATTAAATCCTAAGAATGTACGTTTCTGCTTTCAAATCAAAATTCCCGGCATGCATAACTATCTCCAAAAGACGCTTATGATATAGATAATGCTTAAGAATTATCGCTGTCGTTAGATCACTGAAAGAACATTTTTTGAATTGGAATTCGGTAATCTTCTCCAGAATTTCCTGAATAGCTGGGAAGGATATGTTGTGAGCTTTGTCTACATTTAGATTTAGCTTTTGCAGGGAAATTCATTTAAATATAAATCAATGGCCATAAAATTTTACCCACTTTATTTTTGGTTCTACTTCTTAACCACAGATGCGACTATAGAGTTTTTCTTGTCAACCGATGATATATACTTTTATGCATCTGCCACAAATACTTTTATGCACTACAAATGCACAGACAAAACAATTAAATTTTAATGAAAAATGCAAAAATCTAAAAGAAAAAAAAATTTTTTCACGGTGTGCAAACACAACAGGTATCGAATCAAACGTTTATCAGCAAACCCAACCACAAGTTCCGTACCGCAGATATCAAATAACTTTTGAGTGATGACCTTACTTCCTCTCAGTGAGAGGGAGATCTACCTAAAACCTAAGCTGTACGGCGCCAAATTCCAATGGGGCCCAACATCGGATCAACCTTTTTTTTTGAGGTAAGAACCACGATGCTCCACATGGAGTCTACCTAATTCTGAACTGGATCCAATCTACCAGCAGTTTCTGAAATCCCATAGCATCAGGTTATCTCTGATCTGTAAACTACTAACTGTTTATGAACATAAACAATGAGGTTTTTGTTCTACTGAAATCACAATACAAAAGAATAAATAGACGCCTAGTGTGTAATGTAAGCACTCTGGATAGATAGTGTATGGCCGTAGACCAATGAAAAAGACACCTTCCACACTGAGCAAATTTTTAAAATGTTCACATTTATTGAGAAAAGAAAGAACGTTTTTTACAGAGTAGCGCCACGTGCACTGGCACAAGTCTGGTAAATTTTTTATCAAATGCCATTCCTAGTCGATATTTCATTGCAATATCTCTCAGGTTTTCCAGGCAATACCAAACTTAAATACAAGGCTTTTGGGAAGTGCCACGCCCTATTTGAGGCTTTACAAAGTATATACTCTCTATATTTCGCTTGATATTGTAAATACATTAATTTTCGAAGTTCCCTTATAGCCGGTAGAGTGGTTTAGTTGTTGCCATCAGCCATCAATATTGTGCTAAGTACATGTTTTAGGAATCATTTTTCGCACTTAATTTTTGAATTGTTGTCATAGCAAATCAAGTATTTCGAAATAAGAAGATAAAATCCCAATTGCGATTTTATAAACCGGTGTTTAGCAAACGAAGCTTCACTATATTAACTCTTAAAATGTTATGGTATGTATGTAATAAATTGCGAGTTTTGCCACACAACACATTTCGTTCGTTTGCTGCAAGACCGTCATAACTCCAAAAACCTAAAGTTGGAGACAAACGCAATGGAAGTTTGCAATATATTACATTTTACATGAAATATATACATAAGTATGTACGAATGTATGTATTAACTCGACATATATACGAGTGACTACACTTCCACTCTCTGGATTTGATTTATGAAATTTAGTTTCTGCTATACTCTGGAAATACAGAAAGCCAATGTTTCTACTAAAATGTTCGGTTTCTGTTGAGAATTTCTTAATAATTTAACAGTCGACATAAAATAAATTCATGCGTTAAGCGGTTCGAGTTATAGGTTAATGAGCGCAATAGTCAGTTGAATAAAACTTTCACTCATGACTTTCACGACCGATAAAACTAAATCAAATATTAAATAAAAACACAATATTTTATTTTTTGAATCGCACTTGGCAATTGATTGCTTATTTTTTTTATTTATTTTTTTACTTTGAATTGCTTCTCTTACATTCTAATTACATCTCATGATATCTTCAATATATCAACTCATCACAGTTTTTCATGTGCACAGTACGCTCATGTAGTAAACGCCTCGTCCCTCAATCTTAGTGTTTGAAGTACTTGGTATAGTAGTCCATGAAGAAACTGTAGTCGAAGTGACCATAGTGCTCGTACTTATCGAAGTAAGTTTCGAAGGTATCTACATGGTAGATCTTAACATCCTTGAAGTACATATTGGGCACATTGAATTCGTATTCGTCAATAACACGATCGAATGGATAGCCGAATGGCAAGTCATCGACGAAACGAACACCGGATCCAATACCGCATGAGTAAGTGTAATCGTAGGTTGAGAATCGTTCTGAATCAGCAACATATGGGGTGACCATGAAGAACATTTGCATTGGCATACCCTTGACCCAACCACGTGGTAAGATCAAACGATCTGGGAATCCACAGTGTGGCTCAGTTATGTCCAATGGGAACTCGTATTCGCCATCATAAGCCAACATAACAAACTTGTACAATTCAGTGTAGGTAGTACGATCCTTAACGGTCCAGTAGAAGTCATTGGAGCTACGCTTAATCACGTTCTTACCAGCAACCAATTCATAGAAGAATTCGTCAAGTTCCATAAAGTTCTCACTGCTGTCAGTGAGTGAGATGAAGCGTCCGAATTCATCGAATTTAGGTCCAAGGAAGGTGCGAATGACAACCTTGTAATCCTTATCAGACTCAACGGTGAAATCGAAGGAGAATGGTTTGTGGTTGAGGCGCATTTGACGGGCAAACAAAGCCTTGTCCCAGGTGAATTGACCATCGACGAAGGTCATCTTATCGTTCAACAAGTTGGTGACATCAAAATCGACCAAATCGAAGTAGGTTACCAATTTTTCAACACGGACATCCTTGATTTCGACGCCTGGGAAGAGGAGTTCCTCATGAGTGTATGGAGTGAAGTGGTAGTTGAAACGGTAGAACACAGCAGCAATCTTCTTGTAGAACACGTAGAACAATGGATCGCGCATCATGGTTTCAAAGTTCAACATCACATTTGGAGTAACATCGAAGTCGGTGTAGTCAACATCGCCGAAGTACATGTGTGAGAGCAAGTACCAGTAGCTGAAGAAATATTTGTCAAAAGCATCGACGTTTCCTTGCATGAGATTGCCAATGTACTCAATGGATTCTGGTTTGCGTAAATCGATAATTTCGCCCTTGACCGTTTTGTAGTATCCCAAATCAATGATGTCGTAGATACGGTTAATGGTGCTGTAAATGCTGTTCAACATATCGAAGTTGCCGTAGGTTTGGACTTCAAACCAGTTCTTACGGTAGCTGAATCCAACACCATTGTATGAGATCAATTCTGGATCATAACCGTATTCAATTTCGCTGTACCATGAGAATTCAGGAATATCACCAAAACCGTGAGACAAACGTTCCATGTAGTAACGAGACAACAATTGTTGAATAGTATGGAGCCAAAGTTCACCACGACGATCCTTGTTCAAACCGAAAGTCTTGCCGTCCAAGAAGAAAGCATAGTCCATGTTGAAGTAGTACCAGAAAGCGTTCCAGCCCAAATCTTCAGTGAAGTACGATAATTTGGAGTGATCATTGAAGATTTCGATATCACGAGTATAGTCAACAGGCATAAACCACATCTTGACGTCCTTCATCATTGTAGTATATTTAGTATCTTGGCTGAATTCATAAGTGTTTTCGCGGAGTACAAATTTGTCAACAGAGTACCAATGTTCACCAAGACCCATCAATTTCCACCATTGCCACATCTTCCAGTCCTTAACGTAGAAATATTCTTCATCGTAGTACTTGTTATTCTTGTAGTAGACATCATAGAACTCTTTCTCATACATAATATACTTGCTCCAGACATCAAAGTCGAATTTCTCTGCCTCCCAGACGAATTTGCTGTTTAAGAAGTATTGTGGGAAGATTTCGTAGATCGCTGGAAGTGCCAAGCCTTGGAAATCTTCACGGTGGATGACAGCCAAAGTCAAAGCATAGACGAACATGCCTTCGTTGACATGAATACGAGCCCAGCAGACATTGTGCAAGAAAGTTTCATAGTCCTTGGCGTAGTAGAAGAAATTGAAAAGACCGAAAGCTTGCTTGTGATGAGTCTTGACAAGAGCACCGAAGAATTCACCTTTGGGCAAGAGAGCACCAACCTTCCAGGATTCCCAGAATTTTTCCATGTAGATGTCATAGTGCTAAGATATAGTTAAAGTTAATAAATTATTTAGGCTAAGTTTTTGCAATCCTAGTAACTTACAGAGTAGAGTGATTTGTCAACGACAAATTTATCTCCGTACTTGATCCATTCTTCGAAGAACAGAGGATCCTCGACACGATAAACGATTTCAAACAGGAACTTCTGTTTTTCCAAGAAATGTTTGTCGGCGATCTTGACCTCGTTCTTGGTGTGGAAGCTGGCTGCAGCCGCAAGGCCGACACATGCCAAAAGTGCTAGTGCTAATTTCATTCTGACAACTTCTCCGGATCAGACGGTATGTTCCAATGCCTAAAGACTGTTAATTTCAATGGATTCGCATCGGCTTTTTATACTAATTTCTTATCTATAATATATTAGAGAGCTGTGAAATTATTTGGAAAGTAAAAAATTATCAAGTAAGAGGGCAAGTTATAGTGCAATTTTTTGACACAAAAGGTGATTTGAAATCTACGTTGTCACCGTTTATTATCATCTTTAAATGCAAGCGGTATCTATGCATTAATTAAGCATTTTTAAATAGTACCGGTGTTTGCATATTTATTTCGGCACATCTGTGCATATTGTGATAAGAACCATCTTATAATTTGACTACATATATACATATATGTTGATAGCATAACTTCATTTCAAAATAAAAATGAAAACATTCTTGTTTGTTTCATCCCCTATACATCGATCGGCTAAGGTTAAGCTTTCACATGTGCAAAGATAAACGATTCCATTTAATAAATGCAAGATCGTTATGGCCTGATATGGTTGCTACCACTTGATGTCAACATAATATTCTTTTAAAACTATAAATTTTATGATTTGAGAAATGCACTTGAAAATTGCAGGATTTTACGTTGTGTGAAGAATCAGAGCAGTGGGGGCTTTTTCATTAGGGTTGCCACTGATAAAGATATGATTACCAATATATCCGGATTTTTGGATATAAATCAATTTAAAACACTTGTCAACTGTGCTATGCTCACAATAGATATCTTACCAAATGCAAAGAGAACTGTCAAGCATTCGAAAAAATCCTTAAAATTAAGACAGATGCTAATATATTCAAAACAAAAAATATAATAAATAAAAAAAAGTAGGAAAATTACACTACTTGAACCAACAATTTAAATAAACAAAAAAACGACACAGCAAATTTAAAAATAGTAAAAAAGAAAAAAGAAGATATTGGCGAAAATATTTTATGAACATCGGTATCGAATATTCCTTTTTTTTTGTATATCGGTATCGTATCGACCAAATCGCGTATCGTGGCATCCCTATTTTGCATAAAGAAATACAAATATTAAATATTAGAGCGGTTCAAAAAATTTTTGGTGTCATTTTCACGATATATGCACTCTTTTTTCTTACAAAAAAAAATTAAAATTGACTGGAAAAAAAATTAAAATATACCGTTCCAGTGATATATCATTTTTATTTGCTTAAAAGAATGCCGTAAACCGAATATCATTATTATCTTATTTCAAGATCAAGATATCTGCACTGTCTACATGACCACACCTGACATTCTTCAAATCAGATTCGCCAAGTGTACCCAATAAGGTGATTAAAATTTTATTTTTTTTTAAAGCCTTTCTATTTACAGGTACATGCCATTAAAATCCTGGTGCAAGGAGAGCTCATAATACAAATATTTACTAGTGACTCATGGAGCTTTTTAGTTTGCCAAGGGGTTTATGTGGGAAAGAATGTTTATATAGACCTTTTTTGTCTATATCTCATGAAAAAAAGTATTATACAAACGGCACCGCCCATCGAAAGGAGCAGAAAATTTTGTACAAAAAAGAAGAAAAGGAAGTATATGATTTTTTTTTCAATCTTTGAAATGTCTGACTCTGAAGGCTAATATACCTACTGACGAAATGTTAACTTCATGAGAAAACTAGCTAATACTTTCTTTTGGACAGTTTTTTGTTCTTTCCGATGGGCATAGTCTAATTCATTCAGAAAAGTGATAAAACCAATGATTTCTGTATTTTTTTAGATGATACCGCTGAATTTTCTAAGTGTTTTTATTTTTATAAAAATGTCATATAAAAATCTGCATTGTTTCTTTCTCAAATTTTGTTACAATTATCAGTATAATACTTTTCCGCTAGGTACTAGGTCACCAAAAAATTTGACCCACCCTAATATGCATACTGCGACCATATGTTCCATGGTATTTCTACGATCATGGATAAAATGAGTTCAATTGCGATGGATGCGAATGGAAACTTTAATATCGAGTCAGTGGAATAAATGAACTGAAAGTTTGTTGTACAATAGTTGGGGGTCGTGTGCATTAATTAACGCAATTTTCAAGCTTTTTTAACATCTCCCCTCATATTTCATTATGTCTCAATATGTCAACATTTTCAATTTTTATAGAAAAAATAATTTGAAAAGTCTTTGATTTGTTGTTAATAAAAATTAAGATGAATTGAATATTGATAATTTATTAATTAAATAAATGAAGTCAACTTCGACTTCGCTTTAATTTTACTACTCAGAAATGAAATTTCACAAAATTACTCATTAAACTATGGACAAATAATGGAAGGAACACAAAAATATTCCAAATTTCATGCTCGAAGGATAAACAGTTTGAGCAGGGCGTGTTTCCCATTCTGGGATTTTAAATGTTCTTCAACTTTGCTTTAAAGAGTTAGTTCAGAAGTTTGGCCTGTACAAATGGGGTTTTTTTCTTAATTTTTTTCGGTTTTGCCAATGCTTAGTATTGGATCTAAAAGGCATTCCCAAAAAATGTTGAGTTTCCTACATCAAACCTGTGAATGGCGCCCATCGGGAAAGACTTACGCATAAAGCGCATCGGAGGCAATTTAAAAGTTGCGGCCCTTAATTTCTTCCATCACTTCATTTGACCTCGATTTTTCTTTTAACGAGCTGATGACTTATTTTTTGCTTATTACAATTTTATGGAAAAGCTAAAATTTTGATTTACTCCCTATCTCTCTAGTATTAACTTATGATTTAATGTAGCACTAATTGAAACCGCGGCTCTGCCCGTGCGCTTTCGGTTGTACAACTTTACATTTTACGCAGTTTTTTGTTGTATAGTAGATGCCACGTCCCATTGTCCAATCAAAATAACACAAATAATGTTCATCTACTTATCAAGTTTCAGAACTATAGCTGTCAAAGATGCCAAGATATAGCGTTTAAAGTGTTTTTTGTTATGAGAGTTACCACGTTCCGCTGTGCAAATCTCTGAGGTGCTTACCATGTCACAGGTATGAGACGGTTAAACATCTACTCTGTGAATGCCCGAGGTTAATGACGAAACGAGCTAAATATTTTTATTCTGCGTTTCTTATTGGTCTTGAGGAACTATCCGAGTTGGAACTCACCAGCATCCTCAACTTGACCACGGCTTCTGGGTAGTTCGCGCTCATTCATTGAAATCTTGCAATATGCATGTTACCCTTTCAACCTAACCTACTGCGAGCATTTTAATTGTTTTTATTGTATGGAAGGCACCACGCCCCGTTGTAAACAAAAGATAAAACTATGGTTTAGCTTTTTCGATGTCAAAGGAAATATAGCATCTAAATTTGGCCTCAATAGCTCAGTAGTACATAGGTCTGTAGATAACATACAGACATACTTACATTAATTTTTATAACACATTTTTGTTGGAAAAAATTACAAAGCGTCTGAGCAGTAAGACTAAAAATAATTTTTATTCGAAATCTATCCAGCAGTTTTTACTGCATGCGGTAACATCGACAACGTAGTTATCATTTTGTTTTTACAGATTTCACTAAAAAATATACCTACTTTACACTAAGTCTTAAAAGTTTTTAAACTTCAATTTTCAAAATGCTGACGCACGTGTTCACTTGTATTCTCCAACAATCTTAACTTCAGGTTGTGAGGTATGAGCTCCTGGCTACTTTTAAAGGTAAGGACCAAAATGCATGCAATGCATACATGAGTGTGAAGCTATAGCGGTTTACGTATTTTAGATATATTGGAGGTCCCACACTCTATGTCAATCCACGCCCACATTTTTCGTGTATCTGAAAATGTGAACATTATACACACAAGTGAGGTTTTTTTCGAAACCTATTGGCCTATGCCTAAGCTTTGGCCCTATGGAAAATTCTCTCATAATTTCAGCTTCCTAGATCAAACCTGTGAATGGTGCAAACAGATTTATTTTCTCATATAATCAACATGGAAAAAATGTTCAATCCTAAAACATAGGACTATGAGACCGAAAAATGAAGTAACTAATGAGGGATTTATCCTCGCCAAAATTTAAGTACTCTACATCGCATTTACAGTAAAAGCACTTGTCAGTGTTGAATTTTTATTAAAAACGTAATATTTCCAT
Source organism: Meiosimyza decipiens (assembly GCA_963680825.1). Classification (NCBI taxonomy): domain Eukaryota; kingdom Metazoa; phylum Arthropoda; class Insecta; order Diptera; family Lauxaniidae; genus Meiosimyza; species Meiosimyza decipiens. Next base: position 65,183,057 of record OY804258.1, on the reverse strand, counting down.
CACGCTACGTGCTAGCTGGTTTGAGTTAACGTACTCACATCAAATTTGGCGACATCTACTTAAATACCTCTGTAAATAACGTTTTCAAGCTTATCACGGTGCGCTTAAACCCAACAAGTTAAGTTAATTCAGAAACTTGAATGGTCCATACACATCAAAAGGAAAAAATCCCTAGAGCTTTTTTTTAATTCCACATTTACTGTTTTTTAATGAAATTACATCATCATCAATGATTTTTTTCGTTTTTCTTACGAGCTTTTTTGAACATAATTTAAAACTTTTTTTTTAAGCAATATTGGTCAAAAAAATTTTATCGAATTTTTTTATATCTTCTACATGACAGACCAATCACTGAAAAAAGTTTAAGCCAATTTAAAAAACATGAGGGTAATGATAGGCCCATTATAGATGGATAGGCATATCAATATCATTAGGAAACAGTAAATATGGAATTAAAAAAAAGCTCTAAGGATTTCATTTGTTTTATCATTTATCGGCTCTAAATTACATCCCATATAATCCCCAATTAAAGTTTTTGTAGTAACTCACACTTTTATTAAAAGTTGGTTAAAGCCAACCGTGTTATACTTTTTTGGGAGGTGCTACGCGCTCTTGTCGAAATTTATCTAGTTTTTGTGCAGAGTTTGGTTGCACTACCTTAGATAACTTCTTCAGGATAACGTTTTAAAGTTTTTACTTGAATGTTAGTTAGCTGCCACTGCTATTCAAAATGTCTCTACTTTTTTGGTCGTATTCCTAGTATGTATTTGTATGATATTTGGTTGTATTAGTTTTTGTCTTTTTTGCCTTTTTAAGGAGTCCAGAGCTTTTCCAAATACAAACGTGTCTGGAAATAGTGAACACCCTATATAGTGAACACTTTGATTTAGTGAACGCCAAAATTTTTACTTTTACGCGAAAAAGCGGTCCAAAAGTCTATTTCTGAACGCAAGAAGCAAACATCTAATCGCGAATTATTTCAATCAACATATATGTACATTAGGATGGGTCAAATGAATCAAATGTTTTTTTTTTTTGATTCCGACACACGGAAACTAGTTCCTAGGTACCTCTAGGAAGTTTTTACCAAATCGGAGCTTTTAACATTAACGGGAAGATTATGCTCATCATAGTTTTCCATTTTTAATTTTGTCTCATATAAAAATGGTCATATCTTATCACCAATAGATTGTTAAAAAAGTTGCATTGTCAATATTTATAGGAAATTAAACGCTCTACAAAAATGATCTCAAACACTTTTTTCATTAATCTTACCATTTGAAAAATATTCAAGGTCAAGGATTGAAGTATTTTAAGGAAAATTATTTTTTTGTTTTGAATTTTGTAACTTACTAAAAAATAATTGTTGTCAAATGAGCTTCAATTATTTCTATAGGAAATTGAACGCTCTACAAAAAAGGTCTCATGAGGTTAATCAATTACTCTATCCATTTAGAAGATATTTGCAGTAGAATCCCAATGCCTATTGATTTTAATATTCATATATACAAATGTGTATTTTGAGCAATAAAAAAGAATTTTTGAACCAAAAATGTCAACCTTGATATAGTGAACGACCTGGATACTGTGAACAGGCCTTGTAAGAATTAGTTCACAATATCCAAACACGACTGTAGTTCGTGTTTATGCGAACATTTAGTTTCATTACCTTGAATAACTAAATCCTTCAAATGGAACAAAATGGAATTGATTCTTGTTTCATATTCGTGACCAAAGCACAGGCGCTGCATAGAAATATTTAAAATTTATGACAGATTGAATAAATATAGTTTATTTGTAAATTAGGTGCATACTCATTATTAAAAAAGTAATGTTTACAGCAATACATAATGTTTCCCTAATACATACCCAGGGCCGACGAGAGGGGGGATAACGGGGTGATTCCCCCGGGGCCCGCAGTTCTTCGAAGGGGCCCGTAAATTGTTTAGATCCTTAATTAAAAAAATAAGCTCATACTTGAAAATATATTATCACGATCGAAATATTCAGGGCCTTTGCGTTTTTTCTCAAGCACATTTATGAAGCAAACTTCAGGGTTTGTCTCCCTCCATGTGAGCTGTTGAATGACATCACTGCAAAAAAAATTGGATACAGTTTAGTTTTTCCAAACGCTTGTTTAGCTTTGCACATATTCTGCATATTTCCCATCTCAGTTGTCAGTGCTGAACGTTCTTGTAGCGTTGTCGCAAGGATCAAGAACTTTTATCGTTCATGTTTAACCAAAACAAGAGTATCAGGATTAGAAACTCTTTGCCTGGATTCGGAATTGGATTTAAACGCAGTCATTAACATTTTTGCCTCAGCCAAAGCAAGAAAATCTTGTTTAGAAGAAAAATGAGTTGTGTTACAAAGAGTATGTAAGTAAGCCCGGATTTGCTCTCGACGGCCCTGTACATATCATTTATGGTATTTGCGGTACATTTGTACCTTTTTCAGTACATTTGCGTTGTGAAATATATGCGAAAGTGCATTCGGTACAATGTGTTCAATGGCACATTTTCAACTATTTCTAATCTTCTGTTTTTTTAGTAAATTTTGTTGAAATATGCGTAAAACAATGATAATCTTTAGTTTTTTATTTATTTTACAATAACAAAACCATACTTTTTGTTTTGAGAAATTGACGGGTGAACTTAAAAAAAATATTCCCGAAGTCACGTTTTATATAGTTTTTTTTTTTTTTTTTTGTTTGATAGAAGTTAGTGTAGAGATCTTATCACTGAAAGAGGTTTCATTAGTTTGAGTGATTCATTACTTGCTGCCAACTGCAAAGTAGTGCGTATTGAATTGAAATTTTTGTTTAATTTGGGATTTTACGAAAACAACTTTGTTATTGATTTTTAAAATGTGTGTTCGTGCAATTTTTTTATTACAAACTGAAACATGATTTTAGAGCTTTTTAAGCAAAAATTTTAGAAGTTGTTAAAAAAGTTACATATATTAACTTCTGAGGAGTGGAAACCCCTTGTCATTGCTTTTCATTAGCCGATTCTCTTGTTTTGGTGTTGGCTAAGTTTTCATTTATTATTTCTTAATAAGACTTTTATTTTGCACATATCCTTCACATACTTTTTAAAGGTTTTTTATTTATTTTGATTTTGTTTTCCTAAAGCATTTTTGGCTACAAAGCCCACAAAAAAAAAGTAAAAAAAAATTTATACTACTTAGCATTTTTCATGAAAATAAATAAAAAAAATTATGTTTAACCTACGAACAGTGAAAAATATTTTTTTTTTTTAGTGAAAAAGAATATAAACAAGTTTTTAGGCCGAAAAGATTTTTTTCTCACGAAAAATGGTAAACAAGGACCCGTAAACATTTCAAACAAACGATTTTATCCACTGTACAGTAAGTGAACAATTTAATGAGAACTGCACGATATTTTATAAAAAATTTTCGACAGTTAAAAATTTTATTATGGGTCCTTTCTACAATTTTCATTCTACCCGTGTCTTTCAATTAAAATATCGGTGCAGGGCCTTCCAAGTTTGTTTTGTCAAGACCTTATCATAGTTTTTTTGTGGATTGCATCCAGGTTCGTCTGCACGGAGGGTAGTAGTTTTTCGGAGGGGCCCATACTTTTTCAGAAGCTCTTAGACTTTTTTTGAAAAACTGATTTGCAAAGATGGAAAATATGAAAAAATATGATTACAACGTGGCTCAAGAATTATCGACTGAAATCATTTATCTGGAGCGAACGTCAGTGCTTATCTTCCACTTTGTGATTTCTTAAATGACATTGCTCCAAAAAAATTTGGATACCCAAAGTTTGTATCGCTTTGCGCATATTCTGCAATTTGCCTATCTCAGCTATCCTTACGGGAACGCTCTTTTAGCGTTCTCGCCAGGATAAAAAAAAACTTTCACCATTCCTGTTCGGTCAAAGCAAGTGTATCAGAATAAGCAACTCTTTGGGCACAGATTTTCTTTCGACAGCCCTGATTGCACCCAAAGAAATTCTCCAAATAGATTTTTTTTCGGAAATTCGCTAAAGTTAACACAATCAAATTTGTATAGATTTAGGCCAAAACATCAAAAAAGATTTGAAAGCACATCAAAGATAGCCAATAACTATTACTATTCTTTTCATCTCAATGTTTATACTTTTTAATTTTCTTTTTTTTTTATATCTTAACTATTGATAAAATAGCTATCATGTCTTAAAATTTCAGCTAGGGACCCTAACGCCTCTATTTTTAAATATTTTTTAAGGTGGAAACGAGTATGATAGTAGGTACATACTGGAGAAATGTGGATGATAGGGAATAAAAACAAGCAGATACAATGGCTTTATCAAGAATACGTAAGTCTATACCAGAAAAATATGTGCAAATGTTTCTTGGTGGTTTAAATTCAGTGACATATTTTGTTATCTGCAAATGTTTTAAATGCACCTAATGACATGAGGCGATTCAATTTCTAAAATTTCGGTAACATACTGATAAGAAAATGGTATAAAAAGATATGTTGACTCCAAACCAATCAGCAGTCTTTAGGCATTGGAGCAAAGCGTCTAATCCGGAGCAGTGGTCAAAATGAAATTAGCAATCGTACTTTTGGCTTGTGTCGGCCTTGCGGCTGCAGCCAGTTTCCAGAAACCTACCGAGGTTAAGATCGCCGACAAGCATTTCTTGGAAAAACAAAAGTTCTTGTTTGAAATTGTTTATCGCGTCGAGGATCCTCTGTTCTTCGAAGAATGGATCAAGTACGGTGACAAATTCATCGTTGACAAATCCCATTATGTCGTAAGTGTACAAAAAGTGTAAGAAAAACTTAATTTACTACAGTATTTTCTCTTTGGTTTATTTGTAGGAATACGATATGTACATGGAAAAGTTCTGGGAGTCCTTTAAGATTGGAGCTCTTTTGCCCAAAGGTGAATTCTTCGGTGCCCTGGCCAAGACTCATCTGAAGCAAGCTCTTGGTCTTTTCAACTTCTTCTATTACGCCAAGGACTATGAAACTTTCTTGCACAATGTCTGCTGGGCTCGTATTCATGTTAACGAAGGCATGTTCGTCTATGCTTTGACTTTGGCTGTCATTCACCGTGATGACTTCAATGGATTGATTCTTCCATCCATCTATGAAATCTTCCCACAGTATTTCTTAAACAGCAAATTTGTCTGGGAGGCAGAAAAATTCGACTACGATGTATGGAGCAAGTATATTATGTACGAGAAGGAATTGTATGATGTCTACTACAGAAACAACAAATATTTCGACGACCAATACTTCTACATGAAAGACTGGAAGACGTATCAATGGTGGAAAATGATGGGTCTTGGCGAACACTGGTATGCTGAAGAGAAATTTATGCTCCGTGAAAACATTTTTGAATTCAACCAAGATTCCAAATGGACAACCATGATGAAGGACGTCAAGATGTGGTTCATGCCTGTTGATTATACTCGCGACATCAAAGTGTACAACGATCAATCCAAATTGTCTTACTTCACTGAAGATTTGGGATGGAATGCATACTGGTACTACTTTAACATGGACTATGCTATGATCTTAGATGGTAAGACTTTCGATTTAAACAAAGATCGTCGTGGTGAACTCTGGTTGCACACTATTCAACAATTGTTGTCTCGTTACTACATGGAACGTTTGTCTCACGGATTCGGTGATATCCCTGAATTCTCATGGTACAGCGAAATCGAATACGGTTACAACCCCGAATTGATCTCTTACAATGGTATTGGATTCAGCTACCGCAAGAACTGGTGGGAAGTGCAATCTTATGGCAATTTCGAAATATTGAACACCATCATTAACACCATTAAGCGCATTTATGATGTCATTGATTTGGGCTACTACGAGATGAACGACGGTACCAAGGTCGATTTACGCAAACCAGAATCCATTGAATATATTGGATACCTCATGCAAGGAAATCTTGATGTCTACGACAAACACTTCTTCACATACTGGTACTTGCTTTCACACATGTACTTTGCTGATGTTGACTACACCGACTTCGATGTTCTTCCAAATGTATTCATGAACTACGAGACCATGATGCGTGACCCTATGTTCTACATGTTCTACAAGAAGATCGCTGACGTTTTCTACCGTTTCAAGTTCCATTTAACACCATACACCACTGAGGAACTCCTCTTCCCAGGCGTAGATATCAAGAACGTTAACATTGATGAGTTGGTAACTTACTTCGATTTGGTTGATTTTGATGTCACCAATTTGTTGAACGACAAAATGACTTTCGTCGATGGCCAATTCGTTTGGGACAAGACACTTCTCGCTCGTCAAATGCGCCTCAACCACAAACCTTTCCATTTCGACTTCACCATTGAGTCCGATAAGGCCTACAAAGTTGTCATCCGTGCTTTCCTTGGACCCAAATACGATGAATTCGGACGTGTCATTTCACTTACTGAAAACCGTGAAAACTTCATGGAACTTGATGAATTCTATTATGAATTGGTTTCTGGAAAGAACTCAATTAAACGCAGCTCCAATGACTTCTACTGGACCGTTAAGGATCGCACTACATACACTGAATTGTACAAGTATGTTATGTTGGCTTATGATGGCAAATACGACTTCCCATTAGATATCAGTGAGCCACACTGTGGATTCCCAGATCGTTTGATCTTACCACGTGGTTGGGTCAAGGGTATGCCAATGCAAATGTTCTTCATAGTCACCCCACAAGTTGCTGATTATGAACAATTCTCCACCTATGATTACACTTACTCATGCGGTATTGGATCCGGTGTTCGTTTCGTCGATAACTTGCCATTCGGCTATCCATTCGACCGTACAATCGATGAGTACAGCTTCTTCGTTCCCAATATGTTCTTCAAGGATGTTAAGATCTATCATGTGGACACCTTCGAGACTTACTTCGAAAAATACGAACACTATGGTCATTTCGACTATGCTTTCTTCATGGACTACTATACTAAGTACTTTAAGTACTAAAGAGTTCAATCGAGAGAGTAGATATAGTAACATTATGAAATATAAGCGTGTTGTGGATGAGCGTAGTATAAATATAAAAAAATTATAAATATTGATGAGGTGGTACTCGTAAGATATAGATATTATAAATGCAATTAAAAGAAAAATAAACAAAAAAAAATTAACTTTTTTTGCTAAGAGCAATTCAAAAATAAGGTGTGTTTGGAGTTTTCTTAAATTATATAGAAAGTTGAAGTAAAGATAAGTATAAAATAGCAAATATCAATGGCACTCAAATTGCTGTAGACAATTGTTTGAAAGTGAGAAATAGAAGAACAGAATAATAAAAAAAGTCTAATATTTACATACATTGTTTTGCTAGCAGAAAAGGATGCATCTGAACTTTATTTTATTGGAAATGATTCTAGGTCACCAGATTTTCAGAATTCAGCGGAGAACATTGTTGGTTAACACTTGTAAATTGCGGAACAGGATACTGTTCTTAGCCAGGTTTCACAGCCGTTCAAAAGAACTGGTTTCACATTTGATTCAAAAATGTGGAGCTTCGTTGTCGTTTAGAAAAAGAAGTCTGCCCAATATAACGAAGCTGACCGAAAGTAGTTTTTGCTTTATTGATGCTGGTATGGATGTCCTTATTGGTAGTGCTATCAGGTGTTACTACGCTGTCCAAATCATCAAAACTCAATCAAATCTTATCGTTCGAAGATGTTTTTGAAAGAAACTCGATGTTTTTTTCGAAGCCGACAGCTTCCTTAGACGGACGAATATTTCGGAATCGGCTCATAATTTAACATAGGAAACGTTAGTTGATCTTGAACTAAATTGCTCTTAAGACGATATATATGTATATATATCTTAATACATAAAAGATAAAATAAAATTGGCATCATAGTTTTTACTATGGCCGTGGAGCCTCCGACCTTTTTAAATTCGAGCAAAGTATGTCTCGAAAACCGTTTGAAATTATAGCAACGTGCCAAAAAAATGTCGAGTTCAAAACTGATCAATTTACGTAGCTATTTACTTAACTGATTGCACCAACAGTTTCCGAGAAAAATCGATTTAGTTATACTGACGAAAATCCAAAAGATTTTTAAGTCATAAGCATTAGATCGAAATTGGTCAAAAACAATGAAAAAACCAAAATTTGGAGATTTTTTCCAGCTACAACTTTCATTATAGCAGTTTTTATAAATTAATTTTTTATATTGAGTTATTGACAAAAATCCGTTTTTGATCTGTTTAAACGCTTATGAAATCGATTCTAAATTTCCTCTACTCTAAACTTTCTTTCGTCGTAAAAGGAATGGTTTAATAAGCTTGTAAATAAAGGCTGGGGCATTTTCTAATTGTTTATTAATTGAGGCAAATTTTTAACTAATTTTCACGCACTAATCAGTGTCATTGAATTTAATGCATCACTTGTATGGGTGGCGCCACACCCCTTGAATTATGCTGATGGTTAGCAAACTTTTGTAGGTGGTCCAGTAGATTTTAAGCCCACCCATAGTAAGGACTGTCCCAGAAAAAACTCGTTTTGATTTTTAGTTATAAAAAATAGCCAGTAATTTTTTTGGTTTTTTTTCGTTTTTTATCAATAATGGCTCGTGTTCAGAATAAAAATAACTAAAAACTAAGTAACATTTTTTTTTTATAAAAATTTCTTACTTTTTCGTAAGGCCCTTCATTAAATTTTGTCCAGTCGTTTCATCGACAGTATGGTACGATTTTTTCTACTGAAGTCTGAAGTCTTGTGGATTTTTTGCAGTCTTACCACTCCTTCGAAAATTTCTTTTCATTAGAGCCCAATATCTTTCAATTGGGCTCTAATGAAAAGCTCTGAGCAATTGGGCTCTAATGAAAAGCTCTGGGCAATTGGACAAATTTGTTATTTTTGGTACGAAATTGATCTTTTTACTTGCATACCATTCCATCTTAGCTTTAGAGTAATGAGAGGTTGCTAAGTCAGGCCAGAACATCACGGTACCCTCATGTGCACGTATAAATGGTAGAAGACGTTGTTCGAGGCATTCGTCTATATAAACTTTGGAATTGATTCAAAGGTGTTGGGATTTTGCTTAACCTTCGTCGCTACCTTTGGGTTAGAAAATTCTGGTTTTCTGCCTGAACTTTTTTTTCGTGAAACAGGTAGACCCTTCTTATAATTAGAAATACAGCTGAATATTTTAACTCTGGATTTTGCTGGTTTGTGGACAAAATCAGTTCGCTGACTTTTTGTTCCTTGCTAGACATCTTTGTCGTTAAAAGTGCTATCTTCAAGTGTTATAAATCATATTAAACGTCACTTTATATAGAACAAATATTGTGTCTTTTTAGACCTTTAAGATTATCAGGTAGAGCATAATACAAAAAATAAAAAAACGTAAGTTTTTTCTGGGACAGTCCTTATATGAACAACCAAAAGTATATATTTGTATTTTACCACCTGCTGGTTCCGATTTCACACGCAATGGCGGATGCAAAGAGGGGGATATGGGACTGTAGCCCCCCCCCTGAAATCCGCCAAAAAATTTTGGATACAAGAACGTTTCAGAGAACCTAAAATCGTTAATTGCAAAAATTTTTCTTTTTCACATTTTTAAGATTTAGGATAAAAACCCATTCTCTTACAAATCTCAATTCTTTTGTCAAATCAGACAGAAAATGCCTAATTTATTCAGAAATCATGGGAAAAAGGATATTTCCACATGTAAAACATGCAACAAAAGTACTATTAAATTTAGGCTTAGGTTTTTGAGAACAGTGCAAATATGTCCCTTTTTTATTTTTTTAATAATAACTCAAAATCTATACATTTTTGGTAGATACACATTGCAGATTATTTGTAGGGAATAAAATCGTATCGAAATGGCATTTTATAAAGTCAAAAACCTTATATTTTCAACAAAATAAGTTAAAACATCTGTTTTTAAAATAGAAAAAAACTCGATATTACATAAAGATGTTAAAATTTACCTTTTGTTTGTTATATGGGGCATTTCATGCGAAGCCGACAATAAAAATAAAGTGAGGTCATGAAACTTGTTAATGTTCCGATTAGTTATACAACTAGTAAACATAAAGGTGTAAACACATGTTAAAAGTTAGTCCTTACAGCGTTAGGAGACATTAACTTGTATGGGAGTTGTCACGCCAACTTTTTGTCGAATGCTTTTTTGTATCACCAAAAGTTTCGCAACATCACATGGATAGTTTTTTATGATACTTTTGCTCAAATGGGAGGTGCTCCACCTACTTGTCTAAGGCCGCCTATTTTTCGGACAGTATTAGCTTGCACCACCAATCGTTCGCGCATCAAATATAGTAAAGTTTGTTTTAATGGCTCTGCACATAGCGTTCCAAATTTGTTGCTTGATGCCACGGAGACTCAATCGACTTATCCTAGTTTTGCCTAGGGCTTGCTTGTTTCGCCAAATGTAACTTGAGAATCAATCAATAATTTTTTCAGTCTTTAGCTTTTCACTTGTAGGGAAGGTGCCTCACTTTTTTTTCATATTGAAATATATGTACATAACCTTATCTTTTCGAAGTTTATTAGACTTTTTATTGTGAGTAAGTTTTCAAATCGGTGCAATACTTTCAGAACCACAGTTTGTCAATATGCTCGTAGTAGAAATTTACTATTCCATATACTACGAATTTCGTGAAAATTATTATTTTGCACATTCGAAAAACCAAAAGTTTAACTTATCTTTTTTGATAGGAAATTATCTTCTCTACAAAAAAAGTTGCTCCTGGGAAATCTACATGTCAAGATCAAGCAAAATGGATTCGGAATCAACGACTCAAAACATAAAATGGTTGTGTTTCATATCCAAAAGCAAATGGTATTTTCCGCCCAGTATCTTCTTTTGTCCGCCTTAGGGATATAAAATAAAGAATTTTTTCCAGTATACCGTAAGGGCTGTCGATATGGTCGGTATGGAACTCTAATCCTAACAATCAGTGTCACGATTTTTAGAATATGTTCCCAGTCAGATAAGCCTGATAAAAATCAGCTAAAAAAATCATTTATGTCAGAACTTTTTGTGTTTCACTAAATACAGTATTTTATTTATTACTCGTATTAACCATATTTAAATAGCATAATGAATAAATAGTAGGAATAAAGACCTTTTTTTTTAATAAAAATTACCACACCTACAAGTCTGAACCTGTCCACTTTTTTCTAATGCTAGCTAGTGTCACCAAATGTGGTCGCGCTGAGTATACTAACTTAGCTGGCGCTACAAGCGACGATTGGTCTTGACCGCCTCCAAATGGCTGCACCATTCGCCTCTACTCTGCGCTCGCTGATGCCAGTTAGAAACACCAAGCGCGTTCAGGTTCACGTCAACTTGGTCCTTACAACGGAGATCAGGACGTTCTTTTCCGCGAGTTCCACCAATACATTCCAAAAAGAGTATCTCCTTAGCCGGAGCGTTGTTGTTCATTCACTAAACATGATATAGCCAGCGTAGCCGCTGCATTTTTATGCGCTTTACTAAATCAATGTCGGCGTATAGCTCATACTCTTCGTGGTTCCATCTTATATGGTATGCATTGTTCACGTAGATTGGACCATAGATCTTACAAAGGAGTTTAGCAACATTTAATTAAACAGCTTCCCCATAGTTGCATTTTAAGTTGTCCATAGCTCATTTGTCCAAGCTGACCCCACTCATTGTTCAGTGCGTACTGGGTCCACCAAACGCTCGCATATTAAATTACCTAAACAGCTCTCAGTAGAGTGATTTTAAGGTATAGGTTTTATGAGATGACTTGCGTCCTCTCTCCGTAACTCACACATTTTGTCAAGTGGTTGCCCGAAAAATAACTCTCTCACTATAGGATTTTAAAGTTTATGTTTGTATGGACTTTCCACGCTCTCCAGCTCAAACTCATTCACTTTTTCTTCGGTACTTTGTAGTACTTTTATGAAGTTTAGTTGCATTAGCGTTTTACTTGATATGGCGTTTTGGAAGTGAGGGTGCAAAGCCCCTTTGTAATACAAAGATATGTCATTGTTAATGCAAACGGCATTAATGAAGGTTTTATTTTCTTTTCTATCGCTTTAAAATCACTTTGTATAAAAAGTTTTTTTTTGAACAAGCTTTATTTAATCTCACAATTAATACTCACGGTACATATGAGCTACTAAAAAAAATGTTTTTCTTAATAAAACATTTTATGTAAATTTAATAAATGGCGCTCAAGTAGGTAAACATCAAATTTTAGGCCTGGGCAAGAAAATTGGCTGCTTTGGTCCCAATTTGGTGTTTATATTAAAAGCGTCGCAAACTTAAAAAAATCTTAAAAATAGCATACCTTTTTGACCTTTCATGTGTGTAACAAATTAATATATATGCGTTTTGAAGCGATGTCTACTTGTCTTTTAAATGTACATTTGTACATATATGGGACGATTCACATCAACCAGTTCGCCTCTGTCCAAAATTTGACGTAACGTATTAAAAAAAAATTATAGGGGGCTCAAATTACTCGTTGTTGCAATGCGGGTTTTTCAAAAATTATACATGGCTGCCCAAAGAGAACTGGCTAAAGACGCAAAAAACTTTTTGACTTCCTTTGTAATTTTGATTTAAACCAAGGAACGAAAAAAATCGCACGTTATCGTAACGTTCAAAGCACATAACGCAAACTTTACTTCATACATTCTTTGTTTCGCTCTTTGATTCAAATACGAACCATTACTATAACAGAAAGCAGAAATAAAAGAGAGGAACAGAATGGTAACGTTCTGCTCTACGTATAAAAATTTATTTGTTATGGTTTTGTCTCACGGTTGTGAGTCAAATGCAGTGATCGTTTTTGTCATAAGATTTGTAGGAGGGTACCATGGTCCGGGGAACCATTTTTGGGTCAAAAACGGTTCTTTCCAGAGTCTCGAGCCTCACTTAGTGTTGTCCGAAACTATTTTGGAGTTATCTGCCGTTTGAAAACAAAAAGACAATTCCCGAAATTGGGTCAAAAAAGAGTAAAATGGTCTGGAGACCCATTTTCGGGTTAAAAACGCTTCTTCCTAGGGTCCCGAGCCTCCCTTAGTGATGTCCAAAGCTATTATTTGAGCTATCTTTCGTTTGAAAAAAAAATGTTTTCCCTTATATGAATTCAATGACAAAAATGATTACTACATTTGGTACGGGTTCGGATAGCAATCGCGAGTCAAAAGCACAACAAAGCGAATAGTTTTTTGTATGTAGAACAGAACGTTACCATTAGGTTGCGCTCTCTCATGTCGTTTGCTATGGTTTGAGTTAGTGTTTCAATCAATGAGTGAAACACGGAATGCAGAGGGAAAAAGTTAACGACCATAGAACAGAACGAAATCGAACCAGCGCACAAAGTTTATTGCTTTTCCTATATAAATCTAAAAAATGTGGTTTTTAGGATTTTAGGTGACGATATGTAGACTTTACTACCGAATATTTATCTTTTCCAATATATTCGAAACTTACACAGGCAAACAATAAAGAAGAGTTGGCGATAATTGCACAAAAGGTTGTGCCACAATCAGAAATAGTCCGGGAGGCAGCGTTGTATTTTTCAAGGTCATATCCTCCCACTTAATTTTTTTGCAATTGATAGTTTAAGTAAGGCTGATAATGGAAATAAGCGTCAGTCGTCCAATCGTGGTGGGTGTGGTTGTGAGGGACCGACGAAGAATGTTTCGCTCAATAATTTGGAAAGTAAGCCACAAGTCGAAAATTATGCTTGGACCAGTGATGTATTTAGAGCAGATGAAAACACATCGATTTCATGCCCGAAAAATATCGGTATGACAAGACTTGACCCTATTTTCATAGTTTTAAAATTGTAATGACCGAAAAATATGGTTTTTATTGAAAGTTTTAAATAAACACTACTCGCCATATTTTTTCGCCCAAAGTAGCTATTTTTGTTCAAAATTATAGCATTTGTTGGAAACTTTAATGTATGGAGATTTTTCGGACATGAAATCGATGTTTTTATCTGCTCTACAACACTAGTCTTAACATTTTTTTATGAACGAATCTTTTTGGTCGATCTCTCACAACCAGACCTACCACGATTCTGGCGACTGACGCTTATTTCCATTATCAGCCTTCCTTAAACTATCAAATGCAAAAAAAATTAAGCGGAAGGAAATGACCTTCAAAAATTTAACGCTGCCCCCTGGATTAAATCTTTAGAACTCTATGTCAAGAAATCGGTTCAAGCAAATGTTACCGAATTCGGAAATTTTCTTGGAGTAAAATGAACGCAACATATGCAATCAAACAATGTTCGGAGCAAAATTCCGGCATTTTGTCTGAGTAATCTCAGATCTTTTCGGACTAAAAAATAATAATGTAACATATAATAAAAAATTATATATATATATAAATATATAAAGTTCAAAATTTTGGCAAGTTAATAACACTTGCTTAGTAACAATGGCATACAAAAATAAGTCCAAAGTCTTTTTGCAGTCTATATGTGGTCCAGAGTCAGAAGTTAGCTATAGTTTTTAAAATACATATGGGTCATTCCATCTATAATGGGCCTATAATTACCCTCATGTTTTTTAAATAGGCTGAAACTTTTTTCAGTGATTGGTCTATCATCTAGAAAATATAAAAAAATCGATAAAATTTTTTTGACCAGTATTATTGCTAAAAAAAAAGTTTCAAATTGTGTTCAAAAAAAACTCGTAAGTAAAACAAAAAAATTCATTGATGAGTATAAACAAACCAACACAATCCAAATTAGTTTTTATATTATTTTTAAGTAGATGTGTACTAGTAGATGGCAAAAGAACTGCAAATCTGAATAAACGAAGGCCTGAAATCGATGATGGAGTATTTGGGAAATTGATGTTTTCTTGAAAAGTAAATTTTTCAGGCCTTCATTTATTCAGATTTGCATTTTTTTTGTCATCTACTAGTACACATCTACTTAAAAATAATATAAAAACTAATTTGGATTGTGTTGGTTTGTTTATACTCATCAATGAATTTTTTTGTTTTACTTACGAGTTTTTTTTGAACACAATTTGAAACTTTTTTTTTAGCAATAATACTGGTCAAAAAAATTTTATCGATTTTTTTATATTTTCTAGATGATAGACCAATCACTGAAAAAAGTTTCAGCCTATTTAAAAAACATGAGGGTAATTATAGGCCCATTATAGATGGAATGACCCATATGTATTTTAAAAACTATAGCTAACTTCTGACTCTGGACCACATATAGACTGCAAAAAGACTTTGGACTTATCTTTGTATGCCATTGTTACTAAGCAAGTGTTATTAACTTGCCAAAATTTTGAACTTTATATATTTATATATATATATAATTTTTTATTATATGTTACATTATTATTTTTTAGTCCGAAAAGATCTGAGATAAAATAATATAAAAGCTAATATGAATTGTGTTAGTTTGTTTATATTCACCAATGATTTTTTTCGATTTTCTTACGAGCTTTTTTGAACACATTTTAAAACCTTTTTTTTTAAGCAAAAATATTGGTTAAAAAGATTTTATCTAATTTTTTTATATCTCCTACATGATAGACCAATCACTGAGAAAAGTTTCAGCCTATTTAAAAAACATGAGGGTAATTATAGGCCCATTATAGATGGAATGACCCATATATGTGTGTATCAAAAAAGTCAATTTGGCCACTTTCGTGAATTTATTTCAGGGACAGCAATTTTCTCAGAATTTTTGGCAACATAATCGTTAAGTTCTACCTTGCTGTTTTACAATTACTTTCCCATTCCCCATAAATTTTGTTTTTCCAATTTTCATCCTCTATCAAACTCCGAAATTTTTCATCCAAGTTCTTGCACATCCTCTATTTGAACGTCATTTTCATTCAAATGCTTTTTTCATGCAATCATCAAAAATATTCAATAGACGCAAATTGAGAACTAATCGAAACAAGGCACTGTAAAAGTGTAGATTTGGCTCTTATCACCTTAAAAACAAAATTTCAAGGTTACTCACTAACACAGCGTGGAAACAAACTGCATTTTCATAGGTGAATTTGCATGACCTTTGATAAATAATCACTTTAATTTTTTGAATATTTTGAATTCAGCTTCTCTTAAGACAAGAAAATTCTTTTAAAGATAACAAAACTGTATATAAGGACTGCTGCAATCAGTAAAAATGTACAGTCTTTAGGCATTGGAGCAAAGCGTCTAATCCGGAGCAGTGGTCAAAATGAAATTAGCAATCGTACTTTTGGCTTGTGTCGGCCTTGCGGCTGCAGCCAGTTTCCAGAAACCTACCGAGGTTAAGATCGCCGACAAGCATTTCTTGGAAAAACAAAAGTTCTTGTTTGAAATTGTTTATCGCGTCGAGGATCCTCTGTTCTTCGAAGAATGGATCAAGTACGGTGACAAATTCATCGTTGACAAATCCCATTATGTCGTAAGTGTACAAAAAGTGTAAGAAAAACTTAATTTACTACAGTATTTTCTCTTTGGTTTATTTGTAGGAATACGATATGTACATGGAAAAGTTCTGGGAGTCCTTTAAGACGGGAGCTCTTTTGCCCAAAGGTGAATTCTTCGGTGCCCTGGCCAAGACTCATCTGAAGCAAGCTCTTGGTCTTTTCAACTTCTTCTATTACGCCAAGGACTATGAAACTTTCTTGCACAATGTCTGCTGGGCTCGTATTCATGTTAACGAAGGCATGTTCGTCTATGCTTTGACTTTGGCTGTCATTCACCGTGATGACTTCAATGGATTGATTCTTCCATCCATCTATGAAATCTTCCCACAGTATTTCTTAAACAGCAAATTTGTCTGGGAGGCAGAAAAATTCGACTACGATGTATGGAGCAAGTATATTATGTACGAGAAGGAATTGTATGATGTCTACTACAGAAACAACAAATATTTCGACGACCAATACTTCTACATGAAAGACTGGAAGACGTATCAATGGTGGAAAATGATGGGTCTTGGCGAACACTGGTATGCTGAAGAGAAATTTATGCTCCGTGAAAACATTTTTGAATTCAACCAAGATTCCAAATGGACAACCATGATGAAGGACGTCAAGATGTGGTTCATGCCTGTTGATTATACTCGCGACATCAAAGTGTACAACGATCAATCCAAATTGTCTTACTTCACTGAAGATTTGGGATGGAATGCATACTGGTACTACTTTAACATGGACTATGCTATGATCTTAGATGGTAAGACTTTCGATTTAAACAAAGATCGTCGTGGTGAACTCTGGTTGCACACTATTCAACAATTGTTGTCTCGTTACTACATGGAACGTTTGTCTCACGGATTCGGTGATATCCCTGAATTCTCATGGTACAGCGAAATCGAATACGGTTACAACCCCGAATTGATCTCTTACAATGGTATTGGATTCAGCTACCGCAAGAACTGGTGGGAAGTTCAATCTTATGGCAACTTCGAAATATTAACCACCATCATTAACACCATTAAGCGCATTTATGATGTCATTGATTTGGGCTACTACGAGATGAACGACGGTACCAAGGTCGATTTACGCAAACCAGAATCCATTGAATATATTGGATACCTCATGCAAGGAAATCTTGATGTCTACGACAAACACTTCTTCACATACTGGTACTTGCTTTCACACATGTACTTTGCTGATGTTGACTACACCGACTTCGATGTTCTTCCAAATGTATTCATGAACTACGAGACCATGATGCGTGACCCTATGTTCTACATGTTCTACAAGAAGATCGCAGATGTATTCTACCGTTTCAAATTCCATTTAACTCCATACACTCATGAAGAGCTTATCTTCCCAGGCGTAGAAATCAAGGATGTTCATGTTGACAAATTGGTAACCTACTTCGATTTGGTCGATTTTGATGTCACCAATTTGTTAAACGACAAAATGACTTTCGTCGATGGCCAATTCGTTTGGGACAAGACACTTCTCGCTCGTCAAATGCGCCTCAATCACAAACCTTTCCATTTCGACTTCACCATTGAGTCCGATAAGGCCTACAAGGTTGTCATTCGTGCTTTCCTTGGACCCAAATACGATGAATTCGGACGTGTCATTTCGCTTACTGAAAACCGTGAAAACTTCATGGAACTTGATGAATTCTATTATGAATTGGTTTCTGGTAAGAATTTAATCAAACGCAGCTCCAATGACTTCTATTGGACCGTTAAGGATCGCACTACATACACTGAAATGTACAAGTATATAATGTTGGCTTATGATGGCAAATACGATTTCCCATTGGACATAAGTGAACCACACTGTGGATTCCCAGATCGTTTGATCTTACCTTACGGTTGGGTCAAGGGTATGCCAATGCAAATGTTCTTCATAGTCACCCCATACGTTGCTGATTATGAACAATTCTCCACCTATGATTACACTTACTCATGCGGTATTGGATCCGGTGTTCGTTTCGTCGATAACTTGCCATTCGGCTATCCATTCGATCGTACAATCGATGAGTACAGCTTCTTCGTTCCCAATATGTTCTTCAAGGATGTCAAGATCTACCATGTAGACACTTTTGAGACTTATTTCGAAAAATACGAACACTATGGTCATTTCGACTATACTTTCTTCATGGACTACTATACTAAATACTTTAAGTATTGAGAACAGTCAACTGAGAACAGTCTCAAAAGAAATCAAAACATGTTATGAACGAGCATTGTGATGAGATGGTGATATTTTATTTATCATCAAATGTAATTTAGGCTGTAAGTTAAGCAAAGCAAATAATAGAAAAATACCAACAAAAAAAAAAATAAAGCAATTAATTGCCAAGTGCAATTCAAAAACAAATTCGTATTTTTATTAAGCAGCGTTAAATTTAGATTAGAAAAGAAATTTAAAGAAATGTAGTTAACTATTTAAATTGAATCAGTTTCTGACATTTCTTTACCAGTAAAAGTAATATTTTAAGACAACTTAAGAAATATTAAAGCTATTATTTTATCGTAAATTATGTCTTATGTAGAAATTTCTATCATATTTAGATTCAGACTTATTGAAAGCCAGTAATATCTTAAATCTATTTTTTTCAAAGATTTGCTTTTGAAAAATGACTTTAAGTCACAAAAGCAATCTGTATATTTTTAGCAATTAAATAAGTACATCGCTAGTTTTGCAAACATTAACAGTCATTCATTTATTTTGACTTAAGAGTTCTAAGAAAAACTTAAAATATGATGGAACTACTTAACAATTTGGCTGTGTAAAAAATTCATTAATAGGTTTGGAGGTAATCGATTTTTTTGTTGCATTTAAAAGTGGTGAGTTTAAACTCTTGCGTTGATTACTGGAACTCGGCTTTTTAACAATAGCAACTGTTCGCACCTCTAGTTGATTCAATTTACGCTGCAAGTCCTTAGCTATATGGAAATCTTTATGCTCATCCATATCACAAGTTTTTACTGTGGCCCTGCAATCTGAGCAAATTACTACATCGTTCTGCATCAGAGCAACAGCATCTGAACTAGTGGATGGTTCAAGCGCCAAGTCGGTCGCCGGTTGAGATAACATAAGAAATTTTGTTATATCGGCTTGAGCTATTTGAGCAGCACTGCTGTCTGGCTGCTTTTTAGTTTTCTTATTTATAGATGTTGGAGTTCTTACCTTATTAACTTTTGTTTTGATTTTTTGGCGATATTCTATACGCTGTTGCTGACTTAATTGTTGTGCAAAATGATGATCTTGATGTGTTTGAACAGACTGTTCATCTGAAAGTATTTTTGCATTGCAACTATTGCACGTAGTATATCGAAAATATTCTGGAAGCAACTCAGGTACTGCAAACTCAGCATATCTTGATTGATAGTCGCATGCTGTTAAACTTTCACTGCTTTCGATATGTTTTCTTTTACTACCCTTAGAATGTGTATTTATTTGATCAATTAAATTTATTTCATTTGAGGAGCTCTCTTGTGCTCCAACCGCATCATTATCATTTTGCTTATATGTATGTTCCATATTTTTGAAAATAGTTTTAGTTGGTTTTCTTAGCGCATTAACAAAGAAACTATTTTTTATTTCACCGTTCATGTCGTCAGCTTCAATTTTTTCCACTTTTTCTGTTATGATATTCTTGGCCTCTTCTTCAACTAAATTTATCTCTGCTTCTAAGGCAGTTAAATCATTATCATCTTGTGGATGTGCACTTTGTGTTGCATCACCAACAATATCTTGTTTATTAAGAGTTTTTTGAAAAAAACTTTTTGGTTCCTTTGATTTATCCGCATCCAAATTAACGTCGCTCGCTGTATTTTTTCCGAATTCTATAGTTTTACAAACCATTTGAATTTCTGACTTGTGCTGAATGAGACTGGAATTTTTAGTGTCACTTATGTTCCCGAACTCGCCAATTTTATGGTCAGGAATAGTACTTCGAATATTAGAATCTTTCTCATTAAAAATTAAGTATTTCTCCAAAAAATTTGAATTTTTATCTAGCATGTCCTTAGCATCTTTTAAACTTGATTCCTGTGTGTTTGTATTTCTATCCTCATCAATTGGAGTTAAAGTGTGTTCGCCTTTAGCTTTTTGCTGTTTCTTTGCGACTTGGTTGGCAAACATTTCTTGTAGCTTATTTTGTGTACTATTTAAAGTTTCAAATTTTCCAACACTAATACCAAGAAACTTTATTGGATTATTAAGTACGGATGTGCTACCAGCGCGGTAAAATTGTTTAGTGTTGGTCTTAATTAGATCCAAGCCATTTTTTGCAAGTGCATCTTGTTCATAGCTTGTAAGTGACCCAGAACGTGAACTCGAAATTTCTTCGCCATCAAACTCTTGTATAAAACTAACAACCATTTGCTTTGCTCGTCTATTGTTTTCAGCTATATCCTTCTCCAGACGCTCGCTTATCTCACATGCTAATTCATTTAGCCAGTGGCTTAGAGTATTCAAACCAGTAATATTATTTCGACCAGGAAATTTTTTGCAACATCCTATACTCTTAGAATAAAAACGTGGAGTAACTGCTTCAAGATCAATACCACGGCCAAGATGATAAAGCCATGTACTGAAATTAAAAAAAAATTTATACGAGTTTGTATATACATATCTCGTGACGGCGATGAAAACTAAAGTATTTCATAAAAGCCAATAATTTGACAATTTGATATTGTAGATCCCTACGTTAGTAACCAAAAAATATTTGGCTCAAAGTGATCTATTACAACTATTCAAGGGTCAATTTCATAATAAACCGAAATTTCAAACCTCAATATTTCTAAAAACAAAGGAGATACCAACATTTTTTTCAACGAGTATGTTTTTTGATTTATTGAATAGTAAGACTTTAATGGTCAAATGACAAATTCGTTATAAAGTCATATGTCTGTAGAGTTTTTCTTCGGAACTTTTTTGACTTGCATTGCCTTAGAAAAAACTTATGGATAATATTATATCTTCGGGTAATTAATGAAAGGTTTAATAATATTTTCCCTCGCTTCTGTTGATTTTATTAAAAAATATATTTAAAGAATTTCAGTTTTCTGGCACCGCCAAAATCTTTATATATGCACTTAGTATATCTATGGAACCATGTGTAAGTTTTCACTTGACTAAACTAAAATTAAAGCTCTGCATTGTGCGATGAAGAAAATTTTAAGTATATTTAGTCTGTGAATTATGTAAGTGAAATTTAAAAAGGGTTAAGAGTTTTACCTTAAGAATTTTAACACTGCTTTACAAAAAAAGTTACAGATTTTAAAGTTACGTTCAATGTACATATGGTATGTATGTGAAAGTCGTACAGGTGTTATGTGTGACAATGTAGGAAAATGGTTTGATTATGAATTGGAAAATATGAATTTGTAATAGAATGAGAAAATTATTTTTGTATAAATATAATGTCAATTTGGAAAAAAAAAATAGAAATATTTTTAACAGCCAACCCAATGTTTTTATTACTTCTTATCCGACAGCTTGATTGCTAAGTACAAGTTGGGATGACGCACTCTACAAGTGATAGAGAAACCAATTACGATTGTCAAGCTAATTGTCAAGCTGATTTGAATCACCGCGCTCCTTGAATGGAACTACCCCAGTAACTTTCCAGGATGTGATATTAAACAAAAAGATATTCTTGCTTTAAAATGATTTCCAAAAGCTTCTATGATGATTTTAAAAAAATCGGTGTTTTTAATTCTTTGCAATTTTACGAAAGGTTTTTTTTAAATAACTGTAAAAACGGTTCTGATTAAAAAACTTTTGTCATTTTTGTTGGCAAAATCATTAAAAAAAGAAATTTTAGCGCTGCAACTTGTTTTTTTTTTTTGCAGTACAGGGTAACTTCTTGAATTCATAAAACTTAACTTTTTTTCAAAACCTACCCATTTTTTTCGTCGAACTTTCGCTGTAACTCTGCCTCCGTGAACTTAAGTAATTGTCCCAAATAACGTATATTCAAACGTTCACATACATCTTCACCGAATTTCGCACCTAAGCCCGTAATTTTTCCAACAGGTAATGTTTCAAAGAGCATCGGAATTTGAGCAAGCGGCAAAATTGTCTGTTTATTTGGCTTATTCATTCCGCAGGCTAACTTGGCTAGAATTTTATTATGAGCCACACCAGCCGAACAATCGTAGCCAGTCACTTTTTTAACAGCCGCGCGTATTTCGCTGCATATAGAAGCACCAATTAGCAGACGCATATCACTTTTACGCACTGCTGGCACATCATTACCATCATAAGCACACTGGTATTCCTCATCATTTACGTATGGGTCAGACAATTTCTTAGTGATTTCACCAATATATTCACCTATGTTAGCGTAACCTACAGCGTATGTATGTTGCAATTCACTTGGCTGCAGCGCGAGCGAACCTGCATTTATTTGCTCCATGCGATTGTTTACCGCTTCTGTGATGTCTAAATAGGCCTCGTCTACACTGGCACGTTCTAATACGGCTGTAAATCTCTGCATTACATTTGCTACCTCCTTACCAGCATCACGGTATTTGGACAAATCTGCCTTCTCGCGTACGTTCGGCACTTTGGCTAGTATAATTTCTGGGCATTGTTCTTTAGCTTCATCACCACGCATGTGACGCGTTACACCTCTGGCGCGCGCTGCATAATTTACTGCTATTATTCTGAAAATACGAAGATTTAATAACATAAAATAAAATAGTAACTAGGTTTACCCGCCACCACGCCAAGCATTGTATTGAACAACCGCCAGTGGTTTACCAGCGAATTCAGGATTGAGCTTTTCCTCAACCTGACAATAAAAACAATCCATATCCACAAGTAGCACCACACGGTCGTACTTGTTTCTTATGGAAATGAAATTTCTTGTACTGGTAGACATTTTGCATTATTAAACTGAAAATTCTTCTAATTTAATTTCGCGTTGTTTTGAAATTTTAAGCAAAACCAAATAAATGCGCCAACTTCAGTACGTTTGTTATTATTGGTCCCATTCAGGAGGTATGACAACAATAATGTCAAAATCAAAACGTCAAACAATCACAATCCATGATTGAATTGTATCAAGCTTAGAAATCTAACAGAACCTTTTAATATTTTTTTAGGTTAGATAGATCTAGGTAAGATATTTTTCTTAGCTAGATATTATTACAAAACGAAATAATTAAGAATATTAGTTTTTAGCGACTGATAATTTATTATATTAAGAATTATTACATTGAACTTGCAGTCATTTTGCAAAGACCAATATGATCGTAAAATTTTACTTAATTGATCAATGCTTTTTATTCAACAAACATGACAAATAAAAAGCATTGATCAATTAAGTAAAATTTTACGATCATATTGGTTTTTCTTAATATAAACGAAATAATTTTAACAAGTTTCGATTATTTTATTCAAATATCGGAGTTTATCCGGAAATGCAAATAACAAATTCTATTTAAATTAATCCGTTTTTTCTTTGTATTTCAGCGATCGATTTTGTGTTGACGCCCAATTACTTCGGGTGTTGTTTTTGACTAAAAAATTTTTTTTGATTTTTTATTGATGGAATTCTTTGTATTTAAATCGATTTTTTCGTAATTTTATTTATACACCGGCTGCACCTGGCATGATGGGTCGTTCTTCCCCTGAGGATATACTAATAAGTCGAATTATATGAAAAATGCTGAAAAATTGATGAAAAAGTCGAAAGAATAGAGAAAATGTCGAATGAAATTGAAGGAGACTGGTATAAGATTGAAAATTTCAAAAGAATATGAGAAATGTTGATAAAACAAGAATAGAAATGAAAAACACAAAATATACCACGTCCACTTCTCCAATTCCACCCACTTTTGGTTCAATAAACAATTCAAATTTTAGCACAATAGCTTGTATAGTTTGCGATATGTGCTGTAATTATTCCTAATATTAAGGGCGGTGACACACCCACTGCTGCAATCCAGTCCGATTTTGATCCAGAAATAGCTTTTTATAAACAAACTTCTTACACCAAATTTCAGTATGATTGCTCATATATTTCCATAGCTATGCCACTTAAGGTATTTTAAATGTATGGGAGGTGCCACGCCCAATGTTGCTATTTCAAAAGCTTTTGATTCATATGTACCTAATACCCAGTAAACCACTTACGAGTACATCAAATTTCAGATCAATTCCTCCAATAGTTCACATAAAATAGCACTTACAACTTTATGTTAATGAGGGAGGTGCCACGCCCACTAACGCAATTTTGTCAAGTTTCATTTAATTCTGAAGCTTATAGTAACCGACACCTCTACACAAAGTTTTATGAAGATTACTCTCATAGCCCAGCATCTATAGCATTGGACGTATTTCGCTTATATGGGAGGTGCCACACCCACCGGTGCAATTGTGATAAAATTTTGTAAGAAGACACCTTTTAGAAAGTATATCCTCCTTATTAAATTTCATAACGATTGCGTTGTTAGTTCTCTTTTTATAACGTTTATAAATATTGTAGGCTGTGCCACGCCCTTAAAAGAAATTTTTCAGTGTTTTGACGTAACTTGTAATGTTGACTACTTTCAGTGGTATCATCCCTAAAATTTTAATGAAAATCGTGTGTGCCATTTTGGAGTTATACGAAATCCAAATATTTAATTGCTGAGAAAATCCACTCCCATTTTAACAATTCTGACCACTTTATGCACAATTCAAGATCCATAAGATTTGTATTCGTGTACCAAATTTCATCACAATATCTTGCACGGTTTACGAGCTATTGCGTTATAAAAGTTAAAATTTAGGGCTGTGCCACGCCTCTTAAGGAGCCTTTGCAAACCTAAAACCTAGCCTACTCTTAATTTTGTTCTTATTTTACCAAATTGCCAATTTTCATCAAAATCGCAGCAACTTTTTTTCAAAATGGACTTGGGTATATTTACATAGATTATGGGATTTATATGGATTATGTATTAGCAGCTTGCAAGAAGGTGTGAGGTGTGTGCCAAATTTCATTGAATTAGCTTGATTAGTTTTCCCGTAAACTTGATTTCAACAGACAGACATACAGACAGACAGACGGACAGACAGACGGACACAGCTATATCGACTCAGGTGGTGACGCTGATCAATAATATATATACTTTTCCATACCTGCCACGCCCCCTTCTATGCGTACAAACGGAATGACAAAGTCAATATACCCTCTGTGTAGGGTATCAAAATACTGAACCCCAAAGTTTTTGAGGTCGCTGAATCGATTTTTGACGAAATTTTTGCATTTTGATGTATAGTGGGGGGGAGGGAGTTGGGAGGCGTTGAAAAAGCGGTGGATTTTTTTAAATTTTCTTCATATATATAATTTTCTATGATTACGCAGTCGCTGTACCAGGGGAAGGGAGTGGAAAACAAGGGGTTCGTTTCTAAGCTCTGCCTCAAGCATATCATTTCATCTGATTTTGAGGTTGCGGAATCCATTTTCTATTTGAATTCATTGCAACAACTAGTGCTTGTGGTGAGGGGATTGGTGTGCACAAAGGGATGAATGTTGAATGATGTCGGGATTCAGCAACTGGCACTGAATCATTATAGTATCCATTTTAAATTATTTTATCAATTAGTATACAGAATATGTTAAAACAGAAGTTAACGACAGAACACGTTAAAGCGTATTTAC
Source organism: Meiosimyza decipiens (assembly GCA_963680825.1). Classification (NCBI taxonomy): domain Eukaryota; kingdom Metazoa; phylum Arthropoda; class Insecta; order Diptera; family Lauxaniidae; genus Meiosimyza; species Meiosimyza decipiens. Next base: position 65,156,994 of record OY804258.1, on the reverse strand, counting down.
CTTAAAACGCATTTCTCAAAAAAAGAAATCACCTGGCTTGGGAGTCTGCAATTGCATTGAAAAACCCAAAAAGTATTTGAATTTTGTATATAAATACAAGTATCAAACCATTTTGACCATCACTGAACTTAATAAATATTATAATAAACCACTACTACTCCTGAAAAAAGTGGCAAGTCTCGTTAGAACAGGAGCTGCAGGTTTACGACAGCGTAATTACTACGCAGAAGGTTTTACGTCGACGTAATACCAAAACCATAATAGACGTGACGAGACGCTTCGAGAAAGTTCGAGTATATGTAAACCAATGTTAATAACCAAAATGAACATACGTAACTGATCGAAAGCGAACGAAACATTTTGACGAGACATGTTGTTCAGTAAGTCAACGTTTACACGAGCAAATATAGTCTGAGAAATTCTTGTCTATTCTCTTTTGTGAATTTCTTTTGCGTTTACACACGGAAACTAGAATTTGTTTGTGCAAGAAAATTTCAAAGCAATTACTGCGTCAACCCGCCACAACAAACGTAAATGCAAAGCATAATATCAGCTAAAGAATAGAACGAAAGGGATTTCGCGTGTACGCCAATTTCTGTACACCACCCTTTCGTTTTTCCCTCCTTGCCTACAGACAGGGAAACTTTCTTTGAAGAGTTTCCTCGTGTAAACGCTGTCTAAGGACTGAACTTGAAACCGTCACTACTCGTTATAATAGCTGTTTCGATTCGTTGCCTAGCGTAACATTTTGGGTTATATGTTAAAACAGACGTAACGAGTGCAAACGTTCGATCAGCTGCTATCATCTACTCACGTCTATTTTGGTTATGTCTTAAGGCTTAACCCAAAATTGACAAGACAGCTAAAGCAAATTTCAGTGTTCCAAGACAAAGCAAATGAAAACAACAAATTGTGACAACATACTCGATACTTCTCTACTCTGAATTTGTGTACCGCATAACCTGCGAAGCGGTGGACAAATATACCTACCCCAGTAAATATCGACGCAGTCCAATGGTACAAAAAGGCCCCAATAAGAGTGGTGTTTTTTTAGTGATTATTAACTTTACTATCTGCAGCAATGACGTTTGCTATGGATCAATGCATTGACATGTTAGTGTTTGCTTAAAAAAATGGTACACCAAATATAGTGATTCTTTAACAAAATTAAGCAAAAAAGGAAGAGACAAACATAAGAGAAAGTAAAGGCACAGCTAAACGTGGCATTTATTGACTTAAGTCAGCTTGTGCAACAGTGCGAATACAGATAAATCGTTAACAATAAGTTTCGTGAAGTTTCATTAATTATCATTTGCATATACAAAGAGTGAAACTGATCGCAGTTTCTGTAAGGAATCAGCTGTGTGTGCATTGTATACATAGAAAATATTTGGAATGGATTCTGAAGTGCAAAAACCACATGCAATCAAAATAAAATTTTTATTTTTTTGATAATTCAGTGATGTACACTTTGCTTTTGCCACTTATCCTAAAATTAAATGTAATAGTCATAAAACTACATACATATTGGTTTAAATATCTAGATGACATTCAATAATATAATGTGAAGGATTTTCATTTATTAAGGATATATTGAAGAAATTTTGTATATGTGATAGTGGGAATATCACATAAGCTTACAAATATGGCTACCTTTTTCCTTAAGTTGATGAAAGTAGATCATAGCCACTAAAGAATCTATTCTGAGATCTTTAAGCATCTGACAGACTTTTCGTTCATATATGACAGTAGCTCATGCTAGCCTATGCATAGTTTAGTTGGCCCTTAAGAGCTGCCAATAATTGTCATCGTGTGAACAGAAACCGCATGTTCAAAAGAGAATGTCAAAAAACTTACTACAATAATTGCTTGGTTCAATGCAAAACAAGCACACGAAAGAGGCGCGATTTGCTCGCTGTCTAAATTTCGACAGAAATTCGTTGAACCAGTGACTAAAAGGATGTCCTAATTTTAGGTAAAATAAACATCAAAAATTATATAAAATATCGCAGGAAAAAGTTACGGGAAAAATGCAGAAAAGTGGAAAGTTACCAAGCTATACCAAACAATTATTGAGAATCTACTAAATATATGATGCAAGGTAAGGGCTAGCCGTTTTTTACTTATTAAATAAAACAATTTAGTGATTGTAGTTGGTGTGTGAATTTGTCATGATGCGTATTAGATATAAACTTCGTTAGGAACTGGAGCATTACATAAAAGCATTGGAAACTATTGATTTTTCAAATTAAAGTATGGTGGAGGGTGAGTTGAAACAAACACCCTGATCACACCCATTACTCGCATCGCAATGCTACTGTTGCTGTTGCCCTGAACCTCAAGTGCATTGACACATTTCGGATCGAATAAAAAAAGCGCTTTATTCCTTCGTGCATCGCTTGTCGCCGCATGCCGATGAGTTGGTTGACTCTGATGCGGTCACGAATTTGAATTTCTATGTTTACACCATTAAAAATAGAAGTTCACACCTTGGTGGCCTTTAAATGTTTTCGCCATGATTGTCTATTAAAAGTTTCATGGGTTGTTGTGCTGAATGGGCGAATGGTGCGGAAGGCGAATTAAGACTTTATTTTATGTATTCTCGCTAGTGACGTACCTAATAAATAAAAACGCTTGGATATCAATTTATTGTAATAATGTTGTATTGGAGTCGCAAAGTCGTGCGTTTTTGGATGGAGTCGGGATTAACTTAAGCAACTCCAACTCTATGTTAATTTGCTTAAATATCAGGAGCAGCGTTGTCATTAATTTGAATGCAGGTAGAAATTATAATAAATCGGTATATAAGTTTTCTTCATTAGATACATAGTTGTAGCGACTAGGCTAATGTCCGCGAACAGCTTTTGTTAAGTTATATTAACGGATATAATAAATTTTTTAAAATTGTTTCATGCGATTGAAATTGGTGGCGGAATTTAGTTTGGCAATGGAACATTATTCTAGATGCAGTATAAACCTGTACGGACCACCTTCATATTTTTTTTTTGAGCTTGAAAGTCGCGTTTACACTTAATAGTGTATCCGATATGGTTAGCTACAGTTTTAGTTTTTTACATAAAAGTTAGGGTATGTGGTACGGCATTCAGCCGCGGCTCAGGGCTTACATAGTCCAATAAGTCCGACATAGGAGGATTTTGGCAGCGGTTTAGGCTGTATCTTTTTTCATGTTCTGATTCTTTAAATAAACGAAATTTAAAAATTTTTTTTTGGTTTTTAACAATTTATTTACACAACGAAAACTTCATAAAATAATCGATAGAAATATATTTTAAATCTAAAGTAATTCATCATTTATGAACTAGGAAGTCGATGTAATTAGGAATGATTACAAAAATTGTTAATATCTCTAAGAAATTTTAAAATTTTGTTTAATTTATTGTTGGAAACCCTTTATTTGCTAATAAAGTTTTGCACCGCATTGTCATAGAAGCAATTAATTTTTGCATTTTCCTGGTGTTATCTTTTTCTAGGACTCTCTTGCCAACCGGTTTAACATTTCCAGATATGAAATTTTTCATTTGACATGTCCAATTTTGCTGGTGCCAAGGACTTTTAATAGGATTAAAATCAATTCCATAAAACATTTTAAAAAAAATTAATCAACAAAGAACGCTGCTAGACCCCAGCTTCAACTAAAACGGATGAAACAACCGACCGGAGGATTATTTGTGAAGCAAAACTTACTCCGTAAGATATAGTTTCGTCACTAAAGAGCACTATGTTCAATTCCAAAGCTGTACAATCCTTTTGAGCCTTCGAAAATTCAATTCGGGTCCTTCGATGTTGTTTTGTTAGCAGCGTTGATGCTCCAAAAATTTTATTCTCGTACAATCTCTCGATTTGATCGAATTAAATACGATCATTTGTATTTTCTTAGAAGTGTAAGGTTATATGTACTTAGACACTTGTTATTTAGAAATTTCTTCAAAATTATGTGTAAAATATATTCATTGTATTTAAAAGCACTCGTCTATATATATATATGCGTAACAAAAGTCTGCTTCTGAGACCACAGGTGCATATGGCCTTTTCTAAACTATATATTGTTTCGGAACTTTCGAATTTTTTTTTTCTCTAAATATACTAGACACATGACCTTTTCTCGTGATCTATAATATTTGTACCCAGGTAGCAGCTTAAAATCTGCTTTAACGTAAATTCCGTCGTCCATAACACAGTAATCAAATTTAGACAGGTACCTTTCCTACAATTTTCGGGCTCGCATCTGAGCCATCAACTTCTTTTCATCAGAACGGTCTGGTACTTTTTGAACTATATACATCTATTCCCATTTATCTTTTGTGCAGTAGATTTTGATGTGCCGGCTCTAGCCAGCATATCTCGCACTGGGGTGTTGGGATTCTGCTTAAAAAAGCGCTCAACCTTCGCTGCTACCTTTGGGTTAGAAAACTCTGATTTTCTGCCTGAACCCTTTTTTCGTGAAACAAGTAAACCCTTCTTATAGTTAGAAATATCCATAAAGACAGTTCTTTCTGATGCACCAACTATTTTTGCTATAGCTGAATGTTTTAATTCTGAATTTTGCAGGTATGTGGATAAAATCAGTTCACGGACTTTTTGGTTTTTTCAATACATCTTTGTCGTTAGAAGTGCTACATCATATTAAACGTCACTTTATATAGAACAAATACCTATTAGATTATAAGATAGAGAATTTAAAAAAAAAATTAAGTTTTTTCTGAGACAGTCCTTAATACAGGTAGATATGAAAGTAATAATAAGGCTGTAATTGCAACTGACCATACAAAATCAATCAATCTTCATAATTCATGCTATTTCCAATAGGCTTGGTCCCGTTTGTGAAATTTTTTTTTTTCACGAGATTTGTATGGAAAACTAAAACTTTCAATGAGCCAATAATAAATATTTATTCTATTCCGTTAAACGGGCAAAAATACATGTGAACTAACGTGAGTAGATATTTTTCAACGCGGAGCAGTTTGTTTTTACTGAAAAAAATTTTATGTAGTAAAAAAAAAAGGTCCTCACTTTCACATCCCGAAAACCGTAGCAAATCAGATATTTCGAATTATTTTTAAGAAAAATCAGATTTACTATCTCAAATTACATAATTTGTACTTACCAACAAAAAATAAAAAAATAAAAAGGTCCCAACATTCACCGAAATTCCTAGCAAAATAGAATTTATTATTTTTAATAAAAACGCGGATCATATGGTCACCGATTCGAATTCCTCGCCTGAAAATAGCCAGAAAGCCACCACAGTTTTGTTGTAAAATTCAAACACCCTTAAAATTTGCGCAATTTTCAAAATTAATATTTTTCCTCAAAATTTAACAACTTCAAACAGGTGGCGCTAATCCAGTATTCAATATTAATAAAAAATGTATTGAAAAGATTTGTCAAGACGTGCAACGTGACACATCGTGAAAAAAAAATATTATTTTTTTCAACCGCTCTTATAACATACGCATAAACGCTTTCTTAACCCGAGTAGAAGCGTTTAACCGAGTTGTCTCTACCCTGGTTTTCTAATTAGTTAGTCAACGTTTACACAAGAAAATTATGTGAAACGAAGTTTTGTCTATTCTCTTTTGTGCTTTTTGTTTTGGATTTGCGATAAACGAAAAATTTTGTTCCTCGCCTTTTTCGTTATTCCCCTCTTGCCCATAAACAAGAATAATTTTCTGAAAGAGTTCGTGTGTGTAAACGCCGAGCTAGAGCACTATTTGTGCATTGTGCATTAATGCGAGTAGAAGTAAAGGGTCAACTAAACCATGCATGGGCTAACTTAGCCTACTGTCAAATTCGAACGAAAAGTTCAATGTCAAATGCTTAAGAATCTCAAGGGCAGACTTTTTAGTAGCTATGTTCTTACCTTACCATAATAACATAAATCTTGTGTCGTATATTTCCTAAATAAATGGAGTTCATTCACAAAATGTTATCAAGTGTAAAAAGAAAATATAGTTAGTAACATTTAGTTGGATGTCATGTACATATTAGTGTTTTGACCAGTGACTCTTAAACAAATTTGAATTTAGCAAAAGTGTTCAACTTAGATTTCATATTTATTGTTTTGAACAGAATATTGTGTATTGTATGGAGTTACTTACAAATTTTCATACTCTCACGACATTTCACAAGTGTTTACACTTCTGTATATGTCTGTCACTTACTTAGAAACTTTGGTCTTATAACTCATTTTAGGTGTCTGTATCTAGAATTTGATAAGTAAACAAGAATGTTACATTAATTTTGCTTATGTCGTCGGTTGACGAGTTCAACACACAAAATGTATCTTATGGTTACAGATGTTTATATATTTTTTTTTTACAGAGTTTACTCAGTAAAAAAAACAACTATTGAAAGTTAGAACGACTTCTTGTATTCATAAATTTAATGTCTTAACCGATGGCCTCCTTTAAGACAACACGATTGTTTCTTAATATAAAAACAGATGAACTAGACGCTGTCTTTTTATAAAAACATCACAGCATCTAGGGTAGCTCAGATATCAACAGTCGAGGTAAGATAATACTTTGGTCGATACCGTGAAGTTAAAACTAATTCAAATTTTCTTGTGACAGAGTTAACTGCCTTCCGTTGCAGTGGATTAATTCTCTACAACAGCCAAAGACGGTGTTCTAAGAAATGCAACACATCAATTAGACTAGCTCAGACATCAATAATCGAGGTAAGATTTTACATATTCATATAATTTTATATATGAACATATCGCGCGTAAACTGCAACACTGACCCATTTCATATTTCGGTGAAATATGAAATGCGATAGACATATCGCATACATGACTAGTTGAATGTGCGAGATTGGATCAATAAGTCTGTGCCTTTTTGAATACTCGTAGTCCTCCAACGTTTCTCCAATTTTTTTTATTCTTTCCAAAGAATAGCATTGCTCGAGGACCCCGAAATAGGCATTTGTTTGAGCAATAAGTTCATCGTTGGATCTAAATCTCATTCCAACGAGCCATTTCTCTAGGTTTGAAAATAGGAAATAATCACTGGAGGCTAAGTCCGGAGAATATGGCGGATATGGTACCAACTCGTAGCCCAATTCATGAAATGTTGCCATTACGCACGACTCACGATTGCGTTTATGGTCAATTAAGAGCAAACGCGGCACCCATCTTGCCGATAACTTCTGAAACCCAACTGATAATTTAAAATCGAAACCACAGTACTATATGAAATGTCTATGGCTTCATAAATCCCACGTACTTTCACTCTCCGATTGGCCAACACTATATCGTGAATTTTTTCGACATTTTCGGGTGTATTAATCTCAATTGCTCGTCCAAACGTTCAGCTTTTTTGCTTGAATGACGGTTTGTTAAAAAAAAAAAAAAAAATGAAATGTTTTATGTAGAGAATCCAGATTACTCGGATTTTAGATTACTCGAGTATTCGAGTAATTTATACTTACACAACCCGAGTAACTCGGGTTTTCGGGTAAAAATGAATGAAAAAACAAAACTCAAAAATTTGTATTTAATTAAATGGTTTTATTTGGTTAGTTCTGAAATATATTGTATTTAATGAAAAGAAATATAAAACATAACTAAATATGAAACATGTAATTCAAACTTTCGTTTTTAATTTAATGATTTAGTTCAGATTTAGTATTTAATGAAAAGAAATATAAAAAATAACTAAATATGAAAAATGTAATTCAAAATTTCGGATTTAATTTAATGGTTTTATTTATTAGATAAAAAATAGTATTTAAGGAATACAAGACCATTTAAAGTATTCGTTTTCATTTGAGAACGTAGTTTTGTAATAAAATTTGATGCTACTGAAAACACTCGCTCACTGGCAGTTGAAGTTGGTGGGATTGTAAGCAATGCTTGGTATAATTTTTCCATATGCTCGCCTTGTTTACATTGATCACAATTAAATAGTTTTAGCTCTCGCTCCAATAATATTAATTTTGAGTAACTAACTTTGGGAACCTTCATAACACTCATAATTGTTTTTTGCAGTTCATCATACGCAGAATGTTCCATAGTCATATCCGATTGCGAATCTGAATCATCATCTTCTTCCTGACTATTTTCGCCTTCATCGCCACAATTAAATAATCGTTTAAAATATTCTTTAGCCGATGATTTTATTATATTTTTTGATGAATATGAAAAATGTTCATTAGATTGTGGATAGGTACCAGTTTGTAAAAATAACATTAATGATATTAAATCCTTTTGCCTTCTTTCATCAATTCGCCTTTTCAAAGCAATTTTTAATTCAGTGGCAATATCTTTATTTGCATCTTGAAGCTTGTTCAAAAGAAATATACAAACTCCTTCTGCTTTAAGTAAATTGCTGTCTTCTTTGCTCAACTCATTAACAGCTAGCTCTACAGGCCGTAAAACTTCAGATATCCCCTTCAAAATAATAATGTTTTCCTCTCGAAACTTTTCTTTTCCTAGCTCTTCTAAAGCGAAGTTAATGCAATTAATTAATTTTAAGAAACGATTTACCATAGGAATAATAGAATTCCATCGAGTTCTGCAATCAAGAAGTAGTCGTAATTTTGTACCTTCCTTTTCTAAAACATGTTTTTGAAGAATACAGCTTCGAACACATGATCTTTTGAAAAACTTTATAATTTTTCTTGTCTCACCAAGAACTATTCCAATGTCTGCACGTATTTGCGGCAATTCATTTAGATTTTCTACTTCAAAATTTAAATTTCCATCTACAGCAAATTTGTTATTGTCAGCTATGTCATTATAATCTATACCATCATCATCATCTTCATATTCTGCGTCTTCATCTTCATCATTTGTCTCCACCTCTATTATATTCATATTTTTCTTATAAAATACATCAATGACACCAAGATGAATTCCATGGTTTATGCATAACTGACATGCAGCTGCAATATTCCTGCCATATTTCACCATTACTGCAGCTCCGTCATTAGTTGAAGCTACAATATCAGAATCTAAATTGATACCGAATTCTTTGAGTTTTTGTGTAACTAACGAAATAGTGGCGTCAGAATCACAAGACCCTATAATAGGAACAAGTCCAAGAACATATGCTCTAACTGATGAGTGGAGTGTAACATTTATATACCTTCTCATGTTAATGTCACTCCATTCGTCTACAGTTATACTAAACCTGTTTCCAGATTTAATTTGGAGCAATAACGCAACTTTCATTTCGGCTTTCTTACTAATTATTCAATATAACACAAACAGGATGTAAAAATCGGTATTTTGTTTTGTCATTAACTAATTTTTTTATGTAATTATAAACACTTAACTGCACGTGCACCAATAAAAAAAATTAAACAAATGACAACTTTTTAACTGAAAATCACTAAATGAATGAAAAAAATAATTTAAATCATCATATAAACATTTTCATTGCTTCGCCTACTCCGTTTTCGGATTTACATTTTGAAAAAAAACAAGTGTATTTTTTTAAAAATTGATACTTGATATCGGGTTTGATTTTTTCGAGTAGTCGAGTTCTCGAAAATAAGTTAAAAAATTCGAGTACTCGGGTACTCGATAATCGGCATTGGAATCTCTAGTTTTATGAGCACTCGAAATTTACTTTTTCCATTTTTCCAAAAATCCACGAGATTGTATGCTTTAAATACTGTTAAACGTCAAGATAAAGTCTCAAAATTTCACAGAAGTCTATTAACAGATGCGACTTGACGGGAGCAATGTTGCATTTCATGCAACGAGGGAGGTTCGAAAAGTCACGTTCTTATTGATCCGCCCTCGTAGTTATTTTTACATATCCTTTAAATACTGTACATATCGTATTTCGAACTTCAACGACCTTGCCATCGCATGATAAGGATAGTTCGGAAATATAAAATACCAGTAACTTATTTCTGCAACTTTAATCGACAATAAACCCTATTTTTATGATGTTTCCTATTTCAAATATATTTGACCACATAAAAAATATAAATGAAATGACGTCACGTAAAATAGAAAAAGTCAATCGAGTAGTGCCACCGAAAATAGTGAAATTAGATAATGATGATGCTACGGCATTAAAATTAATCACATAAGGCACTGACTCAAGCAAAGCAACATAATGAGGAATGCTTTTTATGTACTGCGACCAGTATTTAATTTATGTTGATCTGTCTTTCATCCATTAGATTTTAAGTAATGTGAATTGAGTTTGTTTTCAAAATTCATGGAAGGAGCTTGAGTTAAAAAAAGGATGGTTTTGTCTGGTAATTGCAAGGCATGTCAAAATATTAGGCAATTCGTGTTCATACTATACATAAAGTGTAAACTATTTGTTTGTTTTTCTTGTGTGTACTTATTTCGAAAGTTCCAAACACAAATATGTTTTGGTCGATTTAATCGTCAAACTATAAGTTTTCCTAAGTAAATTTTTTTTTGACAGAATTATACCTCTTCGTCTTAAAGGAGTAAAAAAAAGGATGGTCTTTTTTGTGACGTAAGAGAAGTGATTGATTTTATATAAAGACCGCCGGACTATACGCTGTTTTTACATAATACAATACAGTTTTTATCATAACTGAGAAATCAGTAATCGAAGTAAGACTTTATTTGTGTTGGTACAATGAAGTGAAAACTATAGATTTATTTCTCTTGTGACGTAGTTGATTGTCTTGTCGTAAAATGGATGAATTCTCTAAACAAAACAAAAGCCCAAGACGCTATCCTTAGATAAAACATCGCACCATCTAGGGTAGCTCAGACATCAACAATCGAGGTAAGATTTTATATATTCATATGTGTGTGTGTGTGTGTAAATAAATATGTGTGTAAAGTGTTCTAAATCGAATGAAAAAAGAAAACTTATTATTTTTTTGGTGTGCATGTTTTCTGAAACCTCGGATTTTGTGACTTACAGAAAGCCCAGTAGAAAAATGTTAAGTTTTCATGCCGCACGATGAGCTTGAAAAAATTTTGTTAAATTGGAAGAAATATTTACAAAAAATAAATAGTATTAACTTACCGTATAACTTACTCTACCGAAATTTTTTGGACTTACGAAACATTTTATCTTTCAAATGAGCCCAAATTTTGCTTAGTAAAATTCACTTAATTAACACAAAAATAAAAATTTAAACTTGTATTTTCGTCTAAAAGAATTGGATTTTTTGAAGAAAAATCTGCTTTCAATTAGAAACTTCTCTTTTATATGTAACTTCCAACTATGCAGAGATTGAAGTCCGAAAAGTTCCAATTTCAGAGACGTGAAGAACATCCCTAAAACGGATGTCGAAAGTTCCTTAACTGATTTCATTTAAGATTTTTTGTTTTTTTTTTTTTCAACGTTCCAAATTTAAAGTGAGTTTCAGGAAGACAATATTTCTCTGAAACTCAACATTTTCCAAAGCTGCCTGAAGTTCTTACTCACCAATTTTTGCTTATAAATTTTTTTCGATCTCATATAACACTCCCCATGTCACAACGCGCCAACCCCACTAGTAATGTCACACAATTCCTCTTTTAGTTCACATTGTTATTGAAAAAGGTAATGAAATAAATCTTTTATTTATTAAAATAAATTTAAGATAATAGTATGTATCTATTTGAATAATTGTTAATTAAATAAACGAACAGAACTTTATCGAAATTGATTATAAAATATTAAGATGCCAAATTTGCTTTGTTTATTACATTGCCTTGATAAACAGCTTTCTACTTTCGTACACCCACTTGCAGAAACGCTCCTTTCAGACGATCCTTCTGTCGCTGTACCTAGTTTCATAATAATACTATATTTTGGAAAACTTCGTTGATATAATGAGGGAAAATATGTTTTGTTTTAAAGTGTGTAATGTGCAATTTTGTATATGATGGTTGAGTAAAAAATATGACTTTTTAGGACCTGAACTGAAAAAAATTTTCATTGAGTAATGGAGACATCATGGAGGGATCATATCCCCCATATCACATCAAAAGAAGTCGCCACGGTTCGCGTGATTTTTATATTAGTTCCCTTGTATCAAAAAACAAAACACTTTTTTTTTATTTTAAGTCGAAAGGAAGAGGTACAGCAGGGTCCGATTTCCATAATTTCAAAAATGCATAGCTCCAATATTTTGTAACTGATTACCGAGTATTTAAAAATTTTAATAACCGAAACGAATTTTGTACTTACTAAAAAATGTTAATGTCAAAATATGAATTCCAGTTGTTGACGGCTTGTGGTACAGTGCTATTTAGCATTTTTTCACATCACTTTTTTATGGCCTATTTTAATGCCTTGCAGTGGCTTACCTCGAGATTGGGTCCACAGATCAAAAATAGTCCACAATTCCAAAAACGTAGAAGATAATCGCAATTTTGTTGGTCTTCGAGATGCATGATCGGTACATAGATGACTGATTTGACCTCTGAATTGAAAAATTTTTTAAAGGTGCTAACGTATGTATATGAAAAATAAAACTTTTTTGTAAAAATTGAGCAAAACTACGGAAGAATAACGAAGCAAAGAGTAAAGTTAAACTAAATTTTTGAACTTAGTGCTATCCTAACTAATATTTAATATTATATTGAATGTTTTTTCGGGCAAATAAAATTCTTCAACTTTGAGTCTGGTCTGGTCTGTCTGGTTCACATAGTTAATGCACAAATTCTCACAAAGCAAAGATTTTTCTAATATTAGAATGTAACTTGATTTGCTGGATGCTCAATTTTCATATACTCTCATGGGTTCACGTATTAAGGTACTAGTACACAAATAAATCCAAAAACAGAGCACATTTTTAAAAATTTAATTTTTCAGAACCCCTTACTCCATGTTATTAATTTTGTTTTTTAAATTATTTTATTCTTAAAAATATTTTTTTTTAGTTCCGACAGTTGTATCATTTCTAGATGGCGCCGAAGTTAAGGTGTTGAAAATTTGATGCGGAGAGTATATGGATTGACAAGTCTGAAACAAAGAAATCAAAAAGATTTCTAAAGAGTTGGCCACATCTATTTACCACCATAAGTGAAAAAATGATGGTAGAAAGTTGTATTATAGTAATAGAAAAAAAAATTTTAAATTGGGCTTTGATTTTTACCCCTAAAAAATAAAATTGCTAACTTTTTTTTTTAAATATTTTGGTAAATAGATGTAATAAATATGTTCAAAAACAAAATAAAAAGTGGTTTCTCAAAATCGGAACGATACTCTCCACGCACGCGCTTAAACAGATTTAAAGAGTTAAAAAAAAATCTGTTTTTTATTTTATAATTTGTGTATTAGTACTTTAAGAAGAACAACTTCACCCAAAACTAAAAAAATCTTTCGCTAATATCATTGTTATTTTTAGGGGTCTTCCCAAGTATTCTGATGTTTGTTTCAATTCATTTATATAAGAAATATAATAAATTGTGTATGAAAGGTTTTAAGAGCTATAATAAGTCCTAAAATAATGTTTTTTAGATTCCTATTTTTCGGTAAAAAGTTTTTGTTCCAATGCATGCTAGTAATTCATTGTTATCTAGCCACGCATTTATAACTTTCATTCAATGTGAAAGGATAAGCCACCGAAAAAATTTGTTTGCGTTTTTATTCTTTAAATTAATTGATTAGATTTTTCAGACGTAGATTTGGTGAATACAAGTGTTATTTAAAATTTAACTAAATAATGAAAAAAAGGAAAAAGAAAGTTGGATAAAAGTACGTGTCTGCAAATGGTTGACCTAATTAGGATTTTTTTTGTATGTCTTTCGTAACGGTTCACAAACACTTTGCAAAATTAACAATTTATCTCTGCACGAAAGACAAACACGTGATGCAGGGTGATATGCTACATAGTTGCTGTCGCAACGCAACTAAAGTAAGTTAATTTATTCCTAATTAACTTATAAATATATGTCTACCCCATTGATTCTAAGAGTCACCCTGTTAGTTAAGTAATTTAAAACCTCAAGCAAGTTAAGGAATTGAGGTTTCCACTTATAAAAAATGACTTTAAGGGCAACCTACACAAATGCTACTCATCGCTAGCATTGAAATTTGTCATGTCTCATTGCTTTAGTCGGTGTTTGTTACTCATTGTTGTGTTTTGTTGGATGTTCTAGCTGATTTGACAAAAAAAATCACGTATGACGTATATGTCGCTAACTAGCAAACGGGCGTTATACAAGAATCATATTATAATTAAATGTTATTAGTTAAAAAGTGCCAATAATTTATTCAACTCTTATATAAATTTTATAATTTTCAGCATAATGGTTCGAGTTTTACAGGCATACAATTTTGCCAAGCAAAATACATTTGCTATTAATGGCGAAATACTGTCAGCCACCCTCATCAATGAAAATAAAATAGCAATATGTAGTGCTGAACAATTCATTGAAATTTACGATATTGGTGGTGTTAAAGATCAAGAAAATGCATTTTCTCAAGTATCGGATAATGGAAACAATACAAGGGCTTACGACTCTTGTGATGCACAACATACAAATGATGAGGATAACTCACCAGTAAAATATTCACTGGCGACAGTTGGTGAAGTTGTAAATTTAATTTACTGTGAAGCTGGTAAGTTATTTTAAAACTCTTTTTTTGAATTGATATTAAAACATTTATTCTTTTGATATCCAGGCAAGTATTTACTAACTCTAGAGAAGGAAACAGTTGGCAGCCCAGTGCACTCGAATAGCACAAGCATCAGTTGCACTAGTAGCAGCAATAGTGCAACAACAATTTCTGAGGATGATATAAAAATGTTTGTGCGAATTTATACAAATTTTTGGAAATTCCCCGACAACAAATTGGTTGATTTGCCAATCACCATCAGAATTGCTTCAATGACAACACCTAAAGCACCAATCGTGGAAAGTATTGATGTAATCGAACTACCGCTGCGCAGCCCACCGGATATAATACAATGTTGTCAAGTAAGTTGTTAATGTGTTATTAGTGAAGTTGTCGCCATATGGCGGTTAAAATGTTTCTGGTAGAATTTCATGCGAAGCAATTTCGAACAATAAAAGCTTCTCCACACTAAAGGCGTCCGCGTCCAATACTTCACACAGGGCGCGATATTTTTGTGTGAGCGATTCAGTCTGTTCTCTTAATTCTTCTTATGTATCATATGTTATTATATGTTTTTTGTAAGTCTTTTAAAATTTCATAATAAACGGCCACCTTATGCCGTTTTTTTGCAAGTGAAAAAAAAAAAAAATTTTCATATTGCTACTTCACGCAAAAAAAAAACATAATTGTAGATTCATATTGTTGCTTTTTATTGAATTTATTGCAATAAAATTATACTTAATTGTCATATTGACTTCTTTCCCAATCTCGTTCCATGCCTCCAACTTTTTTAATAAATTTTTATAATCTTCGTCAGATTTGTCGAATAAAAATCTATATTTACGCACACTTTCAATTAAAATTTCAATTTCCTCACTCATTTTGCTTATTAGATAGCACAGCGTCAACGCGATATTCTGTAATTTTGTACAACTTGAACGCTGCGTCCCAAAAATAACGCCGGCGTTCAATCGCGTTCAGTGTGAAGGGAATGATTCAACATTGTGTAATACAACGTCATTTTGGGACGCTGACGCGGACGCCTTCAGTGTGGAGAAGCTTTAAGTGTCATTATTTTTGCATTGCGTTTCAGTAACCTCTTTTTCAAAAAATTTTGCTGTTTCATTTAAAACGAGAGCAAGCTGAAATGTTTAATCACGTTTTTCTCGCAATATGATTAAAAAATGGTAGAAATTGCTGATCTAAATCTATTGATTTTTTGATCTCAAGCCTGAATATTCGACTTTGTCCACATAATGCACAAAAAATGCTTTAACAAAAAAAAAGTTCAGTAATTCAATGATAAAATGTAAAATACCTTTTTTTTTATCAAATTAAGTATAATGCAAAATCTTACTCTAACAAAGACAGTGTCGGCCAATGTTGCATATTACGAATTAAAACAATTAATTTATTCGAATGCTGAAATGATTGGAAAGGTTGTAGCTAAATCATTTATCTTAACTTGTTCATCGATATCTTCTTCCCCACAATGACAATCTACTGTGTTTACTCCTATTTTTCGATATTTTGTGCCTTACTTTGAAAAGAGAAATTTGATGAAAATGATCAGATTTTTGCAATTTTTAAACCTTCTTACAAACCTAGGCAGAAGAGCAATTGTTTTATCTATTTTGGAAATATGCATTATGCTCAATAGATTTTGTAATATTCAAATCAGTGATTTTTGACAACTGAATTTAAAGCAGGTGAAAAGCGTTTAGAAAAATCGACATAAATAGTTGCATTTAATAATTTCAACCCATTACTGCCTTTCAGGTGTGTGCAAACTCTACTATATTTAATTACATACTACAACATTGGTTCGAACATATTTTTCTAGTTGTGGCTTACTTTCCGAGCTGTTGCGTAAAATTATTTTGTCGGCCTCTCACAACCAGGCTCACCACGATTCTGTCGATTGACGCTTATTTTGAGTATCAGTTAAACTTAAACTATCATTTGAAAAAAAAAAAAATGAACTGGGAGGAAATTGCTTCGAAAAATGCAACGCTACCTCCCGGACTATTACAGATCGTATATTACACATTTGCAAGCTGAATTTGAAATGAAATCATATGAAACGATCCGAAATATTTTTCCGAAGAAAGAAACCAAAACTTTACTTTAAAAACCAAAATTTGAACCTTTGATATACATAGTATGTAAAGAAGTTGGAACGTTTATAGATTGTGATCCTCTATCAGATAGAGCAACAATATTTAAAAATAAACTTTAACGAAATTAACTCACACATAAAAAATATCAATAAATACGATAATTAGAATTAATTTTCATTACAAGTTTTTTTTTTTTTGCTTACAGACATCTGGAAACATTATCGTAAGCAGCAAAGATCGCATTTTCTTGTATGAATACTCCCAGTGTACACATGAGACAACGCAACCTCGCTTTATATATATTGATTTTTTGCCATTTAAGTTCTTTGTTAATTTAAATTTTGTCCCATTAAAATTATGCATCGCAGAAAATGTTATCGCCTGCATGAATACACGCTATTGCGTTGCTTTTAAAATTGTTGATGTACCCGGAAGTGGTAGCGGTTTTGGTGCACACTGCATAAATCCACTAGACAACGACTATGAAGTTGCTGAAAATGATGTTGATATTGTGGATGCGGATGAGCCAATATCCAGTTCAGCATCCAGTATCGTTAGTAAACTAAGTGGTGGACCATCTAGTAATAATAGCTTCGAAACTGATTCCTTGGAGACAACATGTTCGCGGGTCGGTGTTACCGGTTTTCCGGGACGAACCCCTATTGATTTTAATGTAGCGCGTATAGTTAACTCAGCATGCGGACGAGAATTCGAGGTTGACTTAAAGTCACAATGGGAGCAAAGTGAACCTGCTATGAGTAGTGCTGGTGATACACAAGAGATTATTATTAATCCAATGCGTGCTAATGTCATCAAAATTAAATTAGTAAACGAAGCTAAAGCAATGAATGTGTCGGTAAGTAATGATGTTAATGTCCACATGAAATGGTTTTGATTAATATTTGAATTATTTCAGCGTATTACTAGTCACGGTAATATTGCATCACCACATTGTGTTGAGGATACTTCCGTGCAATATGACATTAAAAAGTTATTGCAAATCTGCATGAAAACCTCAGAACCGAATTCGCGAATTGTTGAAATATTACGCTGCATGGACTTAAAAGCAATATATCAGCGTATACCCGACGAAGATGAAGAGCGAAACGATGAGAATGTCGGCATAGAACAAGTTCTTGTGGACAAGTTTCCAGCTTCTCTTGGTGGTACAAACAATTACTTGAAGCAAACTAATAAACGAACACTGAAATCAAACATACATCAGCATTGTGTGGGTTACTCGCTGCTAGTTGCCACCAGTGTAGATGGATATTTGTATCAATTTTGTGCACAAGGTATTTTCTTGGTTTTCAACAAGAAAACATTTATGAAATTTCTTTATATTTAACAGGAAAATGGTACAATGAAAATGAAAAACCCATTGCTGTATACTCCTTTACAGCACCTGTGTTGAAAGTTCATATCAATGATTACGTCATTTATGCTGTTACTACAGAGTCGGTAGAGTTGCACACTTCACGTATTGGACACAAGCTCTTCAATAATCGTTTTGAGTATCCAACCATTAGCAACATATTTCCTGAGGAATCTAGCCCTGATGTTAATGCAGCTATAGCTGTAATCGGTCTTTTTTCGTTTATGAATGTGCAATTTGTAAGCCTTAATCGTGATAGCTTGGTGCTTATTAGCAACAGTTCTATGGGTTTACCAAACCAAACAATTAATATGGATGGTTCGGTGCAAAAGCGGAAAAACGGCAGCGTGGACATGAAACGTAATATTGCTGCACGTCTGTTAGCTGAAGCTAAGGCTAAGCATAATCTATTTCGTAATGGAAGCACATCTCAACAGGCTACACATGAATGGACGGTTTACAATTTAGAGGTACCAAAAGTAGAGACTGTTATCGATGATTTGGAAATGCTTGCAGAAACATTTAGGACAGCAAGTAGCTCTAATTTTTATGATTTAATGGAAGAAGCACATGTGATGTTAAGATTAAGCCTTAGCTTAGAATTTTCGCGTCTGAGCCGTGAGCAAGAACAAAATCTACGTGCGAAGTTTATTGAAAACTGCCATAAGCTAGCTGATTTTTCTATAAGGCAAGTCGATATCGTAAATGTTTCTCTGCTTCCGGTGATTTTTTTAATATATATACTTTTTTATTTAGATCTAAGAAGAAAGAGGTTTACCTCCAGGCAACGGGTTTTTATAAAATGTGCAATTTACAGTTACCTGAAATCTATTCGAATTTTATCACAAATTTTCTCACAACTAAAGAGGACGAATACAAAACGAGTGAATGCCATGGATTTCAAGGAGATGCTGAACAATTAATTGGTTTAATTTATACAGTTAAACTCTATCTGATTAATCTAGGAACGGATCGTCAAAAATCATCATTTTTGCATCAGCTTGTGAAACCATTTTTTACACGCACAAGAACTCATGATTCTGCACAGCCACGACCACAACATGTGCCATTGGCTTTAGAATTTCTTAATATGTTCATATTGTGCTCACCAGCAGACATTCCCCAAATAATGCTAAACTCACCAATTGTTGCAGACATCGTAAGTGCAGAACTTATAGCATACTTAAGCCTCTTAGAGAATCGGTTCGTTTATTATAATTATGTCGATATTTGAAGTTTTTGTAATGACTTACATAAATTTAATAATATAATTTTAGTTCGCCAGAGGAAAACGTATTGCTTGCGTTTATTGCCTGTCGCATGTCAAATTATATTCTCTCTCAGGAGATAGTGAGTAAAACTGACCGACGAAATTTAGCAATGGCTTTAATAAAGCATAAAAACGTGCTATTTGACGATGGTACTAAACTCTATCAACGTCAACGTGATAGAAATTCACTATCAAAATGTTCAGCATCACGCCGTAATGGGCAACAGCAGTCAAGTCGTCGTCATCGGCGTAAGTCATCTGCAAATGGCTGTCAAGCAACTGCTTCATTTTCTGATTTTACCGAAACGATTTTGCTTGCTACGGAAAATTTGGATTTGATTGAAGCCATAAGCGATGCCTTTATTCATGCGCTATGTATTGAGCATAGTGTGTCGTTAGAAATGATTTTACAGTTGTTTTTAAATTATATTGCAACACATATTGGCCATAAGGGGTATCAAACTTCACAAAAAGTATTTGTCAATATTTTACAGGTGAGATTTTTGGAAAAAAAATTTTTTAAAAAGAGAAGTCTCTGTTTCAGAGTTTGGAAGCAGTGTAAACTCTGTGAACGAAAAACAAGGTGTTCGTTTTTAGTTGCGGATTTTTTTATCTTCATTATCTTTTCACTTTAAAATAAGATTGAATAAATTGTTTAAACAGCAACAAAGTCAAATAGTTTGGACACTCGTTTTCCACAAATTTGATGTTTTTGAGGATGGCCTCCATTCTTAAATGAGGGGTATAGAAAAGTAGTCGACAATCTTATTTTTTTATCACGAACTAAACAACTAATGCCATCTGGTTGTATGTGATGAAAACTACCATCACGTAAAGAAAAATCTTCAAAGTCCTATTTGTTCCATGATTATGAAGTGTCGAAGTTGAGCAATTGAAGCAACTTCAACAATATGTAAGGAACTCTGAAAAATTAATTATTTGGCTAACTATTGAATTGCAAGTGATTCTTTATGGTTCTTTTTGCTTCTGTTTTTTTGTGTGTAGAATAACGTAAGGTTGAATGACTTTGAGATTTATCTAACTATTTAATCCAGTGTCAGGCAAACCTTCACCGATGCATTTTACCAAAACATGCCAATGTGTGCGTGATACATAATAAAATACACAAAATAGCCGAACGTAATCCAGTAGTGCCGCAACGTATTTCGCAGCGTACACGCTGCCTCTGTTTGAGTTCTGCCGCAGTTGCCCGCGGGCGGCACAATGCCTGATACTGATTTAATCGCACGCATGTGCTGGCTCTTATCCTCTTTGGTAGCGATCCTCATCTTTCATCTGCAAATGTAGAACATTCTTTGTCAATTTTTCTCAGAATAAATTGCACCGCACTTGATAACTTTATCTTCGAAACACTGAATAATGCTTGTTTTCTGATATATCATGGCTGTTTCTCAGCCATGGTCTGATGAACGTTTTTGGTTTTCGTTATAAATTATCAAATACATATTATATGCACTTGAAATCATATAACAACAAAACATTAAGTTCAATCAAACTTAACCTCGTTTAAGGTTTACTATTATGATCTTTTTGACGTTAATCCCCTGAGTAACAACAGCGATATGCGTTCAACTACTCCACCACCTAATATTGAAGACGACGAAGATGAAGCGTCTTCCAATACAATTTCAATAAATGGTGGGGATCGTGACAATGAATCAATTTCCAATTCTATTGTTGAAAGCAATTCAGGTGCTAGCTCATCAATGGAAGAACCTCTTGGACAACGAACAAATCGTATTGTTTTTGATCAACTACAAGAAGACCAACAAAAGCTTAAACGTAATTCAAATGCTTCGCTTGCAGAACACGATGCTGATAATGTTGCTGCAAATGATAGCGAAACTAATTTAAAGGGATTAAAAATACTTTTCCGCATGTATTTAGGACGTTTGAAAGCTTTTAGTGATCTCATAACTGATTTAGAGGAAGCAGACATTAATCCACAACCGACAAGTGAGGAATCCCTTAATTTACGTTTTGAATGCATACGATTCTTAGCACGACACATGCAAGAACTAAAAATTCAACAACAACATCGATTGCGAATAACAGGTATCAATGGTACAAATTATTATTATAGTAAAGTTTCCGGCAACGTTATCAATACTAATAATCAAAGTTATAAGAAAAATAGTGACAACGAAAAGAAATTAATTTTTGTACCTTTTATACCGGATTACAAACTACAAGCTCATGAACTAGAAAATTACTTAAAAAATTATATACGACCTATACCTTGTTTAATTGAAAGGCCACAATATTTAAACCGTCTACCGCCATTCAGGCGAAGTGATTTTAGCTATCCAGATAAAGATGATGGTATTTCCGAAGTACATTTTGTTGGTTGGCACAGTGAGATGTTGGCGTTAACACTGAAAATTCAAGTAAGTATTCTTAGATCAATTTAATTACTTTCAAAATACATGAAGTTATATTTTAATAGTCCTTGCTGTCTTCTACAAAAATTGATCGTGAAATTATTGAAGAGTTTGTTTCTTTCATACAAAAGTCTCCGAATCTCTTAGGAATTGATAGTTTTTTAGTGATTATTTTACCGAAGAATCTAGCTATAAATTACATGTTAAACTTCTGTCCGGAATATATCTGGCAGTATGGAAAGGTAAGGGATATTATTTACATAACAAGTATTTTACAATATATTGACCTTTGATTTTTTAAGTCAAATAATTTTACACCAAAACACTGGGAATCTCTATTGAAGAAAATTCTAAACAAGCAAAACGTATTGCCTAATTGGAAAACTCATGTGACAGGTAATACATATATTTTGTTACACCAAAGGTACGGCAGATTGCATAAAATCAATTTTTTGTTTTGACAGAAATTCTCAATAATCTAGTAGCGGAGTTGACTTTTGAGGAACTGCTGCAATGCTTTCCTAGCGAGGTGATTAGCAATCGAAATACAGAAGATATTTTAAAAAATGCAGACAACCGTTGCATCTACGATGAAGAAGAGCGTGACGTTAAAATAAATGATAAATATCGTCGTAATCACATGGCTATGGATAACATTGATGAAAATAATGTATTTGAAGTTATTTTGCGGAAGGCTGTTTCAAAGCAACGTAGCTTAGCGTTACGTTCTATGATAGAATCGACGGGTACACAGCTTTTTGATGCTACAAGTAATCCAATGTATAATTTAAATTAGAACTTTGCAGGCGTAAAAGAAGATTGTTTAAAGAACTCGAACACTTTTAGTATGCACTTAGGATTATTTGTATATTTTATTTGCTCCTAGGTAATCACAATAATACTCGTATATGCATTGTATTAACAACCCTTTATCATGAACTTTACTTCAAGGCATACGTTTATTGAGTTCGAAAGTTAAGTTTTAACTTAATCTATCTCACTGTGCGACAATTTTATTATTGTTTTCGTTAAAATGGCACGTTGTTATTAGAACAAAAGAAAATTGCTCGGCAATCTTAATCACAAGCGAATATTAAGGTTACAGGTGTAGGAACGCGTTTAGAATCATAATTACAGACCTACAAACTTCATTTCCAATTATGTACTCAAAATATAATCTGCCGGTCAAAAGTCTAAAATCAAAACTAGTTTCTCAAACAATGTAAATTTTCACCATTTATTGGCTTAAAGGAAGTGCAAAAGGGGAATTTAAAAAGATGCAAATCGTAGAATATTTAAAAATGAATCCAATAGATTTTCTGTATATTCGTTAGAATCGCTCTCTCTCTACATTGTAATATATATGTTTTTTTTAAACTAAGTAAGGCGTTCTAAAAAATAAATTTTGAATTGTATCTTTTGGTATAGAGTGCCAGCAATCCAACTGTGTGCCTCACATATTTTTATATTTGTCTCGCACAAACGTCTAACGAGTTCTTATATGAATTCAATGGGGCGAATATCATGTTAACCAAAACGCCTCCTGCTTTTTTGTAGGTACTCCCAAAATAGTTTTGAACTGCGCTGAGGATTTTTATCTTGCTACATTATATAAAAATTTCTCCAATTAAATTAAGACTAGATGGCGGAGCATGTTGTTGTAAGTTGAGTTTTGCAGTCTTTTTTTTTGTTCATTAAACCCATGATGTTTAACAAATTTCTTACTCCATTTGTAACGACATATGCCCAGATTACAATGGAGCTACTAATATGTTTCACTGTGGGTACTACATAATCTGTAGTCGCTTGTTTCAGAAGTAAAATAAAAAGAATTTTCTGTTACTTTCGGTGAATAAAAACTGATTAGCTAGTAATATCAACAAATTCCTGTTTTCCCTGGTATTCTTTAAATCGAAAAATAAACCTAAATATTTTTTCGTCGCACAATATTTTAAATCTATATAAAAAACCGTATACTTTGTAAAAACATTAACACCATGAAGCAAATTAAAAGATTTAAAAAATTGTCGTTTTAAAAATACCGTTTCAGTGTAAGTAGAAGAAGACTGATGGTTGATTTCAGTTCAAGAAGATCTTGAAATTTATATTCTAATGGTTGCTAGATAAGATTACCTGTGAGCTTTGAGGTGAAAAAATGTGAATTTTTTAAAATTAATTCAGATTTGTTAGAGTAGTGCTCAAATCTGTTTATGTTCGAATACCAAATTTCACGGCGTGCTAGAGGCAAATTTAACTGTCAACGAAATTGTATATGCTTTCTTGTTCCTTGTAGTCTAAAGGCTAAGAACAATTTTAATTTCTCGATGGAAACGATTAATACTCGCACACATGCATATCGCCTTAAATATGGAGTTTTGAAGGTAAACGCTCGCTGCTTTTATTTTTAAAACGGCATTATATAAAACTTAAATATGATAAAAATTATTTTAGTAAAAGTTTTGAAGACATTTTTATTGTTTTTAAACTTGCTTCTAGTCCCCCGTCTATAAGAATAAACTAAAAACTGAAATAGACTAAACGCGAGAAAGCATCACAACAAATTATCTGCGCACATTTCGAATTTGGCTTTTCAGTTAGTTCGTAATCGTGTGATCACAATGCCACTGTTCTACACGTGAATGTTCTCCGTAGAGTAGTGGGGTTTTAAAATACTTCGACAGGTTTCTACAAATACGTCTGAGCTAAATTTAGGTGGATTTGGCAGCTTCTATTTTCTGGCTTTTGTCCACCGAGATTCGAGATCTATTCCAGTTTATGCCGTGGGGGCTATAATTAATTAATTAATTGAAAGCGGCAGAGCAAAAAAACAAAAGGTAATTCCAAAAATAACGTTGCATCGTATACATCATAAAGCGGTGAAAACCTACTGCGGCCTTGGTAACTAGCATTACTTTGTGCTTGGTTAAGATGTATTATACTTTCTGTTAAATTTTTTTGTATAGATGTTTTTTGGTACTTTTATCCAATTGAAACTTGCTTTAATATTTTCAAAATTACTAAACTACAAACTTTTTTTAATACAATATTTTGTATTTAAAACTATACATGACAAATCAAAGATCTTAAATAGATAATGTTATATTAAAATATATACTATAAATTTAAAAAAATTTAATTTTAAAACTTAAGAAATAATGTTAATGATTTACTTGATATTGCGAATTACACCTAATTAGATAATCTCGTTGGAATCTGAATGCACAAAATTGTGATGACCGCTTAAATATGTAGTATTTTTTATTATTAGCTAGGGCACATATATATTAAGATATTTAAGATATATTACTACAGTATTGTTGAATTCTAAATAAGAATGATCAGAAAATTATATTTTAGTATTTGTTAATTTTCAAGTCTGAAGTAGATTATTAAAATCAAATGTATACAAAAGTTATTTAACACTACTTAAGATTAAACTAACTAATTTGCTTCGATTTTAATATTTTTAAAAGTTTTATTGCTTCCAATAAATATAAATAAAAATGTTATAAACAAATCTTTTGATGTTTGAAAAGCTATGTACTGCATTGTAACAAATCGGAAAAAAAATTCGTTAACTAGTAATAAATCCTATTCCAGTAAACCGCCTGAGTCCATCTAAAAACAATAATCGTTAAAATAACTCAAATGAAATGCTTATCACAAAATCATAGATTGCAAATTATTCAAAATTGCTTGTATTTATGTATATATATATAAATAACGTATTTAAGGCAGCTTATTCAACGGGATGTACCTACATTTTCATGGCTCCGCAAGAGTTAAATTCCATACAAGTAATGCAGCTACTGAAAGTTTATGGTTATAGATTGTCTACGGTTAGTTAATCACATGTATGATGTTTTTAGTTAATTCATATACATATTAAATACTTCGCCTCAGTCACTTAAAGTTTTTCGATTAGCAACGAGTTCTGGATAACCATAGTCTGTTAAAGTGTGTAGGCGTTTAAGTACGTGTGCAATAGTGAAAACAGTAATATTAGTAGAACGGTTTTTTATGTTAAACCAATATTGTAGGTGCAATCATGCTGGAGCCCCAAAATGATAATCCGCAAAGCATAAAAGATTCCATTGATGATGATCCATACACTTTAGATGCCATTTTAGTGCGTATTGGACAATTTGGAAAATTTCAGATATTCAACTTTATACTTCTTTGTTTTCCAATGATATTCAATGCTCTTTTCTCTATTTCATATGTGTTTACAGCAAGTTCAGTAGTGCACAGGTTCGTGTGTTTCATTATTGGAATTTTATTTAACAAAGCTTATTACGTTACATTTTCCTCATTTAAAAAAAAAGATGCAATATAACTTTGTGTGATAGTTCAAGCAGTGCGTACATGGAGCCATGGGTTAATTTTACGATTCCTTTAAAAGGCAAGGACTTAGATCAGTGTACGCGTTATATCAGCAAATCTTTGCCAGAAGAACAACTTACTACTTATTCCAGTATAATGGCTGATCCATCTACAGAGTACTGTATGGCGGAGAGTTTTGAGCGTAATCAAACAGAAAAATGTGGCAATGATTTCAAGTTTCGTGACAAAGAATTCTCAATTTCCAACGAGGTGCTTTAACATAGAGTAGAAAAAAATTAAATCTGATATTTTAATGTTTTTGAACTTTCAGTTTGGTATATTTTGTTCTGACGAATGGAAACTCTCTATGGTGGGCACCGTTAGCAACGTGGGACAGTTTGTTGGAATTCCGTTAGGTGGTTTTTTTGCCGATAAGTAAGTTTTATCTTTTAGTTGAAAGTTTTTAGTTTAAATTTTTACAAGCGCGATTTTTAAGTAACTTTGCCTTCTGAAATTTGTTTTACACACATCTTTTTTCCAGTCCCTCAAGAATTCGGGCTAAAAAATTTTGTTATTTCAATAACTTTAGTAAAAATTTAAATGAATATAACCCATATTTAGAGCGAGCTCATCTCAGTTTTATGAACATTTTTTCAACTTCATTTCAAGTAAATGAGAAAATAACGGTACAAAGAGAAACCCATTTCCTGTTTTCGAATTAATTGATGTTTTGACTTTGAATAAATTAAAATACAAATGCAGGTATTATGCTGCGATTTGTTTAAAGGTACCTTATCTTGCTTGAAAATCGAAACTTTGGTTTATTCTTTTAGAGTACTCTAGTGTAATCCAGTATTTTTCAATCTGTGGGTCGCGACGTCTTCTTGGAGTGTCGCGGTCGCAAGGCAGAACTAAATAAAAAATAAGTTTCTGGTTCTACACTACAATAAAAATGCAATAATGTCAATCAGAAGGATGTGCTTGCTTGCTTTCTATTTAAGATACGCAAACAATCAAATCATTATCTAATTGGAGCATATTTCTGTTCTTATGTTCACCATTGAAGGGAACGTGAGTTCGCATAAGTGAGAAGTATTAAATGGTATTAATAATTTCAAAGCCTCCCTTGCCAGATCTGGATATTCTCATTTTCTCTTCATCCAGATGATATACATTTTTTGCGACTTAAATTCCAGGATGCCAAATCAGCAGCCAAATTTATAAGTTTTTCATGTTTAAGCTGATATCCGATTGTTGCACGGACATACCAAAGAGGATTAAGTATCACTGTCAGTTTTATAGGTCAGTTCTGAAAAATAACTTGATAGACTCCCTTCCAAACCATGCAAACCCTTCATTATGCAACAAATGCGAAAATTTATTATCACCGATTGGTCTGTTGCGATTTCTTCGACCTTTTCCTGAATGCAAGGGAAAGACTCATACATCAGTTTTTGTACAGACGTAGGCCATTAACGAAGTTCTGCGTGGAGTCCTTTGATTTTATCTGTTTTCCATGCTAATTTTAATCGCCAAACAGGGTCACAAAAATGATTCGCATAATCAGATTTAGCATTTTGTAGAAACATCAGCAAATCTGCTTTTGTTTCCAAAACTCGTTTTTGTACTTTACTCTTGGAGTGAAAAAAAAAGGTTTTGAATATGCGAACCCACAACTTAAATCACATCTTTCCGCATATCATTTGAATCAGATGGTAAAGCCTTGGATGGTAGAGCTTCTCGATGAATTTTGCACCAACCCGCTTTTTGATTCCAGTGATAGCTTTAGCGCCATCGCTGCAAATTGAGATACATATTGTCCAAAAAAATCTCGTAGTCAAAGTACTTTCTTAAAACATGTCGAACATACACTGCCCAGTAGTGTTTGCGGAAAGTGCTTAGCAAAATAAAATTTCTTCCATTATATTTTCAACTGCTCCAAAGCGGACAGACGCCACAAATTCCACAATCTGAAATTTTAGTAGATTCGTCAATGCATATCATAATAAAAACAAAACATCAATTTTCTCGAAACTCACTTCCACAGAGCTTTTGCGCTTCTGAGGACAGGATAGTCGTCTTTGAAGTCACTGACATAGTTTTATTGAATTACAGTCGTAGGGGGTCGCAAAAACTTTTTTGCTTGAAAGGGGGTCGCGCGAGAGTTTGTCGTTCTAACCCTGGGCCTACTCGGCTAAGAGTTAAATCCGCCACTACTTTCAATTTAGGATAGTTAAAATTTATACATCACAAACAAAAATTACATTTTGGCATATATGGATCGAATTTCTAAAAGTCCTGTCGTGATAGAGTAATTCTGCGGCAGGATTAAGAATCAGCACAATATATATATTTTCATTAATAAAGCGGTTCGCGAGTTAAGTGAGAAAATCAAAATAAAGTTCAATTTCTAATTATTGGAAAACATCTTTGGTTTTACCAAAAGTGCTCTTGTTAGTTTCAATACATAGATATGATCATTTCAACATTTGGCTTCAGTACGAAGTGACACGGCTACAGTCATTTGTTCAATTCCTTCCACTTTCCGTCTGACTGGCCTATTGGCATCTTATATCTTTGTACAAAGCTTAATTACAATCTGTTGAAAACTCTTTAGATATGATAATACAAAGTTTTTGCATCAATGGGAGGTCCCACGCTAACTCGAGCATAATGCTAGTATAACGTGACCATGTGATCTGCGTTTTTGATTGTCTGCTCCGCGCCGCTGTTTCTTTTGGGATTGCCCAACTCTGTCTAATGGCCTTGAAATCAGATGCTTCGTTTTTCTACTACTAAGAGTAGCAGGCCAGCCAGGGACTTTTTTATTTTCTTGGTCCTTACCATTACGGCAATCACGTTATACACAAAAATAGTGAAATTTAATATTATTTTGATTTTAAACACTTCCAAAATTTGCTCTCTCGTCAATCCACCTTGTGCGACATATTGAATGCAATGACTTGTCAGTGTACAGCACATAGTCTCAAAACTTATGAATCACCCCTTATGTTTTCTGAACTCATTTGATATTGTTTCATTACAGTACTAGAGCCCGCTGTAAAAAAGTCGAGTGTATAAGATTACAGGATAAGATTTACGGGAATAATAGTAATGATTATTGGTGAAGCTTACCAACCAGGGTTGCCTGGTTTTTAACTGTTTTTATCCCTTACCGTACGGACGAGGTATCTGGGTACCCATGGCAACTTTGAATGAATATATCTCTGAAAGTTGTGGTCGTAGTGCTTTGAAAATTTAAATTATGAAACTAAAATAATCAAATTGTGTATAAAACGTGTTTTAAGCTTTGAATTTATTTCCAGTTTTGAAAAAAAAGTCTAAAAAATCAATACGAGACGCGAACGGACGTGGGTACAGTGGTACCCGATATCTTGTAGTGCAAAATGTTTGAAAAAATTCAAAATCACAATTTTGTTCGCTCCTTTTCTACTCGTAATTTAATTTTTTTGTTGGTGCTTGAAATATAATAAAAATTTCTCAGCCTCACAACTTTCTAAACGGTGTTCATACCAAGTAATTGAAATCCTAACATACATTTGTAGACTACTGGACAGAAATTGGTTTGAAGCAAAACAAACACTGGGTACGAGTTTTGCGGAATTGTTTGGTTGGACCAGGACGATTGCCCTTCATAATTTTCCTCCCGTTTGGATCTGGTTGGCCTTGAGGCTGTTGTTGTTGGTATGTTGGTGGTGTGCTCAGCGAATACTCCATCTCCGTTTCTATGGCCAATTGAACGAAAAAATGCTGGGTGATCCGTGGAGTTCTGAAACGGACCACAAGGCGGCAACATCCATGATGTCATAGACAAACTCAACACAGACCCCGACACACGAATACGACATATTAAATACTTGTCTTTCTCTTGGTTGCGTAGCTATCAAGATCCTATCTATAATGTCCATACCTCCGTTGGGGCTGCTGTGGTAGGCAATTATATCTACCTGGCCATTTATTTGATTGGTTGGAGTATGACAGTGCATGCTGCTAAGCACGTGCACGAACTTCTTGTTCTTCAAGACCACACCGAACAATCTTGCTTATAAACACAGCAAGCCCAACCGAATTCATCAGTTGGATGCGACTCCTCAATCGGAAATACTTGAAGAAATTGTGAGTTCAAATTCCCTTATATTTTGACTAAATCAATGACAATGCACTCTCCTACGTTGGGTTGGCATTGCGCATTAGGCGGCTTTCCTGCATAGATATGATCCTTCAGGGGATAGCTGGTGAGCGTATAACAGAGCCAAAAGTGTCGAAATGAGTGTTAATAAGCGCTCTAGCAAATAAGAGAGCCACAACAAAAATCACATTTCCTATCATCGAAACAAGCTACGAGCAAAAATGAGGGCGGCAACAAAAATTTCATTTGGTATCATCGAAATGAGTGATAAATTCGAAAGATACAATACGAATCTAAAATTGAATTTAAAGCTTACCAGCATAGCTCGGGTATTAAAATGGTTCCACAAAACGAAAGTATTTAACTTGGAACAAGACTCATACCATACAATATGCATGAATACAAGAGCGAGCACCCAGGTACCCAGTCCGTTCGAATGTGCATAGGATGTTCGCGAGTACGGTTAGGGTTAAGTAATCAATTTTTATACGAACACGGTTGTCGCTTGTTAAAAAAATGTTTTAAATAAAACTATTAAAGGTGTTTTCTTCGGCCAGGCCGAAACTCACATACCCTACACTGCATTGAAAATACTTTTTAAATAAATGTGAAAAAAAATGTTGAAGAGGTTGAATAAGTAGAAAATAATGTAAAAAGGTTCAAAAATTTTTTGGAAAAAACTGAAAATGTTAAAAAAATATGAAAACCATTGAAGAAAGTTGAAATGAATTGAATAAGTCGAATAATATGAAAAATTGATGAAAAAGTCGAAAGAATAGAGAAAATGTCGAATGAAATTGAATGGGAAAGATAAAAGGTTGAAAATGTCAAAATAATATGGGAAATGTTGAAAAAAATAGAATAGAAATTAAAAACACGAAATATGCCACGCCCACTTCTCCAATTCCGCCCACTTTTGGTTCAATAAACAAACCAAATTTTAGCACAATTTATGTATAGTTTGCGATATGTGCTGTAATTATTCCAAAAATTTAGGGCGGTGACACACCCACTGGTCCGATTTTGATCCAGAAATAGCTTTACATGAACAAACCTCTTACACCAAATTTCAGTATGATTGCTCATATATTTCGATAGTTATGTCACTTAAGGTATTTTAATTGCATCGGAGGTGCCACGCTCACTGTTGCTATTTTGCCAGCTTTTGATTTATCTGTACCTAATAGCCAGTAAACCACTAACATCAAATTTCGGATCAATTGCTCCAATAGTTCACTTAAAATAGCACTTACAACTTTATGTTAATGAGGGAGGTGCCACGCCCACTTATGTAATCTTGTCAAGTTTCATTTAATTTCAAAGTTTATAGTAACCCACACCTCTACACAAAATTTTATGAAGATAACTCTCATAGCACACTTTCTATAGCATTAAACGTATTTTGCTTATATCGGAGATGCCACACCCGCCGGCACTACTGTGCCAAAATTTTGAAAGAAGACACCTTTTAGCAAGTGTATCTGCCATATTAAATTTCATAGCGATTCCGTTGATAGTTCTCTTTTTATAACGATTATAAATATTGTAGGCTGTGCCACGCCCTTCAACGGAATTTTGCAGTGTATTGACGAAGCTTGTATTGATGACTACTTTCAGTGGTATCATCCCTAAAGTTTTTATGAAAATCACATGTGCCAATTTGGAGTTGTACGAAATCCAAATTTTCAATTGTTAAAAAGTGTCACGCCCACTCTTACAATTCCACCCACTTTATGCACAATTTAAAATACATATATAAGATCTGTTCGTGTACCAAATTTCATCATAATATCTTACACGGTTTACGAGCTATGGCGTTATAAAAGTTAAAATTTAGGGCTGTGCCACGCCCCTTTAAGAGTCTTTGCAAACTTCAAACCTAGCCTAATCTTAATTTTGTTCTCATCTTCAACAAATCACCAAATTTCATCAAAATCGCAGCAACTTTTTTCAAAATGGATTTGGGTATATTTACATAGAGTAAGGGCGGAAGGCGTGGCTGTGAACCGATTTCGCCCATTTTTATAAACTAGCAGTTTGAAAGAAGGTTTGACCTGTGAGCTAAATTTCATTGAGTTGAGTTGAGTTGTCGCATTGAAGGAATTTATTGAACTTAAAATTAATTTCTTTTTAAATTTTCAATACATAAAAAACTGCACCCTGTATAAACATTTAAATAAAAAGTTTTTTTTGTGCTAAAGCAGCCATATCTCAGCTAAAAAAGTCTCTTAAGCCCTGGAATGCTAATGCTCGCCTGTGAGGCGCAATGATTTCGTTTTTTTACTATAATTCACGATCACTTCGTGCCAACTTAGCTTAGTGCTGTGCGAGTGCTCTTTCTGTTGCTGAGTTATACGCCTTCGTGACGTTTGGGAGGCGAGCCTTAGTATTAAGGGATAAATTTTTAGGAGTGTTCTCTTCTCAGCTTTCAGCTGTTTTCAACCATTTCTACCCCAATTTTTGAAATTTGATATTTGCGTCAGAAACACAAATAAAAATGTGTCTGGAAGAAATTTCATTAAATGAAGAACTATCTTTTATCCAAAAAATGGATATAATCGAACCTTGAGTATCAGCAGGATAAATCTCACGAACCAGAGATACTATAAAAAGGAAAAATATCATTTTGCAGCTTTTGCCCAAAGTTTTTGTTTCTGCACAAAATTAAAATTAAATATTTTTAAAGGATTTATTTAAAAATATTAGTTTCTTCACCGAAATGTGAAAAATATATCCGTTTTAATATGAACTTTATTTTCTTTATATCAAACATCTGAATTGAATACTTTATTTTTTTTTAATGTAGTGACTACAAAATGTTCACTTTAGTACTCAAGGGTTAAAATGATGAAAAAAATTTTTATCTCTATCATCGTTTAACCCGTGAAGCGTTTGTATGAAAATGTTTTCTTTTTTTTATTTCAAATTAAACAAAAAAAATATTTTCTTTTCAAAAATCTAAAAAAAAATAAATTTTTAAATATTTTCAAAACAAGAAAAAAGTCTGATTTTTAGAAAATGGCTATTTGATTTGGGTGTTTTTTTTTCGCGGGAGTGTATTATGCTTTCACATTATTTTATTTTTTATATCGCATTTCGAATTTGGTGAAATATGTCAGTGTTTTATTTAGTAAGCGTCACATAATTATATCTTCAAATTAAATCAGCCATGAAAGAAAACAAAAGATAGATTAATCTTTATTAAAATGAAGGTTTGGTATGCCATATGTATAAATCGATAAGATTAACAGTGTTCTTGAAAAATTTTGAAACAAAAACGCATCATTATTGAAATTTTACAACAGAAGAAATGATAAGGCACTTTATTTCAATGAAAATTACACATGTATATATATTTAAAATGATAAGGTTGAGACCCATACATACATATCAGTACACCAATGGTTTATTTCTTAAGAAAATAGTCTTAACATGCCGTCGCTTGCACCTTTATTTCATGTACTTGCATATGTGGTGGTGTGGAAAGCGTGAAAAGCACACATTGCGATACATCTTCTGATTTGAGCATCAGCTTTCCAGATTTCCATTCTTCTGGTACAATTTCAGTATCAGTCATAGCTGGACTAACGCTCTGAAAGGATATGAGAAATGAGAAAATATCCTTAATAATATAATTGACTAATAGCTAGCGACCTTTTTGTCATTTCTAAACCCATAAATATCTGTAGATACAGAACATTTATGCTCTTTGGTTAGTTTGTTTTTATGAATGTTAAATCAAAAAAATTTAATCGATTTGTAAATTCATGTGAATATCGATCGTTGCCAACTGGCTGCTAGTTCATTGTAATCATTTAATTAATATTAAAACTTTGAAAAAAATAAACAACTAAAAATTCCAAAATAGTTTAAAAAAAAAAAATGTCGCTACATCAAACTTATGCCAAATCATATGCATAGATTTTGCTTTTGTTTTAAATATTGTTTCAATTATCGAGTGGTAACTGCATAAATTTTGCAATTAATTTTTTCATTTTGACAGGAAAATCAGAATAAAGCCACTGACAGTAGTAATTTATATGTTTAGCTACAAAATTAGGAAATCTAATAAAACACACAGTTCCAATGAAGGGTTAAGTGCCAAGTAACACCTTTGTGATTTTGAGAAAAACGAATTTAAAGTTAAAGCTCTGTAGTAGATTCGCTGCATATTCTGAAAATGCGAAGATTTCAATTCAGCAGAATTTGACATAAATTATTAGTTACTCAATGCTCTACTTGACTCGGTTTGACCGGTTTCATCGACTCGGAATTGACAAGTGCAGTATTCTAATTTTACTAAAACCTGGTAGTAAATTGAAAATGCCACCAACAAGTTATCAATGGCACTAGACCAATTGAATGTACTATTGCTGCTATATCTGTAGAAAAAATTAACTCTCTAGTACTGCTACTGCTTAAAAAAGTTATCTTATTTTACTGAGTAGTAGTTTAGATGCACTTGTACCCTTCTGGTTTTAATCCAAGGAAATGATTACATTGAAGCTGCAGTCATTAGCAATGTTCGCTAACATAGTGACAGAGGACCGACCTGTTAGCAATGACACCGTGTTTCCCTTCTAGCCTTTGATTACATTTGACCTCGTATTTGTTAAATGCAAATGGAAGAAGTTATCACGAATCATAATAAATTGAAACACATGACCGCCAAACGCTATTTTTAGAATACACTTGAAGAGTGTTTAAGGTGTGGTTATGTGGTATAGCTTAGATGTGGTAATAGCTTTCGATAACCAAACACGATTTTGGAAGTGTGATTAAGTAATCGTTTAGATCGGAGATGCATACAAAAATCTGCTTCGAGAGCTGGTTACAACAACATCAATTTGGGTAAAAAACTAAAAAATATTTGGCGAAAAAATGCTCGTAGCGGCGGCAAGTTAATTGCATGCAAACGAAAGAAAACAAAAACAAAAACAAAACCACAAGCTGAAGGAGTACGTTGAAGACAAAATTACAAAAATCATGCAACGAAATCGAACCGAAATTAAATATTTAAGTTCAGCAACGGCAAGGACCAAACGAGCTTCGGAGTGCGCATTCATGGTTTAGATGAGTGACGAACTTTTTCGAATTTACTCTTTGACATCCTCCTAAAGAGTGTTGCGAGCAACGCCTATCAATCGTGTCTAAATTCAATCACGTCATGCTCTTGTAGACTATAACTTATCTAATCTTTGATGGAATCAAATCACATTTTCCGATTTTTGTGCTTTTAAAAATGACAAAGGTAAATCGGTCGCTAACTTTCCGTTTATAATATTGATCGCAGACAACTTACCGTAACTTTAATTTTTGTTTGCAAACCCTTAAATTCTTGACGATACATTTCGGTTATAGCAGTAACTGCATATTTACTGGGTGCATAAATATTCATCATTGGTGGCCCACCAACATTGGGTGGTATACTGTGCCCTAAAACACTGTTAATCAGAATAACATGACCATCGAAATTTCTGTCTTTCATAGACTTAAATGCTCTCTGCGTACAATAGATCACACCCATAACATTGACTTGCAACACATTTTGTACATCATCCGTATCCATTGTGCTAAGCTGACCTTTCGACCAGGTGCCTGCGTTATTAACTAAAACATCTACACCACCTAATTCCTTGATAACCCAGTCAAAAGCCTCATTCACTGAGCTCTTCGAGGAGACATCACATTTAATAGCGTGAAGGCGTTTCTGTTGCTCAGTTGGTAACTTTTGCTTGTATTCATCTATGTTTTCCTTACGTCTAGCCAAACCGACAACAATAAGGCCCTCCCTTAAAAGATCCTTAACAATTGCCGCACCAATGCCAGAGCTTGCGCCTGTTACCACAGCAACACGATTTAACCAACGATCCATTATTATGGTGATAGTTAAACCAATCTGCTGAATGTCGAAACACAAACTGAATGCATCGAGCATATTCATAAACAAAAAATTGTGGAAAAAGCTTTTTTAATGATAAGAGAATTCGACAATTCATTGCTATGATAAGATTAGAGAACTGTGAGTATTGGTAACGCAAATTTATTGTCATGTGACGTCAAAGAGTTCAACAACACCAGTAACGCTGGTGTTCATTGAAGTTCAGTAAGGTTTACCATTTTATCGGCCCCAGATGCTCAATTTGGACCTTCAGACTGCGCTATATTCGGTAACACTGGCGCTCACATGACTGAAATAATATGCAAATGCTTAGTAGCACGACATATTAGTAGATGGTGCAGGATTTAAGAGGAAGATGTGCACATATTTAATAGTACGTAACTGAAAGAGTTGATTGAGTGGGCGTGGCACCTTCCATACAAACCGAAAATATAAAATACTATCATAAGGGAGTTGAATGTATGTAACTGGATTTGATGTAAGAGCGTTTGCTCAGGCAATCACTAGACGTTAATTGTGCATGGCGGGGCAAGTGGGCGTGTCACTTTCGATACAAGCAAATAGTTAACAACACTTTAATACAAAAAAGAAAAGTGGAGTTGTTTGCGCAAGCAATCGTGGCGCGACTCATTCAAGGGAATTATTATCTTGCAATAAATTTCTTTTTATTTGAGATTCTGTACTATAAACTGTCACATTTTTTAATTTATAGATACGGCCGTCGATCTGCGCTGGCCGCAGCGGGTTTTCTGAGCGCAA
The DNA here is from genome assembly GCA_963680825.1 of Meiosimyza decipiens. Lineage (NCBI taxonomy): Eukaryota > Metazoa > Arthropoda > Insecta > Diptera > Lauxaniidae > Meiosimyza > Meiosimyza decipiens. Next base: position 65,120,171 of record OY804258.1, on the reverse strand, counting down.
TTATGGGTGTCATACGTTCATTCAGCGTCAACTACTATATGTTTCTCACATTTGAATTTCTTGATATGGCTTTGGGCAGCACAATGTTCCCTACAGCATTTTTGATGGCCGTCGAATTGGTTGGTCCAAAAAGACGTGTAGCCGCTGCGACAATTATTACGATGTCCTTTACATTTGGCGAGGCGTTGCTCGGAATATTAGCTCAACAGTTCCAAAATTGGAAATGGCTTTTGCGTGTTATTTATATACCATCTGCATTGCAAATATTGTTTTTTTGGATCTTACCGGAAAGTATACGTTGGCTACTTAGTCAGGGTAAAGAGGATAAGGCAACAAAGGTGCTACAGCGTGCAGCTAAGGTGAACAAACGTAAAATTTCGATGCATAGTCTTGAAAAATTGGTTGAGGGCAATCGGAATTTACTGGAGAACGCCCAAGAGAGTCACTACCCGATTAAAGCAGCCATAAAGTTGCTGCACTGGCGCATAGTAAACTGTAGCTTCTGTTGGTTTACTACTACGCTGGTGACGTTAGGATTGAGTTTAGGATCTGTTAACATGGGAGGTAACAAGTATACGAACTTTATGCTAAATGGATTTATTCAAATCCCCGCTATACTTATACCATTGCTGATAATGGATCGAGTTGGACGAAGATACTCATTATTCGGTTCTCTTATAATTTCTGGTGCATGCATTTCTGCCACAGCGTTCGTGGGAAAGGGTAAAACTATCAGCAATCAACATCAAAGCTTAAAGAAAATGATGCTTGATTCGTCAAAACAGCTGTTCAATTATCGTCTAAATTACTTTTTTTCTGTTTTCAGATAGTTATGCTTGGGAATTGACGCTATTCCTAGTGAGTAAACTTGCTATAACTTGCGGCTTTCAGATTTTATATTTCTTCACATCTGAAATATTTCCAACAAATATGCGAAACAGTTTGTTATCCTTTTGTTCGATGGTTGGGCGCCTTGGATCAATGCTGGCGCCGCAAGCTCCTCTTTTGGTAAGTCAAGTTTAAGTTTGGATAGTACGTAAAAACTTACTTTTTTTATTATTTAGGCCAAGTCTTACGAATATGCACCACAAATTGTTTTCACCTCAGCTGCCTTTATAAGTGGATGTCTAATTTTATTTTTGCCAGAAACTTCTGATAAGGTGTTACCGACGACCATGGAAGAAGCAGGGAACTTGTCTGACAAGAAAAAAACCAAGAAAACAGACACAATGACGGAAAAATCAAGTTGATATACATAATATAAGATATCATAAAAAGGATATCCAAACCAAGCTTAGGGTCTTTTTTGAATACTCGCTACAGGGTTGTACAATTTTTGAATATATGAAATAATTTTTTTGTTTTCTGAACCAGGAAATATATGATATTGTAACGGCAGAATTGATTTTTATTTATTTTCTTTACACATATGTTAAAAAAAGCGATTGTACATGCATGTGTACATACATTAAGATTGGTCACTTAATCACTTTCGCCCTTTAATGGAAGTGGCTACCCGGGAAAAATTGCCTACCCTTACCAGAAGCACACCTAAAAAATCTTGTTCGAATCGGTCAATATCTTCTGGTTGTGCTTTTAGGGTTAATTTTGAAAATTTTAGGTAAAGCACTTCCACCATATTAAAAAACTGCGCAAGTAATGAATGTTTCATGGCGCCATCCGGACTATAACTACTAAGGGCCTGCGTGAGTGCACTTAAAACAGCCATCAAGTCACTCACCTCGATTGCAAGTCTACATACCCCTTCGAATACAAATCACGAATCAAAACAAGAAAAGAGCAAGCAGGCGAGGTGAGTGCTGCAATCGCTAATAAAATGTTAAGCAAGCTGTACGCTTTCATACTTCCTTCCGCTCTTAATTTGCATTTTGTCTGTTGAGAAGCAAACATCATATGTACCATGAGAATGGCTTAATTTACTTCAGCTCCCAATTTTTATGAAACCAAACATTTCAAATGTAGTTTTAAATTTTAAGAATGAATATGTAACCAAAAATGTCGGTCATATCTAGTTTCGGAGATAGAACTGTCGAAAGTTGCGGATATATCACTGATCAAAAGAAGCTGTCGTCAAAATTCCAATTTATAAGAAAAAACACAACAGTAAAAAATGTGAGTAGCAGGGTAGAGTTCTTGTGTTTGTTGTTTTGCTTATTTTTCTGAAGAAAAACGACGGGTTTGTTGTAAATGTTTCGTTCGAGTTGAACATCGTTCGCAGCGGATACGAATCAGAAGTTAAGACATTTCGTTGTATCGATCTGTTTTGTGCTACTGTTACTGATGACTCGAAGAATGCCAATACTCGACAGTGAGTACAATACTCTGACGTCACAGCGAGTGCATTCACGCAGCCCTCACATCGTATTTTCGCCTCTATTAATGGTTAGTAGCGATTTCGATCCTCTACATTAATACGGGCCACGCGCCTTCGAACCCAACTTGGCTCTCAAACTTTTGAGATCAAGCCTCGAGCTCAAACTTATTGAGCAGAACAATTATCTTAAATTCAAAGAAAAATTGTAATTTATAATTAAGTTTATACTAAAGTTATTCAAAAATAAATAAAAATAAAAATTTCAAATCTAAAAACTTTGACTAATAAATTTTTTGTAACGACCCCATATAGGTAGAATGATCCTGGACACCGACTGGTGTATACCCCGGCAGAAAACATCGTTACAAGGTTAGGTATCTGTGGCAGTCCATTGTAGCACAGGGTGTCTGACTATACCCTTTCGTTGAACCAACCAGATTTCGTAATAAAACTAAATAGCTGATCAGGAAATTAAATAAAAACGAACCCAGTGTTTTGAGGCCTTATCTAGCAAATGCGGGGCAGGAGCAGAGAAAATGTTGAATGTTTTCCTCCTCCTCCACATCTTTTACAGAAGTCAAAAGACCTAACATCTAGTTTCTCCGTATATCTGCCGATGAGGCAGTGACCAGTTATGACTGCAACAACAGTTCTGACGAACGCTTAGCATCCCATTTTGGCCAGATTTGCCTAGTTATATTGCAAGTTGACCCTTGAGTCCATCTTTTGTTAGCATTTTTTGCCATTTCTTCTTAAGCAGAAACTTGCAGGTAGCAAGTGGCATGCTAAAACCTTCCTTGTCGTAAGGAATTTGTGCAGCCCTGCCCATCAAGTTCATCAGCTTTGCAATTGCCGTCAATGTTCCTATGCGCAGACACCCAGATGAGGTGAATGATAAAATGCTGAGCCATCTCATTTAGAGACGAGCGGCACTGTTGATCCACTAGCGAGCTTAGGAAAACTGATTCTAGAGATTTGATAATAACCTGACTATCTGAATAAATGTTTATATCCTTTCTGAATACAACATTCATCCTCAGCCAGAATGCTACCTCTTCTATCGCTATAGCCTCTGCCTGAAAAACGCTACAATAGTCTGGTAAGTTCGCAGCAATTCTTATCTTCACTTTCTTAGAGTAAACACCAAAACCTACCCGGCTATTTAGCTTGGAGCCATCAGTGTAGAAATTAATATGGCCTCTTCTCCCCTTGAGTCCTCCCTTCTTGTCAACCCTAGATGGAATCTGAGTTGCATAATTCCTGTTGAATGGGATTTCTGCAACAATATAGAACAAATTGGAGGGTACAGAATTCAAGCTATGAAAGATAGTTTAGTGACCTTTTCTACCCTCGGACCAGCAAACAGTTTCAATGAGTCCTCAGACCACCACTGATACACATGGAAGCAGACCTTTGAACCCTCTGCAATTGTTTGTAATAGGGGACCTTGTCCAAGACTGGCTAAATGAGGTTAAGTGTGTCGAAAAAATATGGAAAGTATTTTTTAATGAAAAATGTTGAAAAACCTCAAAAAACCTCAAAAGAGGTTAAATAAGTATGGAAAATAATGAAATGGGTTAAAAAAGCCACAAAATGTTGGAAAAGTCGGAAAAAAATGTAGCAGATTGAAGAAATATGGAAGCAGTAGAAAAAGTCTGAAAGAGTCGAAGAAATTTGGAAAATGTTGAAAAAAATTGAAACAGTTGAGACAGGTTAAGAAACTCGAAAAAATTTGAATGAAGTTGAAAATGTCGAAATAAATTAAAAAAGCTTGAACAAGTTGGAAAATATGGAAAACCTCGAAATATGTTGAAAAAATTTTTGAAACAGCTGAAGAAGGCTGAAAGAGTCGAAAAAAATATGGAAACACTTGAAAATTAGATTATAGAGCTTGAAAACGTTGAAAGAGGCTAAAACAATCGAAAAAAGTTGCATAAGGTTGAAAAAGCTGAAAAAAAAAGTGAAAGAGGTTGAAAATTCGAAATATTATATAATAGGAAATATTGAAAAAAGTTGAAAGAGGTTGAAAGTCGCGAAAAAAATGGAAATGTTGAAAAATTTCAGTAAATTCAATTATGTTGCAAGAGATTGAAAACGTCGAAAGAAAAAGGAGAAAATGTTGGAAAGTGATAATAGTCAAAAAATATTTAAAAAATTAAAAATGTTACGCTAACAACTGTACGGCTGCCACACCCACTGATGTAATCTAATCGTATTCAATTTAATATCAAAGTTTGTACACTAAATTCAACCTTAAACATTTTTACTTGTATGGGAAGTGCCCATCCGATGCAATCCTGTTGAATTCTATTTGATTTCAAATTTTATAGTAGCCGACATCTCCACACCAAACTTCATCAGGATCACTCACATAGTACACACAATACAACATCAACGGTTTTTTGCTTACATGGGGAATGCCACGCCCACTGATGTTATCTCGTCAAATTCGAATCGATCTCAAAGCTAATAGTATCATACAGCTCTCTGCATCAAATTTTGTTAGGATTACTGTGATCGTAATATATCTCTAACATTTAACGATATTTACTTGTATGGGAGGTGCCAAGCCTACTGATGTTATCTCATCGAACTACAAATAATTTCAAAGTTTATAGTTGCCGACATCTTTACCTCAAATTTTATTAAGATCGCTCCCATAGTGCACTTAATATAACATTTAACATTTTTTGCTTGTATGGGAGGTGCCACGCCTACAAGTACTGTTGCGCCCGCTTTTAATTGTGAGATAGCTTTCAGTAAGTATATCTTCCACATTATATTTCATAACGATGGAGTTATAATTTATAATTGGTTATTAGTTATCTTATTATGATAAATAAAATTTATAAATATTGTGCGTTGCGGTGTGTGCTTACAGTTGTATAACCCCTAAAGTTTTTATGAAAATCGTAATTGCCGTTTTCGAGTAATATTGAATCAAAATTTTCGTTGCTGAAAAGTGCTCTCTAATTCCGCCTACTTTTGGTACATTTTGAGATCTATATGATCTGCATCCGAAGTCTGAAGTATTTCATTAAAATCATAAATTTCTACAAAAAATATTTAACACTACTTAAAATTTTGCTTGCTTTTAATAAACATAAAAAATATGTTTAGTGTTTGAAACACAGTAACTAGCACATCAGAAAAAATTACGTTAACTAGTAATAAAATCCGCTCCCATAAAGCGTTTGAGTCCATTCAACAATCGTTACAATATCTACAATATCACATTCAATGAATTGCCTATGATAAGAACGTACGAGTAGATTGTAGACCATTCAAAACTGCTTGTACATATCATAAGTGACGTATTTGAGGTAGCTCATTCAATGAGCAAGTACAGGTAGTCCCCGACTTACGACCGTTCGACTTACGACTATTCGCACTTACGACCAATTTTTTTTTCAATTTTTTTCATAGAAAATGCTTAAAATAGTTTCGGGGAATCCCTAAAATATGTATATGAGAAAAAATTTAAAAAAAACAGTAGTATGTACAAGGATTCGATTTATTTCAGTACAAATAATACGTTTGTTTAAGTGAATAATTTTATATCATCCCAAAAATGGCTGGAACTAGTAGTACAGTATGTATGTAATATTTTTCTTTAGTTATTTTTTATGAAACTCGACTTACGACTTAATCGACTTACGACCGATGACTAGGAACCTACCTCGGTCGTAAGTCGGGGACTACCTGTACCTACATTTTCTGAGCTCCGCAAGACGAAACAGTTAGAGTAAGATTGTATACAAGTAATGCAGCTATTGAGAGCTTTGAGTTATAGGCTGTCTACGGTTAGTTAAGCACATGTATGATGTTTTTAGTTAATACATTGCTAAAAACTTCGTCTCAGTCACTTAAAGTTACTCGATCAGCAACAAGTACTGGATAATCGTAGTATTTTGCAGTGTGTTAGGCGTTTAAGTCGTTAAGTGAAAAGCAGATATAGTAGAACTTTTTTTTTGTTACCAACTTTGAAGGGGTAATCATGCAGGAGCCCCAAAATGCTGATCAGCAAAGCGTAAAAGATTCCATTGATGATGATCCATACACTTTAGACGCCATTTTAGTGCGTATTGGACAATTTGGAAAATTTCAGATCTTCAACTTTATACTTCTTTGTTTTCCAATGATATTCAATGCTCTTTTCTCTATTTCATATGTGTTTACAGCAAGTTCAGTAGTGCACAGGTTCGTGTGTTTCATTATTGGAATTTTATTTAACAAAGCTTATTACGTTACATTTTCCTCATTTAAAAAAAAAGATGCAATATAACTTTGTGTGATAGTTCAAGCAGTGCGTACATGGAGCCATGGGTTAATTTTACGATTCCTTTAAAAGGCAAGGACTTAGATCAGTGTACGCGTTATATCAGCAAATCTTTGCCAGAAGAACAACTTACTACTTATTCCAGTATAATGACTGATCTACCTACAGAGTACTGTATGGCGGAGAGTTTTGAGCGTAATCAAACAGAAAAATGTGGCAATGATTTCAAGTTTCGTGACAAAGAATTCTCAATTTCCAACGAGGTGCTTTAACATAGAGTAGAAAAAATATTTTATTAATGACATTTTTTAAAACTTTCAACTTTCAGTTTGGTATATTTTGTTCTGACGAATGGAAACTCTCTATGGTGGGCACCATTAACAACGTGGGACAGTTTGTTGGAATTCCATTAGGTGGTTTTTTTGCCGATAAGTAAGTTTTAGTTATCAATTGAAACTTTTTAGTTTAAATTTTTATAAGCGCGATTTTAAGTAGCTCTGTCTTCTGAAACTTTTGTTTACTCAAAGCTTTTCTTTCCAGTCAATTAAGAATTCGAATTAGAAAGGTTTATTTATTTTACTAACTTCATAAAACTCATTAGATCATGAAAATTTTCTCACCTTGATTTTAAGTAAATGATAAAATACGTATACAAAAAGAAAACCCTTTCTTTATTGCTTGGATTTCGAAACATTTGAAGATTTGCCTTTAAGTAAATAAATAAAAATAAATATGTTTGTATGTACAGCTGCGGTCAAAATAATAGCACCAAGACCGTGGTAAACATCTTAGGCGAAAAATCTCGGAAGCTTCGGGACGTATTCGAGATTTTTTTTTAAATAAATAAAGTGTAATGTACCAGATGCTCCCTATGCATCTAAATAAATTATTAAAAGAATCACATAAAATAAAAATTTCATGGAAAAGCTGTCAGTAGTTCTTTAATTATTTATTACTTTAGACTAAGTCTTACGTTAAATGCATAGTATATTAATACTTTGTTGTATGTCCTTTGTTGGCAATGACTGCGATTATAATGAGTCTATCAGTTTTTGACACCTTTCTTCAGCGATCGCCTTCCGGAAAAGTTCAGTGGCAGACCTTAAGTCAGTATTGTTTTTTGGCTGACTGTTTGACATTCCTTTCTTAACGTCTGCCCACAAATTTTCAATTAAGTTCAAATCTGGTGACTGCGATGGCCATTCTATCCCTTTGACCTAATTGTCTTGGTATTACTTTTTAGCCTTTTTGCTGATATGCTTGGGATCGTTGTCTGGTTTCAGGGACCAAATTATCGGCAATTCATCACCAACATGCGGCACCGTTATATCCTGAATGATATGTATGTATATACACGTGCTGATCCATTGCAGTTTCAATGCATGGAATGCGTCATCGTCGTACTATGAAAAATATGCCTACACCATAACGCTGGTAGCGCCGTTTTGTACAGATTTTGTTGCAAAATTTGGCCTGCATTCCTTGTTTGATGGCAGAGGATCTCGCTTGTATGTAACGCAACCCCCAAACATGGAATACAGGGCACATTTTGCAACAAAATTTGTATGTAAGGTATAATACACCTTATATATTTCAAACAAAAATTTCGATTAGTCCCCGAAGGTTCCGAGACTTTTCGCCCAAGAGGTATAACACGCTCTTGGCGCTATTATTTTGACAGCAGCTGTATGTACCTCATCTTGCGGGAAGTGAAAATTGAGACTTAGATTTATTCTTTTATAGTGTATGTAGTATAATCAAGGAAACAAACACTTTCTTAGCCAAACAGCCAAAATTTACAAAAGCTTATCAGCTTTTAAAGATCGGATCAAACATTAAAATTTGATTCACTTTGTCGTTTCAAATCGATGTTAGCGAACGTTGTGAACTAAAACCAAATGAATAATGTGTGACAGGACAACCATCGTGATGATTCAGCAAAATCGCCAATTTTGACACAACGACATTTGTCGCTCTCCTGTTTTGCATTCAATCCTGTAGATGGTTTTTATGTACTGATGAAACATCTAATAGTTAAAATTCTTAATATTGCTTAATTTCTGATACATCTTAAATTAGAGTTTCAATATTTTTGTATGAATTCTTGGAATCTTTTTTTTTTAACAAAAATATTTCAATATATATATGGACCTAATTTATATCTTAATCCAATTTTGTCGCGAAAGTGTTCTGTCAATGTACGATGAGACATGTAACTAGAAAAAAAAGTTCATAAGTCGAAAAGTAAGAAAGAATATTAAATCAGGCGTACAGTTTTAAAACAGTCGGAAACTACCGATCAGAATCGAAAAATTTGATAAAAATCAGAGAGAAAAAAAAATTATGTCAATAATAACAAAAGAAGTGAAGAACTGTCGAAAAACATCGAACTATTCAATAAAAGTCCACCAACATCGAATAATTTCCCAAAACATAGAAAAAATCAATAGAAGTCGGTTAAACTAAACTTTTATCAAATAGTTTGGGAAAACATCGAAAGAGCAATACTTCCGGAGGTGTTGTTTAACATGATCACAATTTTGAAGCAGTAATATTCACCCTTGCACCTTTGTAGATGTGATAGCTTTTCGTCGAAATACTCCCCAGACATGAGAACTTAAAAGTTTTACTTCTATGTTAGTTGCCACTCTCACTTGTCCGATTTCGCCAATTTAGCGCCTGAAGGTTGATTAAGTCATTTTGTACCCATATAAAATTTCAATACATTCTATTGGAAAGCTTTCCCGATATGATAACTTTAAGTTTTGGTTCAATGGGACGTGCCACCTACGTCTCCACTTTTTTACTACATTCCACCTATAGATATGAACCCTTCCAGTTGCCAATCCAATTGTCCAATGCCGCCTACTTTTCGTCTGACTGGTGCTATTGCCATTTTATCCCCTTGTACAAAGTTTCATTAAAGCCTGTTGGAAAACTCTTTAGATATTATAACTCAAAGCGTTTGTATGAAGGTTATGTTACGTTTTAAACTTTTACGATTATCTACATTTTTAATCGCTCTTCAACTTTTAGCATATTTTTGAAATTTTTTTTCATTTTTTGACTTTTGCATTATTTTTCGATTTTTTTAAATTTTTTTCGAATATTTGAACTTTTTCTTAACATAACGAAACTTTATTTAGTTCACTCATCACGCCGTGCGTTTATAAATTTTAAAGTAAAATTAAGTTCTATTGCCCATAATTAAGAATAATTGCTTGTTTTTAGTATGTACTTAAGTATCTGCTGGTTGCCTGTACTTACGGTTTATTTGTGTACATATCACATTTCGAATGTTTTGAAATATGTCAGTGTTTTAGTAAGCATGCGATATGGTTACTTAAATATATTCAATTAAATCAGATATGATGGAAAACTGTTACCGTTTAAGCAAAACAAAAAAATTTATATAGCTATTAATCTTTAATTTAAATAAAGATTTGATAAGTGCATACATCGATAAGGTTAACAGTGTACTTACCCGTATCTATTAAAATTTAACAACAACAAAAAAATTAAAATGACTTTATTTCACTGAAAATTGTATAAAATTATATGTAAAAATACATACATACATACATATGTACACATCAGTACTTTTTTTTCAGACAGTTGCTGCAAAGAGAATAAATAATATTATTATTTATTTTGTTTGTAACAAGTAATATCTTTGTGTTTTTGAGAAAACCGAATTTAAAATTAAAGCAAATGAATTTGAACTCAGCAGAAAATGATGTGAATATTTTTTACGTTTTTAGTTACGATGGTAGATATTGTGTTTTTCTTATTATATTATACATACATAATATCGATGATCGATGTTTCCAAACAGCATCGAAATATATCGAGATAGAAGTATCGGATGATTTTTGCTGAAAAAATTAAAATGCAAAAAATGGCGTCCCAACCCATTATTGAAATTCTGTAAATATAATCGTAAGTTTCAACTTGCAGTTGTTGCAGTAATGATTAACGCCACATTTAAGGCATTTGGAAAATGGAACTTCAGTCTCACAAAGCCTATAATGCCCCTTCTCACCAAACACAACCTAAGGAATATTTTGATCAAAGCACTTTGTCGATGTAACCTTGTACTTTTTACATCCACCATGGGAAAGACATTTTTGGAGTACTAGAGCCCGAAGTCGGGAAATGGCTCTCTGCTGTTGTTGAAGGTCGCCCTCTTTTTTGAGAAATAAGCCGAAAATAGTAAAACTTCATTAGCAATGATTTCCTTTTGGCTCAAGCAATCCCAAATGCTTCCGAAAAAGAAGCCAGACATTTAAAACAGAAATGCGCAAGCACCATTAATTTATTCTAATATACTATTTTTTTTAACGGTGGCTAGCTTTGTATAGTTTTTATAGCATACCTGAACGATCCACACCTTCAATGTTTTTATTATAGGAAGCAACAAATGCAGGCCTGGAAATTTCTACAGATTGATTTTGTTTTGCGCTTCAACACTAGCAAAATCCAACTGGTTGATCCATGTGTGAATATCTCAATTGAACTGATTTGTTGTCAAACCACCGTAAAGATTCTAAGCAGTGATTGAATTCTTATTTGCTGTTGTAAAACCATTTTCATATCTTTTCCAATTCAGAATCTGAAAGCCTCTCACAGTACCAGTTTCCAATATCCGCATTTCCTTTAAAGCTATAAGAAGACTAACTGGTGTGAACCAGTTGTCAAAATACAGATAAAAATTGTGATGGTTCCGACGATTTTCAGCTATAAATAGGTTTTTGTCCGAAAATATCCCAGCCCATAAGATGGAGAGGTACCTTCACTAACATACAGCATGAAATCGTACACCATGCCTATGTGTGAATAGATCTCAAATACCGTCTTTTGATCAATTTGATCGTAGTTTTTTTTCAGATTCCAATTTTTCATGAGCTTTATCGTTTTTCTCCTCAATAATATTTTCTAAAATATCGATTTCTTTGCTTTCTCCTCTTTCCACAATGCCTTCTAAACTACTCTAAAATATTCCCGACTCATTTTCCAATTCCCTCATCTGCCGAAATAGTTCAATCGAATTCCAAAATTTGTTAAATTGTTGCTCCTTTAGATAAAGCTTTCCCTGTGACAAAAATATTTTGTAACCACTATGGCCCAAGGTTGCCACAATCAACCTTCGTTAGATAATTACCTTGTTCGGCTAAGACCACACTAGTGTTTTTTCAATTGGATACGGAGCTACCTTTAAACAAAAATATCGAAATTTGATTGTCGAAAAATAAAATTGAATTTCGATATATCAAAACACAAAATATCGCCGATAGCCATCGAAAGTAATATCGCGAATATCGATATATTTTGCATAAGCCTACTTTCATATGTACTTATAAGTGGTGAAAGCGTTTGAGAGTCAAGCACGTTTTTTGAAATCATTAAAACTAATCGTTTAGATAAGGGAACATTTTTTTGCTATTTTCCTAAAGAGTGTTGAGAGGAACAATTATCAATCGCGTCTAAATTCAATCACGTTAAACTCTTGTTGACTATATATAATTTACTCTTTACTGGAAATGATTCAAATTTCCGATTAACATGCAATAGCAATGGCAAATCGGGCGCTAGTTCTCCGTGCGTGTTGTTCGCAGACAACATACATGCACTCACCGTAATTTTAATTTTTGCCTCCAAACCCTTAAATTCTTGACGATACATTTCGGTTATAGCAGTAACTGCATATTTACTAGGTGCATAAATATTCATCATTGGTGGCCAATCAACATTGGGTGGTATACTGTGTCCTAAAACACTGTTAATCAGAATAACATGACCATCGAAATTTCTGTCTTTCATAGACTTAAATGCTCTCTGCGTACAATAGATCACACCCATAACATTGACTTGCAACACATTTTGTACATCATCCGTATCCATTGTGCTTAGCTGACCTTTCGACCAGGTGCCTAACCTTTCGGCCCTTAAGGCCCTCCCTTAAAACATCCTTAACAATTGCCGCACCAATGCCAGAGCTTGCGCCTGTTACCACAGCAACACGATTTAACATTGAGTCTTCTTCTGATCCTGTTCTTGCTTATAGCTATGTCCATGAGAAATTTTCATTAGCTATATCTTTATTTGTTCCTATGAAAACATTATCTTCAAATAATAAACCTCCTTGGTTCAATTTTAGACTTTCTCGTTTGAAAAATGTTAAAAATAAAGCTTTTAAGAAACTTAAGCAAACAAATTGTGCATCCGATCGCAAACGTTATTTACAATTACGTAAGGAATTTGATTTTTTACATACATTTTTATTCAGCAAATATGTTTTTAAAACTGAAACTCAACTTAAATCTAATCCTAAAACTTTTTGGCAATGTCTGCCCATGGTATACCTCTCGCGTAAAACAAGCGTTGAAATACCGCTCCAAATGCTATGCTGCATGGAAACGTAACCAATCTGAGCAAAACTATGCAAAATTTAAAAGGGCTAGGAATGATGCTATTACCATAACACGTGAATCAAAGAAGCTTTTCTGCTTTAAGCAATTAGATGCATCTTTGCCTCCTAAGCGGTTATGGAACAATTTAAATAAACTTAATGTTTGTTGTAATAAAAACCAAATTTGTAATGTTGATTCAAATGCTTTAAATAGTTATTTCAGTCAAACGAATGTAAACATACATCCGATGGATCCTGATCCTCCTTCAGTCAGTCCCCCTGACGCGTGCAAATTCCACTTTTCACCGGTAACTGAAATGGATGTATACATCAAGGTACGGCAAATTAGATCCAATGCAGTAGGTGAAGATGGACTGCCAATAAAGTTCATAAAAATTATTTTACCATACATTGTGAGGCCACTAACACACATAATAAACCATTGTTTCACTACATCGACTTTTCCCAACCTCTGGAAACTTGCCACTGTAACACCTGTACCCAAAAATAAAAATGCATCTACTCCTGAGGATTTTAGACCCATTAGTGTACTTCCTGCTTTATCGAAAGTGTGTGAAAGCTTAATTGCTGAACAAATTACTCAGCACCTTAATGATAAAAATCTTTTACACCCAATGCAATCTGGTTTCCGCAAGGGACATAGTTGCGCGACCGCAATGATGAAGGTTTTGGACGATATTCGTATCAGCTTTGATCGAAATAAGATAATCCTTTCATGTCTATTAGATTTTACAAAGGCGTTTGACAGCATTAATCATAATATTTTATGTAGAAAACTGGAATCGTTTGGATTTGGAATACCTGATATTAATCTGATTAATAGCTATCTGGCTGGCAGACTGCAAAGGGTTAAAGTAGGAAATCAATTTTCAAGTTTTTGCTCGGTAGTGTCTGGGGTACCGCAAGGTTCTATACTTGGTCCTTTACTTTTTACTATGTTTTTAAATGATTCATTCTTAGTCTGCAAAAACTCAGAAGTGCATGCATACGCTATATCTCACGTAGGAGTGGTCTCGTTGAAGATTTGTGCTACTGTTTAAATGAAGACCTAGAAAATATTAACAATTGGGCAAAAGTAAATCATCTTCAGCTTAATCCTACTAAATCTAAAGTTTTGCCTATTTCCAAATGTTCAGTAAATTATTCTGATATTCAACCTATATTAATTGCAAATAATAGGCTTGAACTTGTAAAAAAAGTGAAAAGTTTAGGCTTTTACTTAAATTCAAATCTTAGTGCCTTTGATCATATCAATAGTGTGGTGAGCAAAATATATTATGTTTTAAGAAACCTCCGTCAGTCCTCAACTTTCACTCCTCAGGATACTAAAATGAAGCTTGTCAAACAACTAATACTACCTATAATAACTTATTCTGAAAATATATTCTGCAAGATCGACTCAATTTCACTACATAAGCTTTTGGTTGCTTTCAACTTTGCTGCACGATATGTTTATTCCCTTAAAAGGTTTGATCACATTACTGAAAAACGATGTGCAATTCTTGGATGTGATTTAGAAAATTATTTATATGCAAGAAATTGTATGTTTCTCCATAAACTTATTTTAAATCGTTCACCAGCATACTTATACAATAAACTTCAATTTGGCGTATCGACTAGGTGTATAAATTTTATTATCCCTAAATTCAATTTTTTAAATTCAACAAGGTTCTTTTTCATCAATACCATTAGAGTATGGAACACTTTGCCAGCATCGCTTAGACTAACAACAAATCAGAGCAAATTTAGAAATGAATTAATGAACTATTATAAAACCAACTCATGATTCCTATAACTCTCATCTAATCTATTTATTAGTATTAATTTTAATTTTAAGTATGTATTTATATTAAAAATTATTTCCTTTGCTTTTACATGTAACCAATGTTTTTTTGTGCATCAAAAGACTAAGTCTTATAGCACTAATGTTTAAAAATAAATTGAAATTGAATTGAAATTTAAATTCTAAACGGAAAACTAATGGCTATCAAGCAAGCATGAAGCATAATGGCTCTTATTCTACAAACACACTTGAGTCTTGTAATTTGTTTAAGGAATTTTTTCAGGACGTTTACGAAAATTATGAAACGTCGTCTATTAATGACAGCGTAATTTGCGATAGTCATTATTGCGAGCATATTGACGCATTCGTAGTTACAAATAATGATGTCACTGATGAAATTACCTGCCTAAAATCCAGCCTTAATAGCGATTTAGATTTTCCTTCTATTTTCTTCAAAAATTGTATTAGCAACATTACTTTACCCATAACTACTCTTCTTAATACTTGCATTAAATCGGGTATATTTGTTGATGCTTGGAAACTTTGCCACATCATTCCTATTTTTAAGTCAGGCGATCGCTGTGATGTCTCTAATTATAGACCAGTTGTTATACAACCGACATTTGCCAAAATCTTTGATCAAATAATCAAAAATAAGTTATTTGAACACGTGAAGGATGCAATTTGCGCAGCTCAACATGGATTTTTACCCGGCAAATCTACATGCACGAATTTGGCATTGATTTCGCATCAGATTGTAGGAGCTTTATCTGATCATAGACAGCTGGATGTAATCTATACAGATTTTTCTAAGGCGTTTGATAAAATTGATCATTCAATTTTACTATGCAAATTAAAGAAATACGGGTTGTCTGAAGCACTTCTAAAATTTTTAAAAAGTTTTTTAACAAACCGTAGACTTCTGGTCAAAATTGGATCCTTATTCTCCAAAACCGCAATCGAAGCATCTTCTGGTATTCCACAAGGAACACACTCTACTTTTTATTATTTTTATCAACGATCTACCTAACATTTTTACTCATTCCAAGTGTTTAATGTTTGCTGATGATGTCAAACTGTTTTTGAAGGTTTCAAATATATCTGATTGCTTGCTGCTACAAAACGACCTTAATAAATTTAATCATTGGTGCTTATTCAATAACCTTGTGTTAAATATAAAAAAATGTTGTGTTATTTCATACTCTAAATGTGCTGAACCTCTTGTTTTTGATTATTCCATCAACAATAGAATTTTGCTCAAGAAGGACGAAAATAAGGACCTAGGAGTGATATTTGATAGTAAATCCAATTTTAAATCTCACTTTGATTATTTAGTTTCTAAATCTTACGCGATGCTTGGATTCATTAAAAGAAATTCAACGGTTTTTAAAGATCCAATGACTGTTAAAGCTCTCTACGTCTTTTTAGTCCGGTGCAAACTAGAATATTGTTCCATTATCTGGGATCCCTTCTATTCAGATTGCTCAAATCGTATAGAATTAGTTCAAAAACGTTTTACTAAATATGCATTATGCAAGATGAATTGGCCGGATGGCATTCCATCTTATGATCAAAGGCGTAAATTACTTCGATTGCAATCATTAAAAGATAGACGAACATCGTCGTCTTTGTTATTTGTATATAATATTTTATCAAATAAAATAATTTGTCAGGAAATCTCAAACTTATTTGTATTACATGTTCCGAATAGAACTTTAAGAATAAATCGCATGTTTGAAGACCAAGTTCATAAAACTAATTATGCCCTAAATGAACCCATTGCTAGATGTATTCGTTTATGTAACAGTCTTTCTCCTGTCTTAAATTTTAATCTAAACTTGTATCAATTTCGATTAAGGTTATTTGAATTATTTAAATAATTAGTTTTAAGTTATTAGTCTGTAGGATCATATTGTATCTTAGACCGAAATAAATAAAAATAAAAAAAATAAATAAATAAAACCAACGATCCATTTTTATGGTCATAGACAAACCAATCTGCGGAATGTTAAAACCCAAACTAAGTGCATCGATGATTTTCATAAAAAAACTCCTGTGGAAATAGCTTTTAAAATGATATGATTAATCGGCAATTTTTTGTTAAGATAAAATTAGAGAAATGTGAGTACACATTAGTAACATAAATGGGTCATAAACAGAAATTAATTTTAAACTTTCGGTTGTATTTTTCAAGGGTTAAACGTCAAAAAGTTCATCAAAACCAAAAACGCTAATGTTCATTTAAGTTCAGTAAGGTTTACCATTTTATTATGGAAACACGTATACTGTAAAAAAAAACTTATTAGATTCAGAAAGATTTCAACTTTTAATTCTTTTAAAATTCGCATGGTTTCTTCAAAAGATGAAACGAATATGCCGCAAAATTGGCGTGTTTTGACAGCTCTGATTTATTTCTTATAGAAGTCTCTGGCTTATGTGGATAAGCCAGTGACGTAAAACTATTTGAAAACCAACGATACGATAAGTAAGTGAAAATCTACCGAAAAAACCCAGAAATCAGGTCATTTGGAAATTTTTTTCGTGTTTTATTTCAATTCACTGACACAGTCCGATATTTTCAACATCAGGATAATTTTACGGCCACACTTCATATACACTTGACCAATACCTTTTCTCTTTAATATTATTCCAAATGCGTGACCTCCAAACATTCCACTACGCTACAGAGATCCAAAAAGGTGCTACAATTTGAAATTACGTAGGTAACTGAAATAGTTGAGTAAGTGGTCGTTGTACCTCCCATATATAACAAAATTTACATTACAGTGGACTTCCAGCATTACGAATGCCGGTATAACGAACGCTTTTTTATAGCTGCATTAGCCTTTATAAATAGCAAACCTTCGCAATAAATTTGCTATACGATACAGACATGGGGTTAATCCAAATGATACAGAAATATAACCCTGATTCTATATCATCCGCCTGAACTTGTAGCGCTATCTGCCGACCTCTATTCTGACATATTCACGATAAGACGGCTTCGATAAAAAAAACTTTTTGATTACAAGCCAGATGTTAAAG
Organism: Meiosimyza decipiens; assembly: GCA_963680825.1. Taxonomy (NCBI): domain Eukaryota; kingdom Metazoa; phylum Arthropoda; class Insecta; order Diptera; family Lauxaniidae; genus Meiosimyza; species Meiosimyza decipiens. Next base: position 65,102,299 of record OY804258.1, on the reverse strand, counting down.
ACATACTGATTTTTCAATTAATATTAGGAAAATAAATTTCGAAATCTTTTGATATAACGAACACTTTCGTTATAGTGAACAACCTCAAATATTATATTTTTCTTTATAAAGGACGTCCACTGTGCTGTCATAAGGGAATTAAATGTAATTGGACTCGATGTGAGAACATTTACTGCCACAAGCAATCAGTAAAGGTAAACTGTGCATGGTTTGGCAAGTAGGCGTGTCACCTTTGATATAAGCAAAAAGGAAAAGTGTACACGTTGATACAAGTGAACGTGGCGCAACTCATTCAGTGGGGTTATTATCTTCCCACAAATATTTTTTATTTGAGCTTCTGTACCTACTATGAACTGTGACATTTTTTCAATTTACAGATATGGTCGTCGTACTATGCTGGCCGCAGCGGGTTTGCTTAGCGCCATTATGGGTGTCATACGTTCATTCAGCGTCAACTACTTTATGTTTGTCACATTCGAATTTCTCGATATGGCTTTGGGCAGCACAATGTTCCCAACAGCATTTCTACTAGCCGTCGAATTAGTTGGTCCAAAAAGGCGTGTAGCGGCTGCAACAATTATTACGATTTTTTACTCACTTGGCGAGGCGTTGCTTGGAATATTAGCTCAACAATTCCAGAATTGGAAATGGCTTTTGCGTGTTATGTATATACCATCTGCATTGCAAATATTGTTTTTTTGGATCTTACCGGAAAGTATACGTTGGCTACTTAGTCAGGGTAAAGAGGATAAGGCAACAAAGGTGCTACAGCGTGCAGCTAAGGTGAACAAACGCAAAATTTCAATGCATAGTCTTGAAAAATTGGTAGAAAGTAATCAGAATTTACTGGAAAACGCCCAAGAGAGTCACTACCCGATTAAAGCAGCCATAAAGTTGCTACACTGGCGCATAATAAACTGTAGCTTCTGTTGGTTTGCCAATACGCTAGTGACGTTAGGATTGAGTTTAGGATCTGTTAACATGGGAGGTAACAAGTATACGAACTTTATGCTAAATGGATTTATTCAAATCCCCGCTATACTTATACCATTGCTGATAATGGATCGAGTTGGACGCAGATACTCATTATTCGGTTCTATGATAATTTCTGGTGCATGCATTGCTGCCACAGCGTTTGTGGGAAAGGGTAAAATTATCAGCAATCAACATCAAAGCTTAAAGAAAATGATGCTTGATTCGTCAAAACAGCTGTTCAATTATCGTCTTTATTACTTTTTTTCTGTTTTCAGATAGTTATGCTTGGGAATTGACGCTATTCCTAGTGAGTAAACTTGCTATAACCTGCAGTTTTCAGATTTTATATTTCTTTACATCTGAAATATTTCCAACAAATATGCGAAACAGTTTGTTATCCTTTTGTTCGATGGTTGGGCGCCTTGGATCAATGCTGGCGCCGCAAGCTCCTCTTTTGGTAAGTCAAGTTTAAGTTTGGATAGTACGTAAAAACTTACTTTTTTTATTATTTAGGCCAAGTCTTACGAATATGCACCACAAATTGTTTTCACCTCAGCTGCCTTTATAAGTGGATGTCTAATTTTATTTTTGCCAGAAACTTCTGATAAGGTGTTGCCGACGACCATGGAAGAAGCAGGGAATTTGTCTGACAAGAAAAAAACCAAGAAAACAGACACAATGACGGAAAAATCAAGTTGATATACATAATATAAGATATCATAAAAAGGATATCCAAACCCAGCTTAGGGTCATTTTTGAATACTTGCTACAGGGTTATAAAATTTTTGAATATTTGAAATAACCTTCTTGTTTACTGAACGAGTGAAAAAATGTTATTGTAACGGCAGAACTGATTTTTATTTATTTTGATTATATGTTAAAAAAACCATTGTGTGCTAGAAATGCTTAGATGTATATTAAGATTGGTCATTTAATCACTTTTTTCTTCGTTCGGATGCGGCCACCTGGGAAAGGTGGCCTACCTATACCAGAAACAACTACCTATAAAATCTTTTTCGAATCTGTCAATATCTTCTCTTCGTGCTGTTAGGGTAAATTTTAGAAATATAAGATTAAACACTAAAAATTAGGCTTTTTCTAAAATGGGCTTGAATGCGTTACTAATGCGACCCAAAACCCACAATGTGGAGGTGTCTATTATCAATCACAAATAGCCCTTTACTGCTGATGAGGAGACAGCTTAGCGAGCGAAAGGGTTGAACGTATATGTCTGTCATTGACTTTTGCTGAGGCTCCCGTTACTAACTCACATTTCTCTCCACAACAACAGTGTGGCAACGAAAAGCCGTGAATTTCCATCCAGGTACCATTACCAAGCGTGGAAGGCTTAGTGGTAAGTTCATGTTATGCTCCTCAAAACTGGATTGAAACTTCAGTGTTATCCCACACAATAGCTCAAGTCTTTTGCTATTTTCACTTAATGTATTCACCTTTATATATCACTAGCAAAACCCGGCGCGCGTTGCTGCTCCTCAAAAAAAAAAAATAATAGAATTTGTGTTTATTTAAGTTCGATTAAATAATTTAAATTTATTTTTATTGACATTTTATCTAAGTGCGAGTGGATAAACAAGGTTTTTGGTTTTTCCATATGGTGCATAAATCTTCAATTTATTTGGTAAGAATCATTTGAATGCGTGGAATCTGCATCTTTGAATAAGGTAAATTTGGTTATAGTTCTTATCTTCCATATATATGTATGTATGTACCGAGTCTCATTCATCTGCGTCACATAGTTGTAGATACATAAAAATGTTGGTCTTTTTTCATTTTGAGGAGTGGCACTACCCATTTTTCCATTGAATCTTACTTTTGCCTCTCTTTTGTATATACACACCAAGTCTCATTTATCTGCGTCACATAGTTTATAAGATGTGATGAGTTCAATTCTTCTCTTATGTGGGAGGGCGTGGCATCGCCCATTTTATCCAAACCAAACAATGCTTAGAAACAATAATAAACATATTTACCAAATCTTATTCATCTGCGACAAGTAGTTGCAGAGATATAAACAATGTTGATCTTTTCTCATTTTGGAGGCGTGGCACTACCCATTTTTTCATTTAATCATAATTTTACCTCTCTTTTATATATATACAACAATTTTCATTTATCTGAATTAAATTCTTCTCTTATATGGGAGGGCGTGGCGTTGCCCACTTTTTTCAAAACCAAGCCATGCTAATAACATTTTACATACAATAATGAACACATGTACCAATTCTTATTCATCTGCGTCAAATAGTTGCAGAGATGGAAGAAAGTTGATTTTTTATCATATGGAGGCGTGGCATCGCCCACTTTTTCATTAAATCTTATTTCTGTCTCCACTTTTTACATATGACCAAGTTTCATTTATCTGTATCAAATAGTTGATATGATAAGACGAATTTTATTTTATTCAAACCAAACTATGCTACGAACCTTCTCCAGACCATAAGAACCATATGTGCCAAGTCTTTCGGCGATCGGTTGAACGGTTTAAGAGTCCATAAGCAACAAACACAAATACATGCCACATTGAGCTTTATATATGGGACATTCCATCTATAACGGGCCTATCATTACCCTCATGTTGTTTAAATAAGCTGAAACTTTTTTCAGTGATTGGTCTATCATGTAGAAGATATAAAAAAATTCGATAAAATTTTTTTGACCAATATTATTGCTTATTCATTGATGAATATAAACAAACCAACACAATTCATATTAGCTTTTATATTATTTTTAGGTAGTTGTGTACTAGTAGATGAAAAAAAAATTGCAAATCTGAATAAATGAAGGCCTGAACGGTTTCTATGTGGTAAAAGATAAAAAAATTGACTTTCCAAGAAAACATCAATTTCCCAAATACTCCATCATCGATTTCAGCCTTTTTAGGTACAAAATTTTCAGAACATATAGGAAGGAGTACCATCTCTGAAAATTTTATCCATGTTTTTTCACCCTATTTGATTTTACAAGCATTTAAAGCTAAGATATATGATTTGCAATGTAAATTGAAACATTGAGAATGAGTCCGAGAGAATAAAACTTGAATCGATTTCAGCTTTTTTAAGCTCAAAATTTTCAGAACATATTTACATGAGTACCATCTCTGAAAATTTCAATAATTTTTTTTCACTTTATTTCATTTTACAAGCTTTGTATTTTTATCAAATTTTTTTTATATCTTCTACATGATAGACCAATCACTGAAAAAAGTTTCAGCCAATTTAAAAATCATGAGGGTAATGATAGGCCCATTATAGATGGATTGACCCATATATAGATAAACAAGAAACTATAATATTTCGCTTCCATGCTTAGTCATTCTAAGCAAGAGTGTATGTATTACTTTAAAAAAAAAAACAAAGTTTAATTTTGATAGATTTTGGACCAAAAATCATGTTATTTTTTTTAAATTTTTTTAAGCGATATTTATGTAGTGGCTTCGACAATTTCAAGAATTAGTGTATCAACGTGAATATAGTGAAAATATCACCTTTTTTGGTACCTCCTTATGTGCACAATAAGATAATGGGAATAAAACTGAAAAAAAATTAAAGCCTCTTTTTATCTAAAATTAGTTATGGTCTGCGATTTTATATATATTCCAAACACAACTAATAGTAATGTTCAGGAAGTGTCTTTGACGAAGTCAAAAAACAAACGATAAAAAGCTCAATAAACAATAAAAATCATTGAAAAGAAATATAAACAAAATATATATTTGATTTTGAAGAGACAAAAAAAAAGTTGTATGTATCTTACCTTGGACGCTGGGATCACGGGCTTAAGTTCAGAATACACTTAAGATATTGAACTATTTGACGGCAACTTAGCTAGCTCGGCTACTGAAATTTAGTGAAACAAATCGATTATATGTTTATATAAGGAGCCAGGCTAGAAAATTCGTTGACGTAATTCTTTCCAACTGACAAGAGTAAGGCATAAGCTTTCAGAGTTCAACTCAATTTCCTAATTAGTTTTAACCTTAATGTATTTCTAACATTTATACGCTCCTGCAGGAGATAAAATACACCAAAAATGATATCTGGATAAGTTCAGGTTTGTTATGTGAGGATTAACCCCCAGATATATTGATCCACGATATTATCTTGTTCAGAGCCTCTTTCAGTATGCCTCAAAAAGTTCAAGGAAATCCAAAAGCAAACAGTGCTTCATGGGTCGCATAAGTTTTGGCCTTACAACTATGCCCGTTCAGTGAATTCAGTAATGTATTGATTGCTAAATGCCACAGAATTGGAATCCACAGATCGGAAAGGGCTGTTATAATAACGTCTTATTTGACGTTATTCAAGGTTCTTTCGATATTCAGAAAAGGAACTGCTATAGCAATGAAAACAACTTCAACCTTGCTATAATTAAGTGAATGATTTCCAATTTATTTTGACTTTGAATAGTGTTGAATGTTTTCGAAAACGAGTTCGCGAATGGTATATATTTTGATACATCATAGCCGAACCTTCGTTTTCAATGAAAATTTTCAAATCACTTACGACTTTGGTAGTTCTCTTCAAAAATTTTTCGAAAAGTTTCCATTTTTATATTAAAGTTTAATTTGGTGCAGGGTTAGTAAAATTTAGGTTGAATACCCTTGCATAACCCATGTCGGTGTATTAAAAAGAATTTCTAGCCAGTTCATACAACACACTACCATTTTCTTGTAATACCAAGTTTGCAAGTAAACAGTTCCAATAATTGATTCCAGGAATAACCGCTTTATGAAATCTCAAAAACTGTGTAGAGATCATCCCGAGATCCGTTACTTATAATTTAAAAAATTATCTGTTCAAGATTTCGTTGAGGTTTTACATACTGCTAATTTATTAAAATATAAAAAATGTATAATCTTTTTCTTAATCGTCTATAGTTTGAGCAAATACTTAATCTAATTAATCAAATAATTTAAAATCATTACATATTGCATTCTCAAGTGTACAGGCAGTTTCAGTTTTGTTTATCAGGGAGACATTAAGCTATTAAATAAGTTTAAAACTGTTTATTTGAAATTTATTTTGTAAGAACATGAATTCGATCGGAAAACTGAACTTAAATATTACTGTGTCCATTAGTAAACTTGAAGATACACCACTCAAGGTGAAACCTTATGCATAAAAATATTATGACGTGGTATTTCAAGTAAAGCTAAGGTAAACATTTCCTTTTTTTTTTATTTGGACTTCTGACCTGGAGACTGGTTGCCATATAAAAGAACCGGTTCTATTCGTTAGTGCCTAAGGCATCTGGAAACTCATGTGATAAAAATGTTTCTGTTTACTCGAAACTCACTCGAACCAAATTAAGTACTCGTTTTGCTCCACTTTTGTAATACTGTGGAACAATTTTCGAAAATTTTAACTGACGAAGATAAAACATATATTTTCTGAAAGGCATTTTTTCCCTGTTTATATATCTATCACTTTACATTTTTTCCTTCGGTGCACTCAAATAAATGATTGTATTTTTCATAAAAAATCTAAGTAAATTTCCTCCAGCTAATTAATGTAGATGTGATTGTAAAAACTTTTAAATGAAAAGGTTTTTAAGAATCTTGTTGTGTGCATTTTTAAAGAATTTTGAGGGCGATGAACTGAAATCTGGCCTCCTATTTGCTCTGATACATCTAGCTTTGCGATCTCCGCATCGGAAGGGGTGTTATATATCAAACTTTGAGTGTGCACTTAAACAAGTGGGTATGAAGTAGTCAAGGCCGTATCCAGGATTTTATTTCGGGGGGGGGGGGAGGGGGGTTTAGATTTAAAATTAATTTAAGGTAGTGTCTATTCTTTGCAAAATCGTTTCTATATAGTGTCTGTCAAAAAATTTCAGGGGGGGTTCTATCCCCTATCATCCCCCCTAGATACGGCCCTGGATGTAGTAGAAGCATAGATTGTTTGGAATAGTTGATTAGCACAAAACACATTTTTCACAAAATTTATATTTTTTCTCAGTCAATTTTTCTTTGTTTTGTTGTATTTATTTTAGCTAAAAATTTTTAATATTTTCATGGGCAACTAAAATCATATTCTTTAAATACTGGACTCTTTTAAACTTAAACCCTATCAAAATAAGTATTTAATATTTCTATATTATTAATAACAAATTATTGCTTTTGCGCCATAATCGTAACTGTCTTTTTATTTGGCAAAAATTTAATAGTTTCCTCTGGATCATCCATATCTCGATGTTCTAAATTGTTTGAGTTCGTATGATTGCTGGCCTCAACATCTTTGTCATCTTTAGTGTCCGCGATTTTATCTTTTATTTGTGAATTCAGATTTTGCATTTCAACTGGGTCAGGGGTGGTATCAAAGTTGGGCGGTATTAAACGTTTACTGCAAAGTAAAATATAAATTAAAATCTTGAAGTCTTAAATATGCATTAAAGTAACTTACTTTGAAAATAACAGCCATATCATAGAGACTAACATCATAATTGTTGTAAAACCAAAAGTCCAATAGGTACCTAAACGCGTATAAATAGAGCCTACAAAAACGGGCCCCATAACTCTAGACAAACAACCAGCGCCTGTCATAAAACCCATCCAGACACCTTGCGGACGTGGTCCCAAAACTTTTGAAAATATAGTTTGTATCAATGTCACGCCAATTGGATATCCAATTGATGTAAAACCATAGCCAATAAGGAATTGTGCAATAGTTATAGCAGGTGTTGTTTCACACCATTTTTGTGTCTTCGGGCAACCCAAAAATATTTCTGCATCTGGACTAAGATCCAGTGTAGCATTGCCTGTCAGCGGTATAGTAACATTATAGACTTCAGCAATTTTAGGTGGTCCATCACCCCATGGTATATAGAGTACGCGTCCTAGGACCATTAGTGAAAAACCACCCCAAATTAGCACATATTGTTCGGGGAACATTTTACATAATGGATTTATAGCAACGAAAGTAATAAGCGCAATAATGGCACCCACCGACATAAGTATGCCCATATAATAGAGTGCCTCATCATTGGTCCAAGCAAATTGATCCATAGTAAGGGAGGTGCCAAGTCTGAAAATGTAAACAAAAACAATTTATTTCGATGTTTATCTAAATATGCAGTTATTTAAATTAGTAGAAAATTAATTATTAATTATAACACTCAATCCTCGTACGCAAAGTCTTGAGGCTGAAATGAAAATAAAATCTGTTTTATTAAGTTCACGGAGTGTTTTGTTATATCTCCTCATTTTTAATCACATCGCATTAGAATGTATCGAAAAAAAAAACTTATTCAAATATGCAAACAGTGCGACCACGGTCAACGCAACCCTCGATATATGCTACTCCTCGATTTTCGAAACACGTAGATTTTTTCCATTACGGACACAGTCAATGCAAATCTTTAAACATTTCATTTGAATATTCTCTGTAGCATGTCCGTTATTAAACCGAGTTCGTGAATACCCCAAGATGGAAAAATGTTTTAGCAATTGGTTTCTTTAATATTTCAGGATATTTCTTATTAAATATCCACAGCCGATTAGCTAAGATTTTTTGAATCTATCATTGCAACAACCGCGATTATTGCAACAGGGTTTGTTTTTCTTAGGTGCGTTGACCGAGGCCGCACTGTAGATGAACTTTTTGCCTTTTTTTTTCATTTTATAGGTCGGAATAAAAATCATGCTATTTATTTTCCAATTTCCAGAGTCCCACTTTTTGTGTCGTGCTCTTTAAAAATAAACTTCCTAGAATTTCTTTCGAAAAGTGATGAAAATAAATTAAATCTAGAATGCTTCCATGCTAATATTTCTTTGTTTTTGTTGTAATAAATGGCATTAAAAGTAATGAGACATCATAACCAAAAATATGGAGAGAGACTTGCCACGTGGGCGTATTTAGAGCGCTTTAAATGGAAATTAAGTTGTTAGTTATCTGCACAATTGGTGACACAATGCCGTTTGAGAATACTAAATATACATAATACGTAGAAAAAAAAATTTGAAAACATACGTTTCTAACAGCACAAAATTAAAGACCAGCACAAAGAATGCAACAATTAAAGTCCACGCTGAAACATAATCCGGTTTAATTGCTTTCCAAGTTTCCTTTTCAGAAGTTTTTCCTTGAGCACGCATCATTTCTCGCGCTGCAACTTTGCGTTCCTGCAAATAGAAAATCATGAGGATCTTAAGGAAAAAATTGATTACAATCTATGTTACCTGAAAAATTGCCGGCAAGAACATAATAAAATTTCCAATGCTCATCACAACATTTATCCAACCGCATGCGGTGTACATATTGAATATGAAGCCACCCCAAAAGAGTGAATATCCTTCGCTGCCCAAAGGTGTAACAGCCGCTTGTAGGCCTGGACCGACAATAAAACCTAAGACTTGAGCCAGTGACACCATTGAAACTGCCTTGGTACGTTCACTTAAGCGCGTTGCGGCCGACAAGTAGGAACGGCACACTGCAATATTCGCAGAACTGACACCGATCATAAAGCGAGATGCCAACATCCAATATTTGACATTATCCGGACGCAATTCCAGCGATGAATAAGTAGCGCTGGCTAGCGTAAACAAAGCTAAAGAACATAGCAACGGTAGACGAATCGCACCCAATTTATTGCCCCACCAACCAAAAAGTGGGCTAAAAATCATTTGACCCAAAGGATTAGCAGCAACAATGAGACCCATAAATTCTTTGCCAGCTGATGGATCTAGCTAAGAGGACAGCTCCATAATTTGATATCATCAAATGACTGAATATAAAACTCACCTTGTTAAGATAGGGCCAAATGCCAGTTAAAATTATGCTGAAACCAAGTGACATCAAAAACATGGTAAAGTAAATAACATACACAGATCGCCACCGACTACGATACTCATCCAATGTTTCAAGTCCATCGTCAATATCGTCGGGAATCTTTTTACTGATGAAGCGGCCACTGAGTTTTTCGAAAAAGCCCATTGTGAAAATATTTTTGTACTGATGTTGTCCTAAGTGCACGGTATATTACGGTAAGTCTTCAGTTTCATAAGATTTTATTGCAAAGTATAATCTTTGGAAAAATTGGTCTCGTTAAATTACGTCATCCTGAAAGTAAAAATAAATAAACGCTTTAGCCTTAAATTGATTTTGTTAAATATTTCCGCAAAACTAATCATTCCTTAGGAATGCCCATGTTACTCCGATTCCCGTATATATCGACTAAACTTGTAATTACATTACATGTAATTGTTTCCATTTTACTCGTAAGTATTAAGGCAAGTGTGGCAAGAGGACACAATTAGCCCTTAAGTGAGAAGAATTATCCTCGACATATGTCTTTTTTTGTTCTTTTACTTTCCGTTTCGAAAGTGCAATTTGTTATTCCAACCGTAATGTTTACAATTTAACTTGAAGGAATCAACTGCTTTGCATAACACGCTGCATCTCTGCATCCTCCTGCCAGTGCCTGACTTTCGTTGAATGCATTGTGTGTGTGTGTGTGTGTGAAATATGCATGCGACTAAAAAAGCTTTTTGAGAATAAAAGTGAAAGTGAAAAGCTTTTACGAAATTGAAAGTAAAATTAAAAACATAGCTATGCAGATAAAGGGTGATTTTCTTAGAACGCTAGAACTTTAAATTGAGATAATTGATATGTTGATTCTAATTGTAGTGGCGTACCATGAACACTTGGCGTCCGGGACGAAGAGGTAATCTTCCGCTCCCTACGGGTCAATCCATCTATAATGGGCCTATCATTATCCTCATCTTTTTTAAATTAGCTGAAACTTTTTTCAGTGATTGGTCTGTCATGTAGAAGATATAAAAAAATTCGATAAAATTTTTTTGACCAATGTTATTGCTTAAAAAAAATGTTTTAAATTGTGTTCAAAAAAGCTCGTAAGTAAAACGAAAAAATTCATTGATGAATATAAACAAACCAACACAATTCATATTAGCTTTTATATTATTTTTAGTTAGTTGTGTACTAGTAGATGAAAAAAAAATTGCAAATCTGAATAAATGAAGGCCTGAACGGTTTCTATGTGGTGAAAAATAAAAAAATTTACCTTCCAAGAAAACATCAATTTCCCAAATACTCCATCATCGATTTCAGCCTTTTTAGGTACAAAATTTTCAGAACATATAGGAAGGAGTACCATCTCTGAAAATTTTATCCATGTTTTTTCACCCTATTTGATTTTACAAGCATTTAAAGCTAAGATATATGATTTGCAATGTAAATTGAAACATTGAGAATGAATGTGCAAAGCGACTTTCTGTATGTTAACAGGGTTGGATAATGTGTCTTGGCTCCTCTCATACAACAAAAACCTCTATTCTTGGTACTTATATCAAGTTGTGAAATTTATTAAATGGGCTCAATTGTCTGCAGTAAAGACTGCGTAAAATGTAGGTAGGGCTGTACAACGGCCAGTGACCGAGCAAAGCCGCTGGTCCAGCTGGTACTATATATATAAATGTAAACTAGAATGACCAAGCAAAATCGGCTATAACGAGACGAGAACAAGAAAAGAACAATGAAGATTAGAGGTCATCATGAGTGCACTAGAAACGACCATCAAGCTAAAAACCACAAATCAAATGAAACCAAATCGAAACACCAAGCAGGGGAGGTGAGTGCTGCAGTTGCAAATAAAATGCTCTGCAAGTTCAAGCACTCAAAGTTTATTGCATTAGAAAGTTTATATGAGGACCGTTTGAGTGTACTTATGCAGACCTCTAATACAGATTAAAAATTGCTCGTACGAGACGATAAGCTCAGCGCCACTATGAACACGATACGACAATTTTTGAAATCTCGTATCGTTCTCGTATCGATGAAGCACTAGTGCTCAAGAACCACTTTACGTCGAATTCTAACAAAAGATTTGAGCTTATAAAATTTAGCAAACGTAGAAATTGAGCTTCTTCGTACGCAAACACAACTTGATGACGATCATCTGCAATGACTATGCCCATATTCATCTCCTCAACAGATATGTTAGTAAGCAAAATTATTTCGTTTAGTCTGATAAAAACTCAGACAGATTGCAAAAAACCCTTATTAGCCCACCCAGTACTACTTCAATTAATGTTCCAATATGATGACGTGAAAACACATCATACTATGAGAGTGCAGTAATCAAGTCAATGATTTTTCTCCCCAAACATAGTCCACGTGTCTCACTGAATTTCTTTTAGCGAAAAAGCATTTTTGGGTAGAATCCTCTATTACTAAGTTGGTCATAGAAAATAATTCTTTGATTTTTACTAATGAAGAAAAATAATAAAAATACCTATGTTTACAGATACCCACACATAAGTATACAACTTTCCCATTGTGCTTTATACAATACAATAACTAGATACACTAAATGACAAATTTAATACACAGCTTTAAAAAAAAAGTATTTTGAGATAAGGTATTAAGGGTATAAAGATAAAACTGTCACTACAAAATCTACGGGGCATGTGATAAACATTTCTTTGATTAAAATTTTAAATTTAACAAAAGCAGTTGAAAATAAATTGTAAATTTTTTATTGTGTTTGGGTATATTAACCCTTGCGTTTAGTGTGGCGTATGTTTGCCATAACACTCGCGCTATTATTAAACGCCGTAAATCGTAAGTCATCCATGCCATGTAAGAATGATTTTATACTTTAGAGCAGCGATGGGCACGTAGTTGTACTTTCCGCCCTTATGGCCCGAACTGTTATTGAACGCACAAGCAACCAAAGGACAATTCACAGAATTTCAACGCTATCGACGCACAGCGTTGACTTGAGTTCAAATTAAAACAAACACTATCCACAAAGCCATTAGTGACGGTGCCGCATTATGTCTCGACGAATGTAGCAATTGCTGTTGTTTGTAGTGCAATTCGTTTTTTTTTTGTGCTGTTGGCGAATTCGGAGATGAAAGCAAAAAAACTTTTAAATTTCGATTTTTGCTGCTTGATTTTGCTGTTGCGCCCTTTTGCTAGATTTACATGCCCACCGCTGCTTTAGAGCATTACGCTGTTCACATTACTTTTCGCTAACTTACCTTCGGGTGATTAAATGTTTGCGGACTTTTGAGAACTTTTGCCCTAAAGATACACTTGGAATATTCTATATAAGCTTCTCATTTCCGATTCGTTGCAATTTTTACCGAAGTTGCTATGTTATTAATATGAAATTTCATAAGCTTGTTTTCGAAACAAAAATTTAAAAAATTGAAAAATCAACTAAAATATTTGAAATAAATCAAGGAATTTTTTGTGCCCATGGATTGCAGGAATTTATATACCATGCTAAATGGGGACTTAGATGTATGTACCTAAATCAGACTGGATCGAAATTTAGATTCAGCCCGTTTGGATCTGAAAAGTTAGAGGGACTCTTCAAAATGATTTCTACATAGTATTTTTTTTCGATTGGTGAAAACTTCATGGTGCGGTTTTGATTCTCTCGATGGCCTTTTTGTTAAAAACAAACACATTTTTTACGTATAACTTTTTTTCTTCACATGTGCTCTGCAAAATATATAGCAAAATTTGCCATAAAGGCCAATAACTTGATTTTTGGATTTCAAGTGGCTAAGCTCATTCTGAAATACATTTTTAATTTTTATTGTTTTTGTTTTATTTATTTTTTTTTGTTTACAGATTCCTTATTTTTTGTCAGATTTGTTTGTTAACAATAAGATAAAAGTTGAAAAAATGTGTGAACACACAAAACCATAAAGCTAAGGAAAACAACATTCAGATTTCAAAAGTTCGTCAATCGTCGAGTCGTATTTTCTCCCCTTCTTTTATATAAAAATTATTTAATTTAACTGAAATAACAATTAAAATAAAAACAGAAGTTCAAAGCTGCTTACAACGCGGCACAACGGTGTGGTGCGGTGAGGGCTCGCGCTGACGTGATGCGCAGTCTTTGGCATGAAATATATTGAGAACAAAAGAAACATATTTTAATACTCAAGGCTTTTATAGGAAAAAGTTTCAGCTTTTTCTAATAATATTTGAAAATACTTTTAATTTTTATATATCAAGGTTAATTTAATTTTTTCTTTTTTTTAAATGGGCTTCACCAATCGAAAGCTTATAAAAAATCTATAAAAATTTAGTATCGTACAGTTTTATTAGTAATTCGTCTAAGCAGAATAAATAAACAAAGAAAAGCGCGTCACAAAGTTCCTACTTTCACTCCCTGGCTAATAAATTACTACATAACTATACTCATAACAAAAAAAGGACATTAATAGTTAAGGTCATCATACATAGAGTGGAATCAATGTTTTTTTTTCGAAATTCATAATCGGCGTATTATGAAGAATTGGCCTTAGATTCGGAATGAAGTCTGGAGCTTAACGGACTTCACCTTTGGATTATTAATTATGTGGCAAAAAGCAATAAAAGCTAAATGCGAGATAGGTAAATTGGAATTAAGGCCAGTTTTCCATTAGTTCTGAGTGCAATTTTACCATCATATTCAGGTATTATTTAGGTCTAAATATATATAAAAAATCACAAAATAACAAAAATGAAACTTCGTGCATAAGAACAGAAAAATGGCCTTAACTCAACCTTAACTCCATTTTTGTAAGCTCGACTGCAGAATTTATGGGTAAAAAAATTTTATTATTTCACATGCATGTATATGTATTAGAAATTGTCTCGCATGTACGCAAAATTATAGATGTCCCTTCTGCCTTTGATGGAGATTTCCCCTTTCAAAGTTTGTTTTCCATTTTTCAATAGGATTTTTCCTTCCCTAGATATATATCATTAAAAGGGGTAATTCCATATACACAAAAATTTTTCGAAACCACCCGAGTTGTAGTACTTCACGGTGGGCTTTAACCAAGTTTAAATTAAAATTCGAGTTACAACAGAAACTTGAATTGGGGATTATTTGGGATGTAATTTAGAGTTGATATATGTCAAGATATAAAAAGTCTCCACAGCTTTTTTTTAATTACATACTTAGTATATGTAAATATGTATGAAACTAAAAATAAGCGGTTTTACTCAAATTTTGACACGTTAAAGTATCTTTAAAGACAACTCCTCAGCCCAAAATTCAGCCCCATAGGTCCAATATCCGATGTTTTGGAGAAAAAAAAGTTGTCAATATAATTAAAAGTGGGCTTGATGGCCAGTGGCTTACCGTGCACTTCAGGCGCCCGGGGAAAAGAGATTATTTGCCACCATCCACAGAAATAAAATTTCGTGATTTTTTGGAACATGAAAAGATTTATTTAATAAAAAATAAACAAAGCAAAAAAAAAAAGGTTCTCACTTCTGACATCTCGGAAACCTTAGCAAAATGAGATACATTTCACATTAAATAACAAAATCTCCACGTACACAACATTGCAATTTTGTATCTGTAATTATTTTCGTTTACCAAATTGAATTATAATTGGCAACCAAAATAAAAAAATTAAGAACGAAATAACTTCTCACACAGAATATCTCCTGTTATATTTTCGCAAAAGTAACGCACGTACTTTCTTTGCTCGTGGTGAAACAATAGCTAAAATCTTTGTCATTATATTTCAAAAACAATATACTTTCATGTATTGTTTTAGATAATTACTACGATTAGTCTATGATTAGTACTATCAGCTCACAATCCGCATCTCAGGACTCATCCATATCAGCTATTTTTTGGCTAAAAGATGGATAAACAATTTTTGAAGAGCAAAAAAATATCGTCCAAATATCAAATTATAAGTAGGGGAAGGCGGAGCAAAGTGGTATAACTAACGGGTTAGCCAAGTTTTCACCAAAAAAAAAATAAATTTTTTCACACAATTAAACATGTAGTTTATTAGTTCGATCCATATTGAATCTATAAAAGATATTCGGATCGTTATTTTATCAAGAGAACATATTTATTATTAATATGCAAAAGAAAGTACGTCTCTACCGCTTTGACAATTGAGTGGGGTAAAGTGGTATACAAAGTGCAATTCATAAGAAATGATAATTATACATTTGCTTTAAAAGTTTTCTAAGAATTAAAATCCTGTTTTTTGTGTGGACTTTTCTGTTTTTCGAAGCTCCTGCAAATAAGACACAAGGACGGAATAAAGTGATGAACAATACCGATTTGCCCCAACCACTCTGCCCCCATGACCTATGTAAACATACAAATGCGTGAAACAAAAACTTATCAACATAAACTTGGTCAACAGAAATAAATGTCACTAATATATTCTACGGCGTGGTACTTTGACTTTTTTTTTAAATGATTTGGATGAAATGATTTTAATTCAGTCGAAAATCCTCGAATTTTATATCGACCGCACTCATTTTGATGAGCTTCGTGGTTCTCGGCAAGGGAAACACAAATTCCTTATAATTACATTAGATGGCGTTGTAACGTAAGGATAAATATGCCCGTTGTACTGCTTTGCCCCTCCTTCCCCTATACTGGTTATTTATTTGGTTATTTCGAGTATCAGATATACTTAAACTATCATTTGCAATAAACATTAAGTAGGAAAAAATTGTTTCGAAAAATGTATCGCTACCTCCCGGACTATTTGTCAAACAACGAAAAATTATCATAAACTCATTAATTTATTCTTCGTTTGCATTCATCATTCCTTTGTAGTTTCCAACGCAGCCAGTTGCTTTATGCGTGTTTTCATATGATATATGGAAAATGAATTGTTTTAAAAGAGGTGGCTGGTGGAAAACACTTTAAAAATATGGAATTTTCACCAAACGATGGGCTATTGGTCACTTTATCTATATCTTACTTTTGCATTTTAAACCAATGAAAATACGCAACACTTTGAGTAATGATTTTTTATTGTTTTGAGAAGCACTGTCGAATCAGCTGATTTTTTTATTTAAACTGCCGAAAAACTTGTCACTATAAAATCAAAAATTACCACCTATGTAAATGCATGAGTTAATTTTTCACTATGAAAATGGATCTTAATATCTCTAATAACACAAACAAATACAGGGTGTCAACAAAGTTGACAGCGGCGAAAAGTTAAGGGATAGTTAACGCGTTAATCAATAATAATTAGCGATTGTTTACTTTTTATTTAACGTTTTTGCGTAGTAATTCTACATTAAATTAAGGGTAAGGTAAGGATCAAGGCTTACATCCTCCAATATGACCAACACCTCGCACCAGTGTTGAACATATTATAGTGAAGAATGCGATTTTCAAGCTCGAGGCTCGCCTTTAAGCTCTCAGTTTACACGGTTTTCGAGGCATCTAGGCGTTTAGAGGAAGACTCTTAAGCCCCAATCTAATTATCTTAGTCTTGTGGCGTAAAAAAATTTAACTTGACAGAAAATTAAACACCATCGCTAGCTGTAAGAAATATCATTTGATTAGTTCGATTTGGGACCACTGAAGGCCTTAATTTCGAAATATCATGAGTTATGTTAATTTCTAAAACGTCAATTTTTGGTGGTTATCAGCATAAGTCATTGACTTCACATATTTCCATTGAAAATAATCCAATAATCAACATATTCGTTTATAGCACTGATATTTTCTCCTGAACGTATTGATCATTTGTTGTTGTTGTTGCATCGAGTAAAGTTAATGACCTTTGGAATTTATCAATTACTTATTACAGCCATACATACGAACGATATGCCAGAAATTATTTTTAAACAATAAATAATAAATCATCACAAAAAAATTAGAAAATGAGTTTAAACTTAATTTGTTTTAATTTTACTTTAAAGTTTTGTTGTTAATTATACTCTATTGTCAAGTCGTATTTTGAATTGGAACGTCTGTGCACCGTGACATGATACTTTCTATAAGAATTAGATTTAAATGTAAGTTCACGTTCCAGTGAAATAACATAGGAAGTAAAGATAATGGCAATTTTTAAAGACAAAACTTCAAAGTTTTATGAAATTTATAAAAGAAATTAAATGATAACAATTAAATTACAGCAAATTAGCAACGATTGATATTCCTGTAAAATTGTACAAATGGATGAAACAAGAAATAATAAGAAAAATCGAACATAACTTGATTCAAGTCTGTTCAAAAACTTACAGAAGCTATTTCACATAAAATTCGGTCAAATCCCCGGTGTTTTCAAACTTTTTTGAACTTTAAAAAAGTTTTGACGGTATTTTTGAAACTAAGCACACTAAGAAAACGATTTGCTTGTATATATGAAATTATCTTTTATCTATAAACATAAAATGCTTCAACTAACATTTACCACTATTCGATCCAAATACAACATGTTTGACTCAACTAAATATTTGATTGATCTATGTCAAATATGAATGAATTTCTTATAGTCAAATAGATCGTTAGATCTCTGTGCAAAATATTTTTTTAGAATTGAAAAATTCCAAAAACTAGTGACTAAAGACGACTCACATTTCGAAAAGTTCCGGAAAATGCATGTTTTGACCTTGACCTTGGACCTTATATATCATCTCTAAGATAGTGAGGAAGACTAAATGAGCTCCTAGTTTAGTAGTAAATTATCATATATTTCGCTTAGAATTTCTAGAGAACCCAACGAAATTGGATATTAAAACTGTATTAGTATATGAAGAGCCTCTCCTAACTGTTTTTTCACCTATGAGCAAAATTTTTTGTTTATAGAATAAGGGAACTAAAAAAGTTTTTGAAATAGCCGGGAATTGGACGATTTTACCATCAAGTTGAAAGTATTTAATGTCACAATTAGAAGCTGTTTTTGCTATCCTAATGAAGCTTGAGAGTATCAATATTCAGAAGTACTTTTTTAAACGGATTTCTAAGCTACTTACTAGCTCACACTTCAAACTATACCATACATTTTGAGTCAGATCTTCCTTTTATCCATATCACAAATCTTAAAGCCAGTGTAGACTATATATGCAAGGTTATTAATAGATCGGATGAATATTTACAAAATAGAATTCTCCAGGTTTCCTTTACTCATGGTCACTCTCCATTTAAATAATGGTACAGTACAGTGATTGCATTTGGGTTTTGTGGAGATGTACTGAATCGAGAATTGGCATTTTAGAGGGCGAATCATATTCAAATCAAGTTGTTTCACACGTATTTCAGCAATGTTAAAAAAAAAAGGAAATGTCAGTCGATTTTTGGATGTATATTTTACCAAAATTTACTAATTAGTAAATAAGGTTAAGAAGAATTTTGTAAAATTTAGAAAAATAAAAGTGATTATTAGGAACAGTTCAAGAGTACCGAAAATGTGGCAAATGTACTCAAAATTCGTCCATTGTATCGAATTTACTAATAAAGCAAGGCATGTGTACTGAAAAAAAAAGTACAAATGTACCAAAAATGCCATCGCTGGTACAGTATACGTAGCAAGCTCATACAATACCAATGAGTGGAAATGTTGTGAAGTGGAAAAGTATATTCTATGACTGGATATCTGTCGTGGATGTTGTATTGATTTGATCGAGCAAGATCCTCACAAGCGAGATTGCCATATGAGCAACTTAATTAGCTTTAAGGTGTAAATAACTATTTTAATGACAACTCACGGTCACTGAAATGTCCCTAACCTTTAAGACTGGAACCGAGCTGCTTCAATTAAATACTAGGCCACATAGGAATGAATTAAGCGCTTGCTGCAATTTTTATTGTGTCCTTGTCAGGGTGGCCAAGTGACTGGAATTGATCTGGAAAAGCCCGAAATTTCATGTCAAAACCGTGCTAAAAACTGTAATATTTACGGAATACCAGGAAAGTAGAAGATTTTTGTAACATGGACTTCGAAGTTCTTATGAACGAGAAAAAAGGAAATTAAGTTTTTCCTACACCAAAACTTATCTTTTCACCATTTTAAAAATAAATAATTTTAATAATGCTGACCAAAACAAAACAAAAAACAAAAGGTCATCAACTTATTCCCAAAAAAAATTTAATTTTTGCTATTTCAGGTAAAAAAAATTTTTTTTTAGAAGGCCGGGAATTGCTTGTTTTCAACTTAACTGTAACTTCAACTGTAACTACCTAGAGGTTCATCTAATTACTTAAAATTGTTTGAATCTTGTTCCTGTACACAAACAAAGAGCTGACCCCTTTTGAAAACAGTTACAAAATTTTACCAATAAATTTCTTTCGGTGCAGTGTATAAAAAGGAACAGCTGACAACAAAAAAATGGTATGTAATTAACGCAATATATTTTGCGAAAGTTTCGAAAAGTACTTAAATTTAAACTGATTGTATCATATGATTGACATTTTAATAAGGTGTAAGGAATTTTATTTTTATTGCACTTCACTTTTAACAATTAATTCAGTTCAGCAAACTTATAACTAACTCTTGTTCCCGTGCGTTTTGTTTTACACTGAGAGCAATTTTTCTATTATTCTCTAAAATAATATTACTATTTATATAACCAAATATTTAACTAACAAAGTACAGGAACTCACTTGTTATAAAATTTATTATGTATAATATATTTTTAATAAATTTAAAAAAAATTAGAAACAATGAAAATTTCACGTAGTATAAAGCACAATAAAATATGGACTTAAGTATAATTAAATCAAAATATACACAAAAAAAAACTTACGTATATTCTGGTTGTTAATTGTTTCCTTCTCAATCCCACATACGTACATATGTAGTTCGCAGTATGTATGTATATGTAGAATCAAGTAAATATGTACATTCACGAGATTTTGTTAAATAACAAAGTGGTTGTTGTTGTCACACGAGTTATTATTTTATTACACTTCACAATAATAAACTGGCTATAACGGTAATTTATATTTTTATTTTTAAATTTAATTGCCCACTAGCATTTGGCTAAAAAAAAAACTGTTTTATTTTACAAATCATCCTAATCAAATCGTTTAAAAAACGCTGATAAGCTCGTTGAATTGTATTAACTTTAAAATTAAAATAAGGCAAACATACATAAGTGGGTATTGGTTTATCATACGGCAGATAAGTTTCTATATTGCCCAATTGCAATCTTTAAAATGGACACATTCTAATCGCTGCTGTTGTCAGGTTGCCTCTCTTTTTAGAGATATCAAAAAAGTTTCTGAATTTCTTTACACAACTGGTTTTACAGGTACTCGTAGTAACTCACACAGATTCTTTAGACTGTGATACGTTGCGTTAATAATTTCTTTACTTTTGATAACAAAGCGACATCTTTCATCAACACAATCAGCTCACAAACTAAGTAAACAAAATTGGCACACAAGAAATACAAAATCAAAACATAAATAAAAACTCTTTATATACGACACATTTTACTCGTTCACTCTCTAGATGGGGTCACTTGGGTGCATCCAACAAACGAACGACCGAGTTGCCTTGCACTTCGTACCGTATTATGAATATTCATTCAAAACATACATCGCGATATACAGCCAACACACCACACAAACACCTACAACCAGTATTTGTTGTTATTTTTAAAATACTGATACCCGCTGGTATGTAACAACAATGCAAACAACTGAATGATCACAACAACGACGTGAACTGCGACGAACTGTAAGGAGCCCAATGCAGCTGTGCTCAACGATCGTGTCCAACTGAAATGTTGAGCAGCAAACACAAATATCTTATGGTAGCCAGCAACCATTCAACCAGCAGAGGTGCTGCTTAAAACAACAACCTTGAAGAGAATGAGACAACGTTGCTGAGAGAGTTGGATGTGAAGAGCAAATTACGATACAGCTCACACGTCCAGAGAACGCGGCAAAAACAGTCGGTTGTTGTATGATTTAGTATTTAGCTGAATTATATATTTTATTATTAACTTAAATTCATTTGTAAAAAAATATTTGTTTTTACTGAAATTTACTTTTAACTAATTTATTGGCTTTAAAGCCAATTGCACTTGCATTACATGTTATTCGAATTTAATACAAATGTAATTACAAATTGCAATGAAGAAATATTTTGCCATATTGTCTTATCAAAACTAAGTATACAATTTAAGACAATTTTATACACAGTATTAAAATAACATTTACAACTAATAAAATAGCCTAATTTTTTTTTATATTTTCAAATAGATTTTGTTCAAAACACCAAAACGAGTGTTTGTCAAAACAAAATATTTTCATTCCAAATAAATAACATAATTTTGATTATAGCAGTAATTGTTAAATTATATTGTTAATAAGCGGCTATTAATTGCTTATGTTTATTGTTCTAGATCTATATGTATGTATAGAAATACATACGAAAAAAAGTGCTTGAGTTGTACCAGAGCTGACATACATATTATATACCAATGGCCAAATTTTATTGGAAAAAATTACAAATATTTGGCATGAATTTAATTATTAATATGTCTTCAATAAGATATATACACAATCACTTATGGAATTGCAAACATATTCGGTCTACCATATCATTTGAAAATCAACTTACTTAATAGAATGGACAAAAAATCGTAAAACTTCATACAATTTTGAGAAAGTCCGTATACAATAAAAATATTGCTGTATTTTGTGTAGTCCATGAAGCAGGTTAATGTTTTTATAATATGATATACCGAATGTCTGAAATTCAGGAAGTGATACTGTGTCATTATTCAGTAAATTCAAGCCCAAAATTTTTACTGCCGAAAACACTAATTAAGGATGCTTTTAAATTGATTTCGACGGCTAATCGCACCATTATAGTAAGTTAAAGATCTAGGAAAACTGCATAAAGCGTGGAAGTCTATTTTTGATGAACAATACTAGGGAATATATCCTTTGATGAATCAGCCCCACCCCATCAAGTTACTTCTATCAAGATTCATTGTTTCTATCACATGATGGTTTTGCAATGTTTCATATGGGGGTTGCCAGTAGTATTGCGTACCATCTGAATGAAAACGATTACGGTCTCTATCGTACGTTCGAATTCTTAAAATTGGAAGCAATGCTACTGGCACCGCCCATATGAAACATTGCAAGATCACCATGTGATAGAAACAATGAATCATGGAAGAAGGAACTCGATGGGGTGCGGCTGAAAAATAGATTTCCGCAATTTATGGGGTGTGGCTGCTTCACTTGGTGAAATGTTGGCCCGTTGGTAAAAATTAATGGCATTATGAAAGCAGAAGATTATCTTCGTATTTTGGAGCTGAATCTGAAACGAAGTCATTTTTCAGCAGGATGGATATCCTAAACTCACTGCTAAAATTGGCTCAATAGCCGAAAATTTCAATTAATGCAGTGGGTAGCTCGAAGTACAGACCTGAACTCCATCGAACATTTTTGGTCTTTGAAAAAAAAACTACCGACACGGTACGAAAATCCACCAAAGGACTTAGGCGAACTTTGGTCCCAGGTTCAAACGAAGTGGGTCAGTATTTCGCACCAGCCCGTGGACAAACTAGTTGAAAGCATGCCCAGACGAGTCAACAGTGTCATTAAAGCCAAAAGGGCCTTGAGACTAAATATTAAATCAACTTTGAACATGCAACAGAGGACACTTTGAGTTTTTTCACTAAATGAATTAAAAGATAATTTTTGCTTCGGATCTTGAAGGAGATTCTAACAGTTTTTAAAAAGTTTCAAGGGGTTCTACCAAAAAAATCTGGTTGTGATTGCTGTATTTTTAGGAGTTCTAGATCTATGCAAAGTGAAATGTGATCAGAATGTATCCACTTGTGCTCACCACAGTGTATTTCACCATTATATGCCAGTCCAAATGAGATTTAAGTAAATAGAAATTTCGATTTCCATTTTTTTTATAACAGCAATATGTACTAGAGGTCTGCATGAGTGCACTCGAAACGACCATCAAGCCACTCGCCACGTTGCGAGTCCATCGAGCTTTTGTGCACATAAACCACAAATCAAAACAAATCGAAACACCAAGCTGGAGAGGTGAGTGCTGCGCTTGCAAATAAATCGCAAATAAAATATTATACAAGTTCAAGCACTGGAAGTTTATCGCAATCAGAAGTTTATATGATGATCATTTCGAGTGCACTCTTGCAGTCCTCTAATAAGTACCACGTACATAAATCAGTAATTTTAAAAATATCATATACGGCACTTTTTAAATAAAATAATAAATTCTAATAGTCAAAGTCGGCTATCCGAAACCCTACAGCCCAAAATATTGCAAACAGTATCAGTAAATAGATCTGTTCGTTATTTTTTTTATTAAATCCAATAAAACTGTCCAACACGAGAGATAATGAAAATTGCGGCCTGCGAAAAAGAAAAATTTTAAAAGTAAAGGAACACAAAAAAACATTTTTTAGTTCGAGAATAAACGTTTAAAATTCAGCTTTCATAACACAGAACTGCTGATGGTTGGACACTTTTAATGATTTTACCACCAAAAAATCTTCTGGCTAAATCCTGTAACTTGGACAAAGAGAGAAGCTAAATTACTCTCTCATTTTCACACTCACTTACAGGTATTTCGAGTACAGGAACGGTTTTCGGACTAAAATTTCAATAAATCCTGTGAGTCTGACTAATTCCGATTAGTTGTGGAACGCACCTAATTTAAGCCTGATGTTTGCAACGAACATGTATCTCATTTGAATGGTTTTAGAGATTACTTTATTTTTTAATAACAGATCAATACAATTGGTTCTACAGAACAGTTCTTAGTGGTCAAAATACAACCGGACCCATATTTAAGTTTCCGATTATATCTACTTTTACAGGTGCTTGGTGCTTTAACATTTATGTAGACGCCAAGGGGTGTTAAAATAGGTAACAAATGAATTAATGTAAAATTACGAATTCATTTTAATTTTTGTAAGCATAGGGTGGTGCTCAAAATTTATCGTTTGCTTCCGTAGCAGAAAGTCATTTTAATTGACATAAAAAGAAAATATAAAAACAAACAAAAAATCTGAGCCTGGTTAAATTGTGCAACTAATAAAATTACGATATGATTTTATTTCAACCCCTAGGGTATTTCCTGTAGATACAACTGAATTGATTGATGGCTCAGTAAAATATAAAGTAGTCTTAAACTTTCCGAAATTGGTTTTTTTGCCGGAATCTTCCTGATGATATTGCGGCATATAGGGACACTAAGGATTAACGTGTGATCTAAAACATAGGTGGGCAAAGTAGGAAAAATAACCCAATTTTAGCTCTTTACAACAAGTGCGTGCATTTTCTTAAGAAAAATAACGAAAACACAAACACATGCACTCGCTACTGATGGGCACATTTTAATCCTTGTGGTTTTTTTAATACGCGCTATGCACGGGATTTTTATAAATGTTACTGTGGCATCATTCAGAAAAAAACCGAAGCTAGCGAGAACAACTAAACAACAATGCACACATTGAGGACAGCTTCTTTCTTTTGGTTTGATCAGTGTACTTTTTTTTCGCTATTGATATCGAATTTATGGTGGAGTTTTTTGGTGTTGTTTTTATTGATTTTGTTGTAAGTAGCGCCTGCTTCTAAAATTTTGCCCACCTATGATCTACTCTGAGTAGAAGTTATAGTATGCAAAAATGTCTTTACAATAAGGTACATATATATCAGTGGGACTGAAGACATAGCTTTGATAATCTTAATCAACCTTCTGTGCTCATATTTTAATAATAAATGATTCATGTAACGTTTTCATTTAAAAATAGAAAAAGTTCTGGTAATCGAACTTTTATTTAAGTCCCACTTGGAACGGTTTGCTTAGTGTGAGCTATGGTATATTAAAGATCTTTAAATTCAAACAAAGGGTTTTTCATTTAATTGAAAAATTGCATTACGAAAAATTGTACAACAGGCAGCTTAAAAATTTTCTAACAACGAGTTGTACATATACATGCTATTATGAATACATCTTAATAAGTATTTCTTATAAAAAATAAAAGTTTAAGATTACAGATGATTCGCGATTTCACACTTTTTAAGTTCTGGCATTCAATAGCTGAATCGACAGAATAAAAAGTTTTAAAAAATCCAATTTAACAAAATTGTATGTTTAACGGACTCGTTAGGAAAATATTTTTAAGAAATACAACATCTAGGTCCAAGTCAATGATCACTGCTACAACAATCTTAGCTTTAATAATATAATTCTCTATAATTTGTCCGATGCAATCAAAAGTATCTAGTACTTTTGTAACATTTATGTTTAACAAAGCAATATATCTATATATAAACAAAGTTTTTATAATCTCATAAGACTAACTAGACTGTTCATCGTATAACATTAAGGGGTATAGTTGAGGTTTTGCTGGAAAGCATTCTGCCGAGCCTTTCTTCTAACTGCTTACTTAGTTCATGCCAAACACATTTACCAATTAATGACACTTCCTCTAATGCTGGTCTAAATACCACCAAAACATTTAAGCAAATACCATCTGTCGTGTGTGGCATTGGTGATGGATTGTGTTCGACACTCAATATACCATGTGGTCGATGTTGCGGCAACTCAGCGCCAAATAGTTCAATCATAAACTTTCGCAACGTCGAATGCATGCTGCGTTGTGGATGAAACTCTACTGTAGGAAAATGATGTACATTCTTTTCGCTTACCAGTACGTTTAGAGAATTTGTTGCACGTTTTCGTATTACTGCAATAACACGTAAATAGTTTTTATGATGTGAGTATTTTGTTGGCAATATTTCGGGATGCCAAACAGTTGGTTGAGGTGCAATATTTCGATGTTTATATGTTTTGGCAATTTCGATTATATTTAAAATATCGTTAGCACGTAGTGATAATTCCATAACATCGCTCACCCATTTAGCTTGCAACGATTCTTTATCAGCTTGTGCTGGAGTTTTAAGTGAGCCTCCTGTAACGTTGCCTGTCAGCACGAAACGGAACCACGAGCCGCCAGCAGCTTCCACGGCAAGTAAAGTAGTGATTTCGGCATTTAGTCCGGTCTCTTCAAATACTTCACGTACAGCAGCTTCACATATGGTTTCACCTGATTCCATGCGTCCTGCGGGAAGATACCATTTTCCTGAAAGTAAAACAAATAATTTTTAGTAAAAAAACTAATAATATTTCAAAGGCTGATTTCAAAACAAAAGCATTTTAAAAATTTTCGGTGCATATTTTTTTTTTTTTTTTCATGATTTGGCTATGTCTTATTTTTTTAAGAAATTAATGCTGAAGTCAAGCGAAACTTTCAAAACAAGTTTGCTGACTCACAATATTAGCCGAAATTTATAAGCCTTTGAAATGCAAAAATTAAATTTTACGCAGTTAATATAAAATAATAAAATACGAAAGCTGTTCTACTCCAACTATTATGTTGTCGGTAAGCAGAAGAAATTGGATATGCCAATTATTGCCATTTGCACTGTACTCAATAGTACGGAGAAAGCAGCAACAAAACATTTGCTTTCAAATCACAAATAAATGTTTCTATTCAGTTCATTTTAAGCTTTGTTCAAAAAGAAAAAAATAAAATTAAATTAATGACTGTAAGCAACCCACCTGCGCATGACTGCTTAGCCTCCTGCATCATTAGAATTTCGTCGTGTTCATTGATAAGAACGCATGCTACAATATATGTCACAGATTTTCCCAGAACTGGAACAAAATCTGATGCAGCCATTGGTTGTATACCCTGCGCTTCGGCTGTGGCATTTTGTTCTTCCAATGAGAAATCGCATAGTTCTTGCGTTATGTCACCTAAATCGTGTCCAGAGATTAAATTTTGAATTTTCTCCTCGATCGAGGCTGCAGACGTTGTTTGTGGCATTCCTTTGTCGCTGCTGCTATCACTAGACGTGTTGTTGTTTTTATTGCCGCTTAGTATGCACAGAATTTTTGAACATTTACATTCAACGTTGTTTGTTGTTTGCTGTTCACCAATCTATTGAGCTCCGCTCAGAAAATCGAAGACTGACAAAGCGCGACACTTTTTTGCAGTTGACCTGAAAATGCGAGAATCGAATTGAACACGTTTATTATATATAAAGAAAGAAAAAAAGATACAACGCAGCTCAAAAAGACAGCACATTTGTGAGCTAAGACAAGTTTTATTAATGAGACCAAAGCGTGCACAGTAGACTTTATTATTTAACTAACTAACAAAAAGTTATACAAATTTTATACTTTTGGTCTAACAAAACTTGGCTATCAAGCTTCGGGTGGATGAGATATGCAAATCGATAAATATATCTGTGGCAACAAGGAATACCAGCTAGAGTCTATATATATGTGCTGACTAAGCGGAACAGTATAAGTTATATGCTCGACCTATGTTGTTTTGCCTTGTTATCGCAGATCGACTTTAGTTTGTTAGGTATAATTTTTGAGAAGTTTGGATCGAAAGGTGAATGAAACCCTAAACTAAGAGTTCATATACAAAAAAAATGTGACGCAATAGAAGAAGTTACATTGTTTGGGATAATTGATCAGCACAAAATTACCTTTGTAAGCCAAAAACTAAAACTAAAACGTATTTCGAACAAAAAGTATTCAACATTTCAGAACTCAATCACCAGCAAAATAGCAGTTTGTATGAAAAAGACTGTTTTCGAATAAAATGTATAAAAAGATGCGTCCCTATGCCAAGTTAAAACATTGTATGTTGATACATTAAGTCGAGAACAATGCAGCACAAAATAATTATTTTTTGGAAAATTTATAAATGCTGAGGCGACTTGACACATATTGTGGTATGATTTATAGTTTTTTTGCAAGTTTCTTATAACGAAAGTTGAAATGTTTTTTATTGCGATACGGCACATTATAGCACAAGTCGTGCGCAACGTAGCACAATACTTTTCTTTTTTGAAAATCGAAAAGTGCTGGTCCAACTTCACAATTTGCTTATTTATGTTTTTTCTACTATAAATACTTGAAATTATTTTTTTGCGATACAAGTTGGGGCACAAGGTAGCACAATATCAATTGCCTGAAAAATTGAAAAATGCTTGACTTACTTCACACGCAAAAAATATTTTGGCTTAGAGGTTGAAATATCAGGAATAATTTAATGTCCCTTACGGCACATGGCATATTACAGCACAAGGGTTCTTTTTAGAAAATATGATATATGCTGGACCAACTTCACATTCAAAATTAATTTTGCTTATATAAATCAAATGCTTGGACTATTTCTTTTCCATTCGCTACATTATAGCACAAGTCGGGCAATATATATTCTCCAGTCACCATACATTTTTCCCAGTTCAAAAAAGGTTTTTACATATTCCCATACATCTGAAGACATATATTCCTTAGGTATATAAAAAAAGACAACTTTAAAAGAAAATATTGTTTCAAAGGAAATAAGTTCGGTATTCTTATTTGATATTCACATTTGGTACAAGTCAGTGCAGGGGATCTAACATGAAAATACACCCGATCTAAATTAAAACAAGACTCAAAAGAAAATAATTGCCGACCTAATCAAGATGTTATTTCCACTGTGCATTGCTTAGCAGATTTACGAGGGGAGCAGTCTCCACACTTGTTTGGTCGGATCTGGTTATTGTATTTACTGCTGAAAACAGTTGCTTCGATTGGTATTTTGTTGCTTTTTCTTTAAACTGTGCTATGCCGCTCTGGACTCATTGATATTCAGTAATCAGGTTCAGCACTGACATCAACTCTAATGATTATTATGATTGTGAAGTTAGTATTAGAGATGCTTCCATTGATTTTGTTTTTTTTTGATAAACTCTCACTTTGCAGTTATAATTTCAATTTATCTTTTTCATGAAAAATCACCTCTCCGATGGTAGTAAGATAAAAACTTTGGAATATTGTTTAACAAAATATGTTTTACAAGTTTCGCTTACTTCGTGATTTATATTTTTTTTAACTATGTAACATACACTTAGAATATTTGACCAAACAAAAAGAAAAGTTTGTATAATCTCCTACCTCAATAAAACCGAGTAAACTTCTCACCAGTAAAAATAAACAAATTCCTTAGCGATGACAGTCACGTTGTGATGCTAAAATCGATAATAGTCGATATCAAAATCGGACGCGTTCGCTTATATTTGTTATTTATTAAAGCCAAGTTTAATGGAAAAATAAATTTTAGCATGTTTTTGCAAAGAATTATGTATTTAAAGAACAACACTCCGCGATTTGTCGGTAATTGGATAGAACTGTAGTTGATTGCAAAGTAAAACCAACGGTCTTAGAATCAGGGGAAATACGATTTTGGCTTATGTTGCGCATTGGGAGTTTTACGAAGCTAAAATTCAATCAATCGGCTCTGCCATTTTTATTTTGTTTATTGTCAGATTTTCTATTTCGTTTATTTAAATTCATAGGGAAATTTATGAATTTAAGCAAATGAAAATAAAATCTATATTAATTGAAAATGAAAAAAAGGAACAAGTCTTTCGGCAATTAGTCAATAAATTCAATGTTATCTGTAATTAGAAAAAAGAGGAAAACCCTGATGAGAATCATTCGATGATTGAATTCCTGCCGCCGTTCTTGTACTTTACAAATAATAAATAAATTCTTTCTTTTAGCTGCATTTGAGAAAATTCATTTTTATTGCTACCAAGCAACCAGCAAATCCAGAAGCAAGATTTTTATTTTGACTTCTCCAAACCAACAAATTTGCAACCGATCCCGCGTCATTTGCGTTGTTGTTGTTGCTTTTTTCCTTTAAAAAAATTCAGTTGAAAAAATCCTAGCCAAATGCGTGTATTTGTTGTTGTTGTTTTTTGTAGTTCACAACCGATCCCGTTATTTGTATTGTTGTTGCTTTTTTTCCACCGAAAAATTCAGTTGAAAAATGGCAAATATTATATTCCTTTTGTTTGCTTGTATGTGTTTCACATAAATTGCTATTTCTCGCATCCAGAATTATTTCTAAGGGAGCTTTTAATCTAACGAAATTATGAACTTTTATTTTGATATTTTCTTGTTTTACTTGAAACAAATCATAAGTTAAAGCAAGTTAATAATTCATTGTAAAATATGAATAGTTTAATGCTAGAATTGATTTGATATTTCAAAAAACACAAAAATCCAATTTTGAAAGACAAATAAATGGAATTTTCTTTAAAATTAAGAAGAAACTAAATCAAAATGTCAAAATAGACTATCACTATCGCCGTGTTATTTTAATTTGGGCATAAGTCCATGCAAAATCATAAAAATTTATGTTGGAGGCTTAAGCACCATTGATCCCTTACTCGAGAGCACATGTTTTTCAGTTCAAACTGAAAAATAAAAATGATATTCATGTTGTTTGACTTGCTGAGCGCCTGCTTCAAACAAAAATTCTTCTGTCTTGCAGTTTGAATTGAAATTGATTATTTAAATCACAAATATTCTTCAATTTCTACATTTTTCAACAAGTTCATGAAAATAACAATAAAGGTTATATTAATTTGCCTTATGAAAATTTGACAGCAAAATCTGGCTCCGTAGCTGTCACAAAATAGTATAAGCTCAAATTGTTTGTTTACATTTCACATTGGATTTTGACAGCTACGGAGCCAGCTTTTGCTTTTTCCTTTTTTTCATTTTCAATTCATTTAGATTTTATTTTCATTTGCTTAAATTCATAAATTTCCCTATGAATTTAAATAAACGAAATATAAAATCTGACAATAAACAAAATAAAAATGGCAGAGCCGATTGATTGAATTTTAGCTTCGTAAAACTCCCAATGCGCAACATAAGCCAAAATCGTATTTCCCCTGATTCTAAGACCGTTGGTTTTACTTTGCAATCAACTACAGTTCTATCCAATTGCCGACAAATCGCGGAGTGTTGTTCTTTAAATATATAATTCTTTGGCGGGGGGTACAGAAAATCGTTACATGGGGGAGGGGGGTCAAAAATCTTCAAAAATTTTGTTACGTAATACTTGAACGACCCTTAAATCATTAAAATCGAGCACACATGGGTGATTGTAAAAAACTCTCGCTTTTTGCGTGCGGTATATTACTCTAAAGCTTAAACTAAATTTGGCCCTACCCTTAAAACCAATCTTCTCATATCTACTCTTGAACATTCTACCCAATTTTTAAAAAATTCTAAGTGCATGTTTTAAGAACCCTCGGGTAGAGGGTTGGCATGTCCCAAGTGACACAATTCAAGGAAAAATACAAATAAAATTTTCAGAAGGAATACCTTATACAAATATAAGGCTTAGTATAAAACAACAAATTTATAAAACAACAACAAGATTAAAATTGTCCCATGGACTTATGTACAAATTGATTTTTCCCATATAATGGCTCACAAATTGTAAGACCGTGTTTGAAAGAGGAAGCTATGTGAAATATTTATCTTAATTCGGTAAAAAACAACCTGACTCAAGGAAAAAATTATTTATTTATGTTAAAAGCATATTCTAATCATTTAGAACCGAGAAAAATAGAGAGACAAATTAGTCAGCCTCTGCCGTGATATGTGACGAGCTTAGAATCAGTACGTCATCTTTTTCGAAATTGAGTTAAACTAACGTGACTAGATATCTGTCAACAAAACGCGAAGCAGGAAAAATTTGATGAAACATTTTTAAGGATTCGTTTTTTTTTGCAAAAAATTTGATATTTACTAAAAAAATAAAAGAAGTCCTTGCTTTTTTTAAATCACTTATATATTATTTCCAAAATTACAATTTCTTATTTCCAATGAAAACGCGATGAATTTATTAATACTTTTGTGTTTGTAGAAGAATGCTACCGGGACCGAGAAGGCCAGTAAGGGTTCGTGAAAGGCCAATTCTAAAATTCAGATCTGGTTACTGTATACAGAACACTCACCCGATATTCGGGGGTTATCACTAGTTTATTTGTAATTATGCGAAGACTCTAAGAATCTATTATATTCCTTAAAGATTTGTATTGTTTTTTTAAAAAAAATAAAAGTAAGGTTTCGTAGGAAGAGTGCAAAATCTCTATAAAAATGTGCAAAAGTAAAATTAAGAGAATTCACATATTGTACGACTGAAGTTAAGTTAGCGACTGCTAGTTGTAGCCAGTGTTTCCTTTCGCATTATGTCGACTTCCGGTTACACAAAATGAGGGTTTCAAACGTGGAAACAACGGTCGTCTTTTAAAAATCATCGATTATTTGTAAAATCAAAGAAACCGTCAAAGTTGTAATATTTTTTTTTTTATAAAATGAACGAAGTGTTTTGTTAAAAGAGTAGAAAACTCTAAATCTAATATGCTCTAAGAGAAATTAAGTCCAATTAAAAGATATTAAAAAAGTTCGTGCTGAAATGTGTGAAAGAAAAACTGTAGTTCTTTTAGTGTGCATCTAATTCTCATTATGTCGATTCCCGGTTTCACAGAATTCGGGTTTCAATTGTGCAAACAACGGCCGTCTTTTGAATTTCATCATTAATTTGTAAAAATTTTATGTGAAAGGGTGAGGGGTAAAGTGAAATAATAAGTGAAAAATTAAAATGTCAATTCATTAAAAAATAAGTAAAAATGAAAAGCCCAGTATGTGAAGTGCAAGAAATTAGATCTCGAAATAAAAAAATTCCAGAGGAAGAGTGTTCTTAGAAAGTGCCGTGGAACAGTAGGGCAATCAAACCAAAAATCTTCGGATTCCATCGTCGTTTTCAACGTTCTAAGTTTATTGGTAAGAGAAAAATACTATGAATTAAATATTTTGACCATAATTTACACTGTAAGCCAAACTAAAAATTTTAATTTTGGACATCAGTTTTTCTTATTCTACGTAGAACACGTCTAGTTGAATAAATAAAATAAATAAATGACACTGCCGATTTATGAAAAAATACTTACATGTATTTCGTTTGCGATTTTTCAGAAATCGGCAAATGCTATTTCCGGAAAGACGAAAATCAGCTTAAACGAAAATCAGCTTAAGTCGACTTGAGACAAATAGAGTTAAAGAAAAATTTCCAATAGTTTTTGGTAAAATTCATTTTTGTTTTGACGCCTAAAAATTAAAGAGAAGTTTCACTCATAACGGAACATTATCCTTAACTTCATTTGGCCCAAGTTGACTTAAGCTGTTTGTCCCTTTTGCCACAGACCAGTCCGCACTACCGACAGCGGCAGCAACAGTTTGCATGACATGGCTTTGGGGGGCGGAAGTTTCATTACAAAAAATAAAAAGTAAATCTACATGTCCCTATTGAAAAAGTCGATATTTTTTGTTATTAATGCATAAATCATTTTCATATCAGCTCAATACCTTAGGCACAGTTAGTGAAATAATAAAGAATTTCTCAATTTGTCGGGAAATTTAAAAAAATATGTTGCTCATTTATTTTAAAAGTAAGTGCCTATGCTTTTAAATCACTGACCGATGAGTAAAAGCTGAAAAAAAGTACATAAAGTTTCAGATTTTCGTTGCACGTAAAGTACAAAATACATTTTGAATTGGTAACATATTTCCAACAATCTATGAGAAAGTTTGATTTTCGTGCGAAAATATATGTACCGCTAACTGCCTCAAGATATCAAAGAAATGCCGATGTTAATTTTTTTGTGTCTTCCGGTAGTTTTATTAATTTACAGAGTGCGAAATTTGATTATACACGAGCTTAATCTGAGCATAGTTCCTTTACAAAGTTATGATTTTTGTTTACCTACTTACAATTCATTGCAAAATACATCATTGTTAGCTCTAGTCTTATAGTTACAAATGTCTTTAAGTTCCAAAAAATATTGAACGCGGTAGAAAACGGGACAAAAAGTGAAAAATCAAGCTTTAAAATAGTGAAAAAATCTCGTTGAGACTTTTGAAGCAAGTAACTCCTAAAATTACACGAAGATTGAAATTAATTTTCAGTTTTGCTCATTGAATACATCAAACAGCTACGAATTTGCAAATGCAATACCGAGCTTGTTACCACAACGAAGCCACATATTCTCTGCTCTACAAATGGTTCCTTTGTTATCATGTTTGTGATAAAAACTAGGATGATTGGTTTGTAAATTTAGAAGTTTCTTAGCCTAAGCTCTTGCAGAACGAGGTAAATTTTTTTTGATTTGTTATGGAAATAATATAAGAAATGTGATTTCATCAAGGTATTCGATTTGTTGCTATATTTTTAATTTATAAATAATAAGCATAAAAGTTTTAATACAAAAGAAATTAAAACAAAATTAATTCAATTTAATGTAAAAGTCTTTGCTATCCACAGTTCAAAGGATATATAAGAGAATTGCATATATATTCATAGAGTAATATTTATTTGTGGTGCAAGCTATTCATTAGAGTCGGCAGTATTTGATTTTTCTTCAGACGTTTTTGATGAAGAATCAGTCGAATGTCCAATTTCCAGTATCTCCACCGTATCTCCAACAGATGCAGAGTTGGCTGCGTCTATTACCGAATATCCGATGTCAGGCGGTGTCCCCTCTGGATATCCCAAGTAGTAATCAGCAATACGACCTGCTTCACGCAGACCACTCAGAAATGCACCGTGCACAGTGGCAGGGTAATTTCGAATTGTGTGCTCGCCAGCAAAAAAGAGACGGGGCAAGTCATCTATTTCTTGTGCGGTATTTGGAGTTGTTGCATTCGGATTCGGTGGAATAACTGGAGCGGCAAGTAAATCATAATCACTACCGGAAGAACCAATGGACACAAAACTATAAGAGCCACGTGCCCAGGGATCTGCACGCCAGCGTGTAACGACAGTTTCTTTAGGTTGTGGCACTGAGCCATTGCCAAAAATGCCTTTTAGCACAGCGATACAACGACCGACGATGACATCATCTGAAACGTTTTCCATTATCGCAGCAGACTGGCCAGCGACCAACGCTAAAAGTACAGGAGACTGGGAAATGCTCCAAAACAGGAAGAGCTCACCTTAAATTAAACTTATATTTTAAAGAAGACTTTACATTTTTTATTAGGTCTTATTTACCTCGACTTGCGGTCGTGCTGCCCACATGCCCAAATAAATTTGTATTGGGATCCCAAAATATACGATCGAAGCAGAGTACAACTTTGTTTAGATTACCGAAACCTAAACGTTGTATGGCTTGTTGCTTCCAATCTGGCAAAGGTGGTTCAAATTTAACAGTGTTTGCCTGCTGTGATTGCGCTTTCGTTGTGGCGATCTTAAGAACACCCAAAGTAAGTGTACAAAGGACGAGATCAGCTTTATAGATGACGGACGAATTATTTGTTTTAAGATTTTCGGTGACTATTTCAACACCGGTGGGAAAATATTTAATTGTTTTGACAGCAGTATTGACACGTATGTCCAAGCCTTCTGTTAGCGCAATGGGAACACAAGAGTAGCCATTGCGCACGGTAGTATGGTTGCCTATAAATTCGAAGTCATCATCTTGGTCCCAATGCTTTAATGAAAGATTGCTTAGCGGTGTAGCATTAGCAAATTCTAAATTGGCAAAATGCCAAT
Source organism: Meiosimyza decipiens (assembly GCA_963680825.1). Classification (NCBI taxonomy): domain Eukaryota; kingdom Metazoa; phylum Arthropoda; class Insecta; order Diptera; family Lauxaniidae; genus Meiosimyza; species Meiosimyza decipiens. Next base: position 65,066,120 of record OY804258.1, on the reverse strand, counting down.
CAAGTATTTGACGATCTTTTGATGATAAGTAAACATCACTGTTGAAGCAAAATATTTATATGATCACATAAAGTTTTTAAAACAAATAAATATGTACATAAAAAATAAAGTCCTCATACCTGGGCGGATTCGTTTCGATTTCCTTTAGTTTATTTTGAAGTATTTCTTCTTCTTTCACCAGCTCATCGTATTCTTTACATGCACTGTGCCACTCATAGAATGTTGAACGTACTTCCCATTCATGTGCAATCCAATCCGGATCAGGTTCGGGATTTTTAACAGGTCGCGTTTTATTGAGCTTTGCATGTGTCGCTTTAAGTCTTTTAATTTTTGTCAATAACTCAGAAACTCTTGACTGATTTTTGATGACTGCTTTTTGTGCTTCTGCAATGCCGGATAGATGTTGAACTTGTTTTTCCTTGACAGCTTTCTCCTGCAGTTTAATAATCCATTCCAGTGCCTGACCCAAGGATACAGGATTATTGCCCGCATAATTGAAGTCTAGTTGATGTGAAAGATAGCTGGCAGATTCTAAGAGTCGGTTGAATTCACGTTCGACCTGTTTGGAAATAAATGGAATAGGCAACATGTAAATTTGTGGGTGATAATTAATAATTATTTGTTATTCTATTGTAACTTGGTGTGTTTAATCTGTTTCATAACACATGGGGTTCTAAAAATCAATACCTATGCTTACAGTCATATTTATTTTTGTTTCAACCCCTGTATTTCTGTCTTCATATTAGTGTATCCAAGCTACTCGTAATTTCTAAGTCTAACTACTAGGAGCTCCACATCAATTACTCTTGTGTCAAATTTCGTTAAGTTTCTATGGAAAACTTTCTTGACATAATTTCAATTGTTTCTTCTATTGGGACAACCTTGTTCGTAAATAGGAGACACAATTTGTCAGCCTTGGATTCTTATTTGTCAGAGCTTTTAATGATCCATTGTGGTGTAATTAATTACTAAAATATACATTTTGGTAAATTAAGACTGAACAAATTTCTGCATTAGAAAATTTGTATTTTCCATTAGTTTCGGTACAAAATACCATATCAAGGCTTAAACCTAATTTTTTGCTATTTTAATATGTAGTGCAAGCCGAAGGCCTTAGTTGCTAGTGCTTTTCTTGTACAGTAGTTATTAAGTATCAATTGTTCACATAATAAAATAAAAATAAAGCAAAAAAATATGTAATGCGATGAGTGTAGGAAACCTTATCATGCCATACCAAATTTCGGAGGAACGAAAAATGTAGTAGAGTGACAAAATTGGCTAACGTCAACGTCAACCCCGGTGAAGGAATCCATAAGGCTTGTAGGTGTTATAGTGCAATTCTATAAAAATCGCACGCAAACCACAAAATCACGATTTTTACTCACCTCGGTGACGTCAAGTGACTCGGAGTGAACCACCTCGATGAGTAGTCACTTACGGAGTGACTACTTTCGGGATACTCCAAACAAGGAAAATATCCTTATAGCAATAAAATCCAAAAAATTGCACGCAACGCAAAGTGTAATACGTTGCGATAAGTTTTTGCACCAACGTGGCCTATAGTTGTATAGTGCAATTGTACGAAAATTGCATGTAAACCACAAAAACGCAATTTTCAGTCACTTTGGTGACCCCAAGTGACCCAAAGTGGCTCGGGGTGAATTACCTCGATGAGTGTTCACTTATGGAGTGACTGCCTCTGGGATAATCCAAAGCACAAGAAAAATATCCTTACAGCAACAAATTTCTCAAATCGCTCATGACGCACTTAGTGGTTAAACATTAAAACAGACCACTACAATATTAACACTACACCACTGTAGTTAAAAGTCTATTGGAACAAAACAAATCTTCGCAAAAATGGGTCCTTTCCAGGGTCAGGAGTGGACCTTAATGATGTCCACGACTATGTTTCGAGCTTCTCTATCGATCGGAACAAAAAATTTAAAAAAAATTACTCTCATATTACACTAAATATATATAACATTTAACGTTTTTCGTATGCATGGGAGGTGCCACGCTCATTAACAAAATCCCATCGAAATCCATTTAACTTCAGAACTTATAGTAACCGATATCTCTGTACCAAATTTTATTAAGGCCATTCATATAGTACACTTACTATAACATTAAATGTTTTTTGTTTGTTTGGGAGGTGCCACGCCTACTGATGCAACAAAGTCCATATAGTTTCAAAGTTTATAGCTTAAGATACCTTTGCATCAAATTTAAAAAATATTGGCCCCATAGAACACTAAATATAACATTTAGGTTTTTGCTTGTATGGGAGGTGACACACCCACTGGTGCTATTGCACTCATTTTTGGTCATGAGATACCTTATAGCAAGTATATCTGCCATGTGAAATTTCATAACGACTGCGTTGTTAATTCTTTTATTATAACGTTTATAAATATTGTGGGCTGTGCCACGCCCTTCAGCGAGTTTTGCCAGCATAGTAATATGTCTTTTTATGATGACTGCTTTTAGTGGTACTATCTTTAAAATTTTTTTCAAAATCTTCAGTGCCGTTTTCGAGTAATATTGAATCAAAATTTTCAATTACTGAAAAATGACACGCCCACTTTTATGATTCCGCCCACTTTTGCCAAAATTTAAGATATTTATGATCTGTATATGTCTATCAACTTTCATAACAATATCTTGAATGGATTGTGAGGCAAGACGTTATGAATATAAATGTTTAGGGCCTTTGAAAACTTAAAACCAACCCCAATTTTATTTTTATTCACATATGAACCTAACCTCCAAGTTATGATCCCAAACACTTTTTCATTAATCTTATCATTTGAAAGATATTCAAGGTCAAAGATTGAAGTATCTTAAGGAAAAATTATTTTTTTGTTTTAAATTTTGTAACTTACTAAAAAATAATTATTGTCAAATTAACTTCAATTATTTATATAGGAAATTGAACGCTCTACAAAAATGATCATTTTTGTAGAGCGTTTAGTTTCCTATAACTATTGACAATGCAACTGGTTTAACAATCTATTGGTGATAAGATATGACCATTTTTATATGAGAAAAAATTAAAAATGGAAAACTATGATGAGCATATTCTTCCCGTTAGTATTAAAAGCTCAGATTTGGTAAATACTTCCTAGAAGTACCTAGGAACTAGTTTCCGTCGGATTCAAAAAAAAACATTTGATTTATTTGACTCACCCTAATATACATACAATTTTAGCTCGTTTAATGATAGTTGATAGATAGATAAAAATCTGACCTGCAGGTGAAAGATTTTTGTAAATGGAAATTTTCTTCATTCTTACCATATCATCCTTGTGCTTTGGCACAGGTTTTCCACCCGCACCATACAGCGGACACGCCTGTCGTATAGGGACCATTTCCATGCCGATTTGCTTGCTGAGTATGGTCATTGGATTACCCCAAACACCAGTGACCACCATAGCACCCAAGTCAGCGATGTAGTTATTCTTTCGAAATGTGGCGATTCGGCCTCCAACCCGATCACGTGCCTCAAGCACGATGACATCCATGCCGAACTGTTGCAGTTGCTGTGCAGCGGCCAAGCCCGAAATTCCAGCGCCAATGACAATCACTTTACCAAGTTTCTTTGCGGGAATAGGACGAAGACGTTTAAAAATTCCAAAATTTATAAAGCCATGACGTTCTAAAAACGAATGTATTCGTTTTACTAAATTCGGATCACTGTCGAACGGTGGTTCCATATCCTTGAGTGCATTTTCCAATATCAATTGCTGCTTGGGATTTTCGATCCACATTTGAAGCAGACGATTGCGTATATTGAGAAAAACACGTTGCGCTACCAGACCTGTTTTTGTTATATCAGGAAAACAGGCCGCCTCATTAGTAGTCATTTTATCGAAGGGGAGACGTGACTGAAACGCTGCGCCTTCTAAGCCTGTTAAGATTTCCTTATATGCTTCAGCTGCAGCTGCGGCTGCTTCACGCGGATCAGTGATTTCTTTCGGATATGGACTACGCGATGATTCTGTTTTGCGCATTTTACTTTCTGAGCGGCGTTCTCCGCCAGAAGAGCTAGATGGAGTACTGGGTTTATCGCTGTTCTGTTCCGTTGCTGCGCCTGGCTTATTATAGTAATCAACTTTCGGCTTATTGCGTCGACTGGTGCGTCGCTCATCTGCTGCACCAGCGTCATTGGAGTCATCATCGTATTTTTGTGTTTTAATGAGGCCACCTACAGTTACAGTCGAAGTTGCACCGGTGACTTTGCGCTTTGGTGAAGGTTCCTCGATGTCAGAATCGTCACTGATTAGAGTAACGCATTCTATTTCTGTATTGGTGCCGGTAGTAATGAAGCTGCTGCTGGTGCTTGTTGCTATCGTTGTTGTTATGGATGCTGCTGTGATACTACCTACAATAGCAGCGGCCGCTGCATTGGAGGTTGTTGGTAGCGACGCCAATTTGTCCATTATTTGTTGGATGCTACAAGCAACAAACTTGGACTTTTTGTTGTTATTATTTATTTGTTGACAGTTAATTAACACTTTTTTCACATTTGCAACATTTTTATTTATTTGAATTAAAGAAAAATCATTTAATTTGAAAGAGTCTGAAAATCTTCACGATTTGTTTATATTTGGCAAATTTCACGTTTAGCTTGCTTTGTAAAGCGAATGTCAAATTAAAAAAAGATGAGAAAAATCAAATGTCAAAATGCCTCATTGAATGACACTAGGCCATGGTTCAATTATAATGATAATTATCTATCTGCCATTATAACACGGGATAGAATTGAATGTATATTACGGCGGAGCAAAAAAACACTTTTGAAGCCGATCGCCAAAGAATTATATATTTAAAGAACAACACTCCGCGATTTGTCGGTAATTGGATAGAACTGTAGTTGATTGCAAAGTAAAACCAACGGTCTTAGAATCAGGGGAAATACGATTTTGGCTTATGTTGCGCATTGGGAGTTTTACGAAGCTAAAATTCAATCAATCGGCTCTGCCATTTTTATTTTGTTTATTGTCAGATTTTCTATTTCGTTTATTTAAATTCATAGGGAAATTTATGAATTTAAGCAAATGAAAATAAAATCTAAATGAATTGAAAATGAAAAAAAGGAAAAAGCAAAAGCTGGCTCCGTAGCTGTCAAAATCCAATGTGAAATGTAAACAAACAATTTGAGCTTATACTATTTTGTGACAGCTACGGAGCCAGATTTTGCTGTCAAATTTTCATAAGGCAAATTAATATAACCTTTATTGTTATTTTCATGAACTTGTTGAAAAATGTAGAAATTGAAGAATATTTGTGATTTAAATAATCAATTTCAATTCAAACTGCAAGACAGAAGAATTTTTGTTTGAAGCAGGCGCTCAGCAAGTCAAACAACATGAATATCATTTTTATTTTTCAGTTTGAACTGAAAAACATGTGCTCTCGAGTAAGGGATCAATGGTGCTTAAGCCTCCAACATAAATTTTTATGATTTTGCATGGACTTATGCCCAAATTAAAATAACACGGCGATAGTGATAGTCTATTTTGACATTTTGATTTAGTTTCTTCTTAATTTTAAAGAAAATTCCATTTATTTGTCTTTCAAAATTGGATTTTTGTGTTTTTTGAAATATCAAATCAATTCTAGCATTAAACTATTCATATTTTACAATGAATTATTAACTTGCTTTAACTTATGATTTGTTTCAAGTAAAACAAGAAAATATCAAAATAAAAGTTCATAATTTCGTTAGATTAAAAGCTCCCTTAGAAATAATTCTGGATGCGAGAAATAGCAATTTATGTGAAACACATACAAGCAAACAAAAGGAATATAATATTTGCCATTTTTCAACTGAATTTTTCGGTGGAAAAAAAGCAACAACAATACAAATAACGGGATCGGTTGTGAACTACAAAAAACAACAACAACAAATACACGCATTTGGCTAGGATTTTTTCAACTGAATTTTTTTAAAGGAAAAAAGCAACAACAACAACGCAAATGACGCGGGATCGGTTGCAAATTTGTTGGTTTGGAGAAGTCAAAATAAAAATCTTGCTTCTGGATTTGCTGGTTGCTTGGTAGCAATAAAAATGAATTTTCTCAAATGCAGCTAAAAGAAAGAATTTATTTATTATTTGTAAAGTACAAGAACGGCGGCAGGAATTCAATTATTTAATGATTCTCATGAGGGTTTTCCTTTTTTTTTCTAATTATAGCTAACATTGAATTTATTGACTAATTGCCGAAAGACTTGTTCCTTTTTTTCATTTTCAATTCATATAGATTTTATTTTCATTTGCTTAAATTCATAAATTTCCCTATGAATTTAAATAAACGAAATAGAAAATCTGACAATAAACAAAATAAAAATGGCAGAGCCGATTGATTGAATTTTAGCTTCGTAAAACTCCCAATGCGCAACATAAGCCAAAATCGTATTTCCCCTGATTCTAAGACCGTTGGTTTTACTTTGCAATCAACTACAGTTCTACCCAATTACCGACAAATCGCGGAGTGTTGTTCTTTAAATATATAATTCTTTGCGATCGCCTTCTAATAGCAATAGAACGTTAGTATTACATAAAAAAAGAGAGAAGCTGCAAGGTAGGCGCGTACAAATGATATCTTCAGTTACCGCATGAAGCTCAAAGTTTGAATTTCGCGTAAACAATATGCGTCAGAATAAAATCGCTTTAAAATTTCTCGGCGAAGAAGTTACCGATTTGGCTGAAATTTTTAGATCGTGTTCTACATAATAACAGAAGGGTCTCCAAAAAACGTGCAACCTCTTTTGTCACGCTCCTATGTATTTGTTTAAAAAATCCAACACTGCGCATTCAGCACAATAACAGACGGTGTTGGATTTTTTAAACAAATACATACGAGCGTGACAAAAGGGGTTGCACGTTTTATATTGTAGTTTGAGTTACGATTTAAAAAATCCCAAACAAATGTGGGCGTGGGACCTTTTAAACAAGCAAAAAACGTTGAATGCTATGTATAGTAAGGTATGAGAGTAATCTTGGTCGGGAGATGTAAGTTACTTTAAGCTTTGAAATCACAAGTAGTTCGACGGGGTTGCGGTGATGGGCGTGGCACCTCCCAAATAAGCAAAAAACGTATTTTGTTATATTTGGTGTACTATAAGCGTAATCCTTATAAAATGTGGTATAGAGAAGTCAGTTACTATAAGCTTTGAAATTAATTAGATTTCGACAGTATTGAATCAGTGGGCATGGCACCTCCCATTATAACAAAATGTTGTAAGTGTGTAATTTTGAGATTTTTTAAAATATTTTTTGACTGTTTCAACTTTTTCGAACATTTTCCTTTCGACTTTTTCAACCTCTTTCAATTTAACTGAATTTATAAAGATGCTTCAATTTGTTTTCGAGATTTTCAATCTTTGAACCTTTTTCAACTTTTTTCAAACTTTGTCAACATTTAACTTTCATCTTTTTTAAAAGTATTCAACTTTTTTCAACCTTCTTCAACTTTTCCAACCACAACCTTTTCAACTTTTTTTTAGTTATTCAATTTCTTTCTACTGTTTCCACATTTTTCAACCTCTTTAAATTTATTTCTATATATTTCATATTTTTCCAACTTGGTCAACCTTAATCAACTTTTCTCGATTTTCCAATCTCATCCAACTTTTTTCGAGATTTTGAACATTTTGGAGATTTTAAACCTCTTTCCAACACTTTTCACATAAAATAAATATAATATAAATATATACCTAAATAATTAAAAAATTTAGAGCAAACTGTACACCATTTAACAAATTCAGCTCACCTAATAAGCTAAAAAAATTGTAGGTCACCAACACATTTTTTGGGAAAAAAATGATTTTTAAAAAAAAATTGGTCAAAATTTCAAAAAAATCGTCATATCCCCAAAATTATAGACTAAATTTTAAAACTTAAGTTACCATGAAATTATCTTTCTTATGACACCCAAATCTTTCATATCCATGCAGGGGTTCTCAACTTATGATAATTTTTACAAAAGCTATATCCGAAACATGCGATGGTTATATCTCCGAAACTGTATCCGAGCAACACTTTTTTTCCTTAATTTTTGTTTATTTTTAACCCTCTTTTACCCCTAAAAAAAAAAAATTGGAGAATGTCTGCTTAAGTAAACCTGTTCCGATATTTCTGAAAATTGAATACTTAGCACTGCCATTTCGAAATATTCGGATAATATATTGCACATTCACTTTATCACAAAACTTTGCTCAGAAGCAAGTATATCCCCATATTTTTGTGCAGATCATTAGAATGTTAAACCTGTCGAAAAACGTTGAAAAGTCGATAAATGTTGGAAAATGTTGCACGTTGTAAAAGACGGAACGCGTCGAACTTTGCATGTAAATAATACTTATTGCACTTGTTTAATTTAATATAAATAAACTATTTGGCTGACTAAATTTTTTTTTAATTTGAGAACAGACTCCGATATACCCATGAGAAATAAATACTAACGAAAACTTACACTTATTTACTGCAATTTATTTCCCCGTACCAAGTACTTCTGAATATAAACACTTATCTTATTTTACTCTTGTTAACAAGTACAATTCAATTATGTAGGACATGAACATATTAAATGCAATGCTGAGAAAGCATAGAAGACTCTTCGTTAGTTGTCACATTTTGCTATGTTCGATTTTGACAACTTAAGATCAATACATAATAGAGAAAGAGGCATCGCTGTAACCATGTTAATTGAATCATGGCTAACAAGTAGTGTGCTAGTATGAGTTACGCATACTTTTGTCGGTAGGTAGATTCGCTTTCAATTATATCTAACAGATGGCTTGATTCGTTTTAGAGTAATGTAAAGAAACACCGTTATAATTTGTGAAAATGCAAATAACTTTTTACATCATAACAGCGTTTTGACGTCGTAATTATTGATATAACTTGAATGTTACTTGGGGCTGTTTGCTAGTGTTGCATTAAAAGGTCTGTTCCAGCTGGATTTTATGGGAAAAAATGAAAACATCAAATCGCGATTTTCGAGAAATTAAAAGCTAAAAACTTATCTGGCTATTCAAATCACAACTGTTAAAAAAGTTGCGGGTATTTTAGTAAACCAACAATGGAAAGGAATGAGGAAGTAAGATCGAAGTTGTTCAATGATTTGGTTAATACCTTTTGAAAAATTATACTTTTAAATATGATGCAACTCAAGACGTGAATGACCGACTTGAAAGTTTTGTACCTGATTTTTATAAAGGGTGTTTTTTTTTAGAGGTATAGAGCTTCGAATTGAAATAAAACACAAGAAAATCGTTTTATTGTCCATCAATTTGGCTTTATTGGAAGAATAATTTTATGCCATTAATGTTTAAATATGATTTCGGGCATGTGGCCGCCGCGGCTGGCTCGAATAAAGCCAATTCTACAGGTCCAATATTGAACCACTTTTTCGAGCATATGGGGCCGTATGTCGGCAATAACGCCACGAATGTTGGCTTCCAAGTCCCCTAACATTTCTGGTTTGTTGGCGTAGACGAGCGACTTCACATATCCCCAAAGAAAATAATCCAATGGTGTCAAATCACACGATCTTGGTGGCCAATTGACAGGTCCATTCCACGAAATTATGCGCTCATCGAATGTTTCCTTCAATAAATCGATTGTGACGTGCGCTGTGTGGCATGTAGCGCCGTCTTGTTGGAACCACAACTCATCCACATTCATGCCATCCAATTCGGGAACAAAATAGTCGGTTATCATGGCTCTATACCGGTCTCCATTAACGGTAACTGACTCTCCAGCATTATTTCGGAAGAAGTATGGCCCAATGACTCCACCAGCCCATAGAGCACACCAAACAGTCAGTTTTTGTGGATGTAATGGCGTCTCAAGGGTCTCATGTGGATTCTCTTCACTCCAAATGCGGCAATTTTGCTTGTTGACGTAGCCATTCAACCAAAAATGAGCCTCATCACTGAACAAAATTTTGCGATGAAAATCAGCATCGAGATCAATCTCATTTTCGGCCCATACACCAAAATCACGACACATTGCATGGTCTCGCGGCTTTAATTCTTGCACAAGCTGGATCTTGTAAGGTCGCAAGCCAAGATCTTTGCGCAAAATCTTCCATAAAGTTGATGGACAAAGCTCCAATTGCTGTGCACTGTGGCGAATCGATTCATTCGGGTCCTCTTCAACATTTTGCTCTACAGCGGCAATTGTTTCTTCGGTGCGCACTGTTCGACGTCTCTGCGGATGCGTATTATCACATAGAGTAAACGTAGTGCGAAAACGATCCATGGTTAACCGAATTAATTGCTCTGATGGACGATTATGTCGACCATAAAATGGACGGAGCTTGCGGTAAACTACGCGAACTGAACCATTATTTTCGAAATTAATTTGCACGATTTGCAAGCGTTGTTCTTTTGTCAACCTGTTCATGATGAAATGGCAAACCAAATTGAACATAAATGACATTAGAGTTGCCAGATTTGACCATAAAATGCCAGTTTTATCTCTATTCGAAAAACAAACCTCTAAAAAAACACCCTTTAGCTTAATAAAATATCTTTGAATCAGACTTGTTGTAAGTGGCTACTTAATTTGTTTTCCCTTTTCAATAAAAAATCGCACAACTACATATTTAATTAAATAAACCAGCATTTACCAAAAAATGTTTTTGATTTAAAGCTTTTTGTTGTGATGCTCCTTCTTAACGTAACTTCATAAAAAGTGATAACTGAAAAATTATTTTTTAAGGAAAGTATTGGAAATTTATTTTCTCTTGCTTGTCAAAACTAAGTTTTTGATACTAGCATCAAAAGATCTTAAGTCCATTGTGAAATTTATAAAAATATTGGAATGGTTAATGACTAAGGTTAAATGACTATATACAAATCCGGTACACAATGGGCCCATCCATGGCCTTAGTTATGGTGACATGTCATCTCCCGGAAATAACCTAACCTAATCTGCCTACGACTTTGACAGTTTTAGGCAAGGCCGTATCCAGGATTTTATTTCGGGGGGGGGATTTTAGATTTGAAAGTTTTGAAAATCATTTTTTGCAATCTCTTAAATTTTTCAAACCGATGACTTTGTTTTTTTTTAGGTAATTCACTTCCAAATTTTTTGAGCTCCATAATATTTGAATTTTAATATATTGCTCACTTACGTCAAGACTGGCATAACTCAAAAAACCTAAGGAGAAAAAAGCATTTAGAGTTTTCAATAAGTTACTTTTATATGAAAATGAAAATCACGTTTTCGGAGTTGAACCAGTCTTGAAGTAAAATATCGATTTATACATATACAGTTAATCACAAAACCGTTCATAAAAAACATATGTTCTGGTTTTAAGGTTGTATTTTTTTTCCAAAAGTAAGTTTTAAAAAAATCGTTTACAGAAAACTTGCAAATCCTTTATTCTAGCTTAAGAAAATCAAAACTAAATTATTTAGTATGATCATTAGTTTGGGTAGCTATTTTTATACTTATTTTATAGTGAACACTTTTGTGACTTATGCTACTAAGAACATTTAAAATAATTTTATGTATCTTATGTGGCCGCTTTTGGCTGTAATGATGTGTTGTATTATCTCAACATATTTTTTCAAAGTGCGGAACAAGGCATAATACTGTCACCCTCACTTCTTGCTCCACTTCCATGGTTGGATTAATTTCAGTTTGACAAAATAAATCTACCATTACAGTTGTATCCTGGGTTTTCCTAATTAACTAACAGCCCGTGTGCTCAGCGCACTACACATTGGAAATCACCTGATCAGAGATCAAATACCTTATAGCACATTTTGGAGGCTCCAACCATGCACCCAAATCAGCTGATTTACAATGTTTACATTTGCTAAACACACCGGCTAACTTACAATCAGTCGGAACTCTTATTTTCGAATGCAGCCCGAATGCGCGTGAATTGAATTTTTTTATTACGAATATAAGAAACTTTAGTTTCCGGAGAAGGCGAAATAAGAAGGCCTCCTGCGCCCCCTGTTCACTACACGTAAACTTTGGGAACACCTGTATTACACTATTGAAAAAAACTTATGCAATAAAAAAGGACTTAAATGAGTTGCATATGAGGACTTTTGCTTTAGGTAAAATAAATTTGAAGGAACATGAAAGCTTTTTTATACTCTACACAGAGGGTATATTCACTTTGTCATTCCGTTTGTATCGCATAGAAGGAGGCGTGGTAGGTATGGAAAAGTATATATATTCGTGATCAGCGTCACCACCTGAGTCGATATAGCTGTGTCCGTCTGTCTGTTTGTCTGTTGAAATCAAGTTTACGGGAAAACTAAGCAAGCTTATTCAATGAAATTTGGCACACAGTTCACACCTTCTTGCAAGCTGCTAGCATATAAAAATGGGTGAAATCGGTTCTCGGCCACGCCTTCCGCTCATGCTATATGTAAATATACCCATGGTTTGAAAAACAGTTTCTGCGATTTTGATGAAACTTGGTGATTTGGTAAAGCAGAGAACGAAATTAAGATTAGGCTAGGTTTTAAGTTTGCAAAGGCTCTTAAAGAGGTGTGGCACAGCCCTAAATTTCAACTTTTATAACGCCACAGCTCGAAAACCGTGTAAGATATTGTGATAAAATTCGGAACACGACTACAGATCTTATGAATCTTGAATTGCGCATAAAGTGGGCAGATGTGTAAAAGTGGGCGTGGCACTTCTTAACAATTTAAAATTTTGATTTCGTATAACTCAAAAATGGCACATACGATTTTCTTTAAAATTTTAGGGATGATATCACCGAAAGTAGTCAACAATACCAGCTACGTCAATGCACTGAAAAATTTATTTTAAGGGCGTGGCACAGCCTACAGTATTTATAAATGTTATAAAAAGAGAACTAACAACGCAATCCTTATGAAATTTAATAAGGCGGATATACTTGCTAAAAGGTGTCTTTTTGCAAAATTTTGGCACAACTGTGCCGGTGGGTGTGACACCTCCCATAAAAGCGAAATAAGTTTAATGCTATAGATAGTGTGCTATGATAGTAATCTTCATAAAATTTTGTGTAGAGGTGTCGGTTACTATAAGCTTCGGAATTAAATGAAACTTGACATGATTTCATCAGTGGGCGTCGCACCTCCCTCATTAACATAAAAATATAAGTGCTATTTTAAGTGAACTATTGGAGCAATTGATTACTGGGTATTAGGTACATATAAATCAAAAGCTGGCAAAATAGCAACAGTGGGCGTGGCACCTCCCATACAATTAAATTACCTTAAGTGGCATAACTATCGAAATATATGAGCAATCATACTGAAATTTGGTGTAAGAGGTTTGTTTATAAATAGCTATTTCTGGATAAAAATCAGACTGGATTGCATCAGTGGGTGTGTCACCGCCCTAAATTTTAGGAATAATTACGGCACATATCGCAAACTATACAAGCTATTGTGCTTAAATTTGAATTGTTTATTGAACCAAAAGTGGGCGGAATTGTAGGAGTGGGCGTAGTATATTTCGTGTTTTTCATTTCTATTCTATTTTTTCAACATTTTCCATATTCTTTTGACATTTTCAATCTTTTACCTTTTTTCTTCAATTTCATTCGACATTTTCTTTATTCTTTCGACTTTTTCATCAATTTTTCAGCATTTTCCATATAATTCGACTTATTCAATTTCTCTCAACTTTTTTTAATGGTTTTCATAGTTTTTCAACATTTTCAGTTTTTTCCAACGCTTTCCAACATTTTTGAACCTTTTTACATTATTTTCGACTTATTCAACCTCTTCAACATTTTTTTAACATTTATTTAAAAAGTAATTTCAATGCAGTGTAGGGTATGTGAGTTTCGGCCTGGCCGAAGATAACACCTTTGCTAGTTTATGTTTTATATTAGCGATTTTGCAAAAGAAAACTTTATCTTCGAGCGCTCTTCGCTGCAAACAAGTCTATGACTTAATTTGTGGTACTCTCAATTCTTCTATGTACTGACATAAGATATTAAATGTTTTCTGGGTACTCTCGATGAAAAATACTCAAAATGTATTGACAAAGCCTAAAAGTCAATTCAATTACCAAATCTAAAATATGAATTCGCGCTTTGAAAATGTCATTTCGCCATCATTTCTCTGACAATCACAAACCAAAACAAAAAAAAAGTTCGAATCTCTCAATGATGTTTTGGAAACATTTGAATCAATCCGGCCTAGACTTGGGCCAATTACGAGAATACCGCAATTGCTAGGGGAATTCAATTTTGTTGTCGATCACAAGACTAGGCTTGTCAAATTCAAAGTAATTGAAGGCATTCCAAAAACGGGTGAGTCCAACGAGTCTGACGTGAGATTAAAGTATTCAAATGTGTTCCTTTAGCATCGCGTGATGTTGAACGTACGTTTGCTGCGTATAAAATAAATTAAAGATTCTATATTTATATCTTGTTTTTATTCGTAAATATTATCGTCAATATATCGCCCACTTTTCGTTAATATTTACATAAATATTTCTTGGGACTTTGTAAATATTTTATACTGCCCTGATTATAACAATCAACATTTCCACTTTTCAAGTTCAATCTGCTTATCCCACATACTGACGGCACTAAAACATTAAGATAAGCAACTATTTTTTGCAGTTGATCAAAACTCGTTTTCAAAATCTGATGACCTTTTTTAAGACTTTATTTTCACAAAATCGATTTCACATATAGAGGGGTTCTATCCCCTATCATACCCCCCCCCCAAGGTACGGCCCAGGTTTTTGGCCACAAAAAATTTATCTGGGTGAAAAATTAATGGGGAAGTGATCAGCTGTTTCTTACTCTCAGTTTATCTCTCTCAATCTCCACATTTTTTGCGGCTGGAACACTTTATGTGGTTAAACTGTATAAATATTTATCTAGTTTTTTCCGACTGGGACAGACCTAATAACTTTAACAGCTAGGGAGCCGGTGAAACTTTTTAAGTACACACATACTTATGTACATATATATGATTTTATCGACCTTGGTATTGATATGCAATGTAGTTCACATTTATGGGAGTTAGAAAAACTCAGTGTAAAGGGAAAATAGCTCCGGTTTTTTTAAATGAATGCTGAAATATGGCGATTAAAACAAAAGATCAACATGTCAAGATCAATAGCAATATTTAGGCCGTTAGTTCATTGATTTCAACTTGGCAACGCAGTATTTTTTCTTTTTCGATATCACAAAACCAACAAATTTTAAACACACAACTAATTTAAAAACGAGTATTCCAGTACGTATCAAAAGTTTCACATCTACTTGTTTCACATTTCATATAAATATATGTGCCACAAAATTTATGCATAAGCACACGTAAAACTCTAGGATATTTTTTAGATGCTGGCAAACAACAGCAAGGCAACATTCATCAAAGGGTGCGATATGACCTTGATAGTAAAATGCGTGTGATTCATGAAACGTTTGTATAAAATCTATAGATGAACTTCTTTCACTTCTTTTTTCTTTGCTACAACGAATGATCGATGATCCTTCAGAAATCAGACTCGGCATTGAGTTGAGGTAACCTGAGCTTGACTATGCAAAGACATACCATATGCATGCAATTTGAGAAATATTCTCTCTCTATAAAAGATTTATTGTGGCAAATTTCACGGTTTCTATTTGAAGCTGCTTAGATTGGGATATAAAATGTGCATTATGGTAGCAAAGGGTGCGCTCAGCATTGTTTTGGCAGTTTTTAAATTAAGCGAAAAATGGATTTAAAAAAAAAAACTTTACTGAATGAGAAAATGAGGAGCAATTTATAAGGGTGACTAATGGGAAACCAGTGTTGCCTACAAACAAAGAAAAATATATTACAGCAAAAATTGACTACTGAAATAATATATTGCTATAGATTCGAGCAATGATAGATCTTAACCATAATCTTAGAATGCTTGTTCAGTATCGGCCAATGAGAAAAAGAAGAATATGTAAATGAAGCAGAATATGTAAATGAATACCAATATTTTCGTACTTTTGCAGGGGTGCACAGAATATGAAAATTTCCATAATAATCCGCGAAAAGTAGGGAATATTAAGGGAATATTACTTTACTTCCGAAAAGTGGCTGTGTTATTTGTTTATTAACAAAAAAAAAAAAATTAAAATTAGGTGGGGTTGTGCAAGGAAACATGGCAAAAAAGAATTTATATCAAACCTTAATACACTGAGCGAAAGGTACAACATTTTATTTGACCAGACGTCTGGTTAACGAACACTCAATTATTTTTTTATGCAAACAGGAGATTTCAAAATCTTTCGTGAAAAAATTAAGTTTTCTGGAAATGTACTAAGATAAAAATAAATGAGCGAAAACACAAAACTAAATCTTTCGCTTTTTAATCGTAACCTAATAATACTTATAGATAAACACTTAACTAACCAAGCGGTTTCTTTCCAAGCGTGTTAAAATTGATCAGCTCAAAAAAAAAGTAAAGCTTAAGTACGTGTATCTTATATTTTCTGGTTTTTCAATTTTCATTCACACCTATTTCGAACTGAGCGGATTTAAATAGGATTTCGACTATATTCACATAGTAAATCAATACCACTAATGTCTGTCACTTTATAATTTACTTCCCTACCAATCCATCAGAGCATTTAGATACATTGCCTGATCTTCAATCTAATCATCTTTGCTAAAGCTAAGTGAATGCCGCCATCAGATCTTTTGATCAAAACTAGAAAGAATTTGCCGTGGTCGAGAAAGATGAAAGGCTACGAAACTGTTGTCCATGACGTTCAGGGGGTTGTTAGCCGGTTAAGTTAGTAAGAAAGAGTCCGTTTTCAACCAAACGTTAGGTATTAATTGTGTGATCCCCAAAGAATGATCAGCTTCTCTCCAAAGACCACGTGGCGTAGAATACATTTTCTTAGCGGGAATCAAAAAATTGCAGCAAGAGCCCACTGTAACTCTGAATGTACCTGACGGAGATAATTCTTCTATTAGATCTTAATACAACAAATCCAATAGACAGCTAAACAACAACGTTTCTTCTGCGAATGACTTCGTAAAAAAAACAAACCTTCGAAACCTAAAAGATAACATCTGAAATCGTAGATGCTTTACCTACAGGAATATGTCCAAAGGTTTCTCATAGTTGGGTAAAAACAGAAAAAAATGCACTTTCGAATATCGGTAATTCTTTTACAAACCGCGTGGATTTCAGGAATAAAAAATTGACTCCTCATATCCAATAAATCGGACTAGAAGTCTCTTATATTAGTTCTTAACAAATAAAAAAACCGACATTGATTTGATGAGTACAACTGGCGACAGCAGTCTTGAAATACGAGAAGATTGGAGAAAGTCCATGGATATTTTGGAAAAAAACTAATTTTCAGCAAAATCGCGTGTGCCTGAAGGAATGCAATTTAATTTTAATGCAAAAGCGTAGTGGCTAGCGAAGCCGGTGTTGGACATACTATAGGCTAAGCCGCTGACGATGGCTCCATATATCCTTTTATGTAGAACTACTGTGGCTAGCGAATACGAAGTCGGGTAAACTTAGTGATGTAAGTCCTCATCGAAGGCTGCCCTTTTGCGAAGCATACAATGAGTTGATAAATCTTTGTTGCCTTGCGTAGCTAGTGGCCTTCGGTCACGATTCAGAGTGTACATCCTATAGTACATCCAACACCGGCTTCGCTAGCCATAGTGCTTTTGCAATCAAACATTGCATATTCTTAGGCTTAAAGGTGCCTTAGTTTGGCATAAAACTATAAGTTGTAAAAGAAATTCGATTCTAAAATGTCAACCTTAAATTGGGGTGCGGTTTGTAAAAGAATGACAGATATTCACATGGAAACACTGTTTGCATAACTAACTAATCTTTTCGGGATTATAATTTTTTACTCCAATTTTTACCCATAAACCTACCTTTGGCCATGTTCAAACTCGTCTCATTTTTATGTGAAATTCAACCCTTCATCTATTGTTTTTCTAAGCTATGGCCGATAATTCTGCACGCAGTGAAGGGAAAATTATGAAATAATCAAAATATGAGTGGCACATTGACAACCGGTTGAATAGACAAAATGACACAGACAGGCCAGCATAGTAGAAGCTTGACATAAATCTGCGCTTGCAATGATTTCTAAATTTGTTCCCTGCTCTAATTGCCGATGGAACTGGATCACAACAACAACAGCAATAGCAGCACCGTCATTTCATTATTAACGCCATCAGTGACAAAAGAAAAGTGGCAAAGGGGTGGAATTCGCACAATGGCACTTTATTGAGCCAGTCGTTGGGAAAATTTACCAAAAAGAGGATATTTTTGATATCTTAATTTTGTGATGTGCGAGGAATTTTACTTTTTAGAGTCGAATATGTAAAATATCTAATTTTAGAAGTCATTTTTGAGCGATAAGCTCTATAGTTTAGAATTTTGTAATTAAGTTTTATAACTAACAAAACTTGAATAACTCCGGTTTTTAGCCAACATCGACTGCTCACCGCGAAAAAATTGATCTGATAAAAAGTAAATTGCTTATGAAACAAAAATTAAAGTTTCAAAACGCAACAGTAGACTGTTCTGAAGCTTTTACTGCTGAAAATAATGTTTAGAGTACATACATAAATTTATCTATTTTCGTTACATTTTTATGAATTTGCAAAAATGAAAAAAGTCTTAAAAACTTTAAACTAATAGGCCAAGAGCTCGCTATAGAAAAGTTTAGTGTATAATATTACAAGATGGGATGTACGGGAAAGATAGAGATGCATTTTGGAGAAACTAAGCAACCAGGGTTGCCTTCCTAAAGCCCGTCCCGATACCCGAATTTCGGTCAATTTTGATATTTTAATTTAAAGTGTAAAAGGGCTTGAAATGTATGTCAAATGATAGAACTCTTAGAACCTAAATACCCCAAACGTGCGATGACATCCTTTTAAGAAAAATTGGTCCAAAAGTCTCTGCTGCGGTTGGTTAGCTATACCAAAATACATCAGTATCTTTCCCGTACATTGTTGTCACTTAATAATTATATATGTATTTATTTATTTGTTTCTTGAATATATAGTGGAACAAGATATAAAATCTTATAACTACACCACTAGTAACTCACAAAGCCAACATAATCATTTACAATTAAAACTTAGACTGCAGTTATTAGTTCTATAAACATAAATTGAAATATAAACATGAGAAGGAAACCACATAAAAACCATAAAAAATCAAAACTCTAACGAGATTTTAATTATAATAATAGTAAGTCCATGAACATTTTAAATATAATTACAGTCAATAGTAATATTATTTAATTAATTAAATTAAGCCTTATTGCATCAATTAAAAGTGAGTGAGTAATTGCTTTTTAAAATTTATTGCGTTACTTATTGATCTCAAATATTGAGGAAATGCGTTCCACAAACGAATGGAATGTATATAAAATTTACGTTTAGATGTCAGGCAAGAGTGTTGGAATGGAATCAGTATCGTATTTCTAATTGAACGAGAAGTACATCCATCCTGTAATCTTATACATTCGATTTTTCGACAACGGACTCTCCGTCTATAGCTATTAAGATATTTTAATAAAACTGAGAAACAACTTATTAGGTACTTTTCGAGCGTGTCACAATCCATAATGACAGAAGTTGCAAGACAAGAAATTGTTAACATCGTTAGCCCCTTACAGCCCTGACATCTCTGATACTTTGAGATATGAGAGTGTAAGCTAGATAAAAATAATCTCGAAGTAGAAAGCTACCTCCAATTGGTGCTTTCAAAAGTACAAGAGAAATGTGAAGTACATAAAATATAACACTTTTTGCAACACATACTACACATTCAAACATCCGGCAACTTTAAACACATCGTAGTTTACAGTCAGGCAGCTGACATTTTCTCATTCTTACTGATGTCCGGAGTCGCTTTGTTTGCACTCAATTATGAATTGGGTGGAAGAAAGGGCATATGTTATATATTTGCGGTTTGTACAATTACTACTTTTAGATTTTAATGAAAGTAAAAATAAGCTGCAAAATGGCTAAGATTATAGAAACCTTCAAAATGCAATATAATATTTACTTATGTAACAGATGCAAGGGAAAGAACTTTCGTATCTTTTCTAAAGAAACAATCAATTCATTTTACTTTTTAGTTTAAATTTATTCTAAAATACATTTTGAGCCACAAGTTAAAATTTATTATACCCTACACAGAGGGTATATTCACTTTGTCATTCCGTTTGTAACGTATAGAAGGGGGCGTGGCAGGTATGGAAAAGTATATATATTCGTGATCAGCGTCACCACCTGAGTCGATATAGTTGTGTCTGTCTGTCTGTTTGTCTGTGTGTCTGTCTGTTGAAATCAGGTTTACGCAAAAACTAAGCAAAGCTAATTCAATGTAATTTAGCACACAACTTACATCTTCTTGCAAGCTGCTAGCATATAAAAATGGGCGAAATCAGTTCACAGCCACGCCTTCCGCCCATACTCTATGTAAATATACCCAAGTTCATTTTGAAAAAAAGTTGCTGCGATTTTGATCAAAATTGGTGATTTGGTGAATATGAGAACAACATTAAGACTAGGCTCGGTCTTAAGTTTGCAAAGGCTCTTAAAGAGGCGTGGCACAGCCCTATATTTTAAGTTTTATGACGCCATTGCTCGTAAACTGTGCAAGATATTGTGATGAAATTTGGTACACGGATACAGATCTTGTGAATTTTGAATTGCGCATAAAGTGGGTGGAATTGTAAAAGTGGGCGGAATTGTAAAAGTGGGCGTGGCATTTCTTAACAATTAAAAAATTGGATTTCGTATAACTCCAAAATGGCACATACGATTTTCATTAAAATTTTAGGGATGATACCCCTGAAAGTAGTCAGCAATACCAGCCATGTCAATATACTGAAAAATTTATTTTAAGGGCGTGGCATAGCCTACAATATTTATGAACGTTATAAAAAGAGAACTAACAACGCAATCGTAATGAAATTTAATAAGGCGGATACACTTGCTAAAAGGTGTCTTCCTGCAAAATTTTGGCACAATTGCGCCGGTGGGTGTGGCACCTCCCATATAAGCGAAATACGTTTAATGCTATAGATAGTGTGCTATGAGAGTAATCTTCAAAAAATTTTGTGTAGAGGTGTCGGTTACTATAAGCTTCAGAATTAAATGAATCTTGACAAGATTGCATCAGTGGGCGTGGCACCTCCCTCATTCACATAAAGTTGTAAGTGCTATTTTAAGTGTACTAATTGATCTGAAATTAGATGTAAGTGGTTTACTGGGTATTAGGTACATATAATTCAAAAGCTTTTGAAATACAACAGTGGGCGTGGCACCTACCATACAATTAAAATACCTTAAGTGGCATAACTATCGAAATATATGAGCAATCATACTGAAATTTGGTGTAAGAAGTTTTTTTATAAAAAGCTATTTCTGGATCAAAATCGGAGTGGATTGCACCAGTGGGTCTGTCACCGCCCTAAATTTTAGGAATAATTACGGCACATATCGCAAACTATACAAGCTATTGTGCTAAAATTTGCTTTGATCATGTTAATCACGAATATCATTTATTGAAACAAAAGTGGGCGGAATTGTAGGAGTGGGCGTGACATATTTCGTGTTTTTCATTTTTATTCTATTTTTTACACCATTTCCCATATTCTTTTGACATTTTCAGTTTTTTCCAACATTTTTGAACCTTTTTACATTATTTTCGACTTATTCAACCTCCTCAACATTTTTTAAACATTTATTTAAAAAGTAAAGTACTTAGTAATGTAGTGTAGGGTATGTGAGTTTCGGCCTGGCCGAAGATAACACCTTTACTAGTTTTTTATTACTCTGGTTGCTCATTCCCTTGAGATCCCACTAACGGAACATAGCCTACATTTGATGTAGACATTCTAAGGAACTTAACTTGGCATTGACCTTACTAATTCAATGGCGGAAAGAATTGATTCATTTTCCATTTCATTCAAAGAATCAAAGCTTGGAGCTTAAACATTTTATCTCTATTTCAAGGAGTTGGAATTGAGAATAGGTTTTTTGAACTCTGTTCAAATTCATTATCGATTGTGAAATAGCTTTCGATTCTATCCAATAAGACAAAATAGGATGGATATAGTTTGTGCTAAGCTCCTCACAAAATATGGAGTGGATGAGACAACGAGGCGTGTCGCCCGCCTTTCATACAACAACAATAATTAAATCGCTTTATCTGGACACCTATGATATCAGATGTTTTGAAATTTGTTGCTAGGAGGTTTATGCCAAGCGTCTCACGAAATTTGGATGGGATTAGGAAATGGGGCGTGACACTTTATAAAACACTTAAAACGCCATATCTTGGTTTCTATGATAGCAAGAGTTTTGAACTTTGGTGTAAAGATGTATCCTCATATATTGTCTATGTTAAGGATCTTGGATGGAATTAGACAACGGCAAGTGGCAACATTTATTCAAGAAAAATAATTAAGACACTACATCTGGTAACTTATGATAGCAATAGTGTTAAAAATTGGCGCTGGGGTGTATGTTGCCTATTCTAAAAACCTCTTCAAATGTGGACAGCACTTCCCAAACAACAAAATCACTTTCAACGCTATATCTTGGCATCTATGACAGCTACAGTTGTGATACTTGATACCTGAGTCTACATTGTTTGTGCCAAGCAACTCTCAAAATATGAATGGGACTGAACATTGGGTCGTGACACTTCCCATTTAACAAAAACACTTAAATTGCTGTTCTTGGTAATTATAAGAACTTGTGAAATTTGGTGCATGGACCCAATACTTTTAAGAACTACTGGGAGGGTGCGAGCCAAGTCACGGGAATAGCTAGCTTTAAATAAAATCATAAGTACTTATTACACTAAAAGTCACTCAAAATTCATAGCCAGGTTGGAAAAAATCCGCTCATAACATTGAAGTAGATACAAATTTTGATTTTAAGCGAAGTTTTGAATAAAATGATAAAAACTGCATATTAAGTTACGGCATAAAGTATCATGAATACTTTGATAGCAGCGAAGTGATAATTTAATCAGATGCAAAGTAGCTCAACTTGTGAAGTTTTCCTAATTAATTAGGTCATTAAAATATTAACAACTATGTTAGCCCTCTGAATCAGCTAATGTTGCTATTTAAAACAAATGCAAATTCCGAATAGCAGTAAAAAGATTATAACTTTTAATTCAGTTATAACTTTGCCTAAAGGTTGATGCTAGTCATGTCACTTATTCATTGTGTCATTTCACTTGGCAGCTGGTCAGCAGCAGCACTTCCTGCTGTGATGGGAAACAATTAAAAGTTTCCCACAGCTGATTGTTGTAAGTTTTACTATGTTTCAATTGAATAAATTGACTTAATGTATTTTGCGCATATTAGGCGAATTTATAGCATAATCGAGAAAGTATGTCAATACAAAACTTTGCTAAGTGCTTTCATTGTGATATATGACTAGAGTTTTCAGTTGTTCTTAGTTGGCAGTGATTGTTGTGGTTAGTGTGAGTTTGAACTGGTGACCAAAATGGCCTTATTTGACCTAGATGTAAATAGCTCAAGGAAACCATAGGATAGTAGTTCTGGGTTGCAGTCAAAGGTCACTAATTTAACAGAGTTTTCTGCCGATGCTAAATACGCCTTCTTATCCGCATTAAAAAACCAAATCGGCTTGCAGTTTGTGTTGTGTTTGCAAGACCTAAAGATGGCGGAATTGAGCTTTCTTCGGTTACAGTTGACTTTCAAGGCAGTAAGCGTTGCTGAATTATCTGCCAATTGATATGTTAATTCCTAGATATAGTGTATATAAAATGCGTCTTCTTACTGGAGCTTACTGGCCTTGGAAATTTTTGACCAAATAGTGTTTAGTGTAAAATAAATAAAATATTTTGTAAAGTACGTATCAGATCGATGGTAATGCAGTTTCCTACCTTCTTGTGAAAAATTAAAAGTCGGTGATGAATACTGTATGTAAACCACACCATATAGGGCATTTTAGAACACAAAATGCGGTTTGAAAGCTCTCTTGTGAAAACTAAATTCGGAAATTTTGCTTAGTGACAAAATTGCTTAGTGATAAATGATTTTCACCGCTTAACACAATTAAGCGGCAAAAAAAGGATTTCCAATACATTCACCGAAGTCTAGGCAACTAGGCTTCAGTTCTTGGACCAATTGACTGCATATATGTTCGCTCAGAACATTTCAGGTGATTTACGGTCAAAGCTCAGTTGTTGCGAACGGAAGGAAATCAACAAATTATAGTCTTCGGTCACACTTTGACAATAGCGATATTCTTCGGGGCGTGCACATTTCTATGTCTTGTTAGTACAGCTGCATAGCAGATAAGTGAAGCGAAACCACTTGATAGCTTGACGTGTAGTTTGTTTCGATGGCCAACTAAGGACTGTCCCATATAAAAAATTGCGCTTTGTTTTTTAGTTATAAAAAAATACCCAGTAATTTTTTTGGTCTTTTTTCGTTTTTTAATAATAATGGCTAGTGTTCAGAATATAAACAATTAACAACGAGGTAACAATTTTTTTTTTCTCTAAAAATTTTATACTTTTTTCGTAAGGCCCTTCATTAAATTTTGCACAGTTATTTCATCGACAGTACGGTACGATCTTTTCCACTTATGTCCGAAGTCTTGTAGATTTTTTGCAGTCTTACCACTCTTTCGAAGATCTTTTTTCATTAGAACACAATATCTTACAATTGGGCGAAGCTCTGGGCAGCTAAGCGGATTTTCTATTTTTGGTACTTGCCTTCCATTCCATCGTAGCTCTAGAGTAATGAGAGATGGCGAAATCAGTCCGAGCATCACTGTACCCTCATGTGCACGAATAAATGGTAGAAGACGTGTTTCGAGGCACTCGTCTATATAAACTTTGGAATTGATTGTGCCTTGCGTAACAAAAAATCTGCTTTTGAGACCACAGATGCATATGGCCAGCCAAACTATTGCTTCGGAAATTTTGAAATATTTTTTTCTTTGAATTTGCTAGACACATGCCCATTTTTCGGTGATGTATAATATTCGTGACCAGGTAGCTGCTTAGAATCTGCTATGACGTAAGTTTCGTCATCCATAACACAGCAATCAAATTTAGTACAGGTACCTTTCATACAATTTTAGGGCTCGCATCTGAGCCATCAACTGCTTTTCATCAGAACGGTGTGGTACTTTTTGAACTCTTTATGTCTTTAGCTTACTTTTCTTCTTGATCTTTTGTATAGTAGATTTTGATGTACCTGCTCTAGCCGCCAGGTCTTGCACTGAGGTGTTGGGATTTTGCTTAAAAAGGCGCTTCACCTTCGTCGCTACCATGAAACAGGTAGACCCTTCTTATAATTAGAAATTACCGCAAAGACAGATTTTTCTGATGCACCAACTATTTTTGCTACAGCTGAATATTTTAATTTTGGATTTTGCAGGTATGTGGACAAAATCAGTTTGCGGACTTTTTGTTGCTTCCTAGATATCTTTGTCGTTAAAAGTGCTATCTACAAGTGTTATACATCATATTAAACGTCACTTTATGTAGCACAAATATTATGTCTTTTTAGACCTATAAGATTATCAGGTAGAGCATAATACAAAAAATAAAAAACGTTAGTTTTTTCTGAGACAGTCCTTAGTTAAGATGATCATGGCCTAGTAGGTTTTCAAATGGTCGACATCTCTAGGGCGAAAAAAACTTCAACTACACCTTCAACTGATCTGACTAGCCTGAATAGTTCTTGATTTGGCTAAGCTGATCACGGCTGTATAGGTTCTTATAGAGTTTTCCATAGCCAGCTCTGGTCCTTAACAGAAACGTTCAGTTCCGTTTATGATTTTACGAAACTAATCTGGACTGATGCAGATGGCATTAAATGAACGTTGATTAATAGGATTTATCACTTGGCAGCTTATACGTAAGGACCGTCGATATGAAAAATTATTTTCCACCATAAAGTATTCAGGTAGCTGTCTTTTAAGAACGGCCTCTTTACTCTTTTTTCATGCCACTGGGTACAATTGTCTTTTAAATTGCAGCACAAATACAGATTTGCAGTGAAATATTTCATTCATTATTCTCTCAACAGATGGGCGTTACCTCAGATCAAATTAATTGATTGAATTCATAAATAAAATTTAAACAGTTGAGTCAATCCACAGAGTTTATTTTAAATAAAAGGGTATAGTGCGTGCTCATAGAGGGTACTTTTAAGTTTTTTTAATTAATTACAATTAATCTTTTTTGATGCAGTGAACCCGCTTTTGAGTGCCACTCTCGAAAACCACGAAAATTCCGGTTTAAGCACATGCAATTGTGCACTGTATTTAATCAGGTTTTGTGTTATGTTTGAATAACATTTTAAATTTTGAGGTCGTAGTTTTAGATCGCGCTTAACATGATCTTTTGGTAATGATAAGGGCTCACATGCACCCCTGTGGTGGTTGCAACATTAAGTGCAACACCAACTATTCATGGCATGGCAGTGGTGGAAATTGGCTTCGTTTACCTACTTGCACAATTTGCGATCCTTTTATACCGAATTAAAATTCAGCCAATTAAGCGAGGCATTCATCATCGCACCCTCTGCAAGTGACGCACGGGTATTTTTCATAAATTTTTCTTTTTGATGTGGGTCAACCAACGGGTGTGTTTTATCGTACATAATGTACTATACAATGGTTAGTTAGTTTGGGTGTTGGTCCTTAGCACTACGTTGAAATTTTTACGATTTTTTATATCCCATGGTGTTTTATGATTATGTCACCTAGATAAGGTAGACTAAAAATAGTTGAAACTATGTGGGTTTAGTATACGCGCATCTAATTAGTAAAAGAAAGTACAAATTTTAATGTAAACATTTTTATTAACACATTTTATTCATATTCAAAATGAAATATTCTACTTCAAAGTCATCAGGCTGACAAGATTTCTTGCCAAGAACCAGACAAAGTCTTTCCAAAAGATTTTTTTCTATAAAATGAATAATTTCGAATTTCGACATAAAGGGGGTTTTTTTTAAAGGTTTGTTTTTCGAATAGAGATAAAACTGGCATTTTATGGTCAAATCTGGCAACTCTAATGTCATTTATGTTCAGTTTGGTTTGCCATTTCATCATAAACAGGTTGACAAAAGAACAACGCTTGCAAATCGTGCAAATTTATTTCGAAAATAATGGTTCAGTTCGCGAAGTTTACCGCAAGCTCCGTCCATTTGATGGTCGACATAATCGTCCATCAGAGCAATTAATTCGGTTAACCATGGATCGTTTTCGCACTACGTTTACTCTATGTGATAATACGCATCCGCAGAGACGTCGAACAGTGCGCACCGAAGAAACAATTGCCGCTGTAGAGCAAAATGTTGAAGAGGACCCGAATGAATCGATTCGCCACCGTGCACAGCAATTGGAGCTTTGTCCATCAACTTTATGGAAGATTTTGCGCAAAGATCTTGGCTTGCGACCTTACAAGATCCAGCTTGTGCAAGAATTAAAGCCGCGAGACCATGCAATGCGTCGTGATTTTGGTGTATGGGCCGAAAATGAGATTGATCTCGATGCTGATGCTGGCTCATTTTTGGTTGAATGGCTACGTCAACAAGCAAAATTGCCGCATTTGGAGTGAAGAGAATCCACATGAGACCCTTGAGACGCCATTTCATCCACAAAAACTGACTGTTTGGTGTGCTCTATGGGCTGGTGGAGTCATTGGGCCATACTTCTTCCGAAATAATGCTGGAGAGTCAGTTACCGTTAATGGAGACCGGTATAGAGCCATGATAACCGACTATTTTGTTCCCGAATTGGATGGCATGAATGTGGATGAGTTGTGGTTCCAACAAGACGGCGCTACATGCCACACAGCGCACGTCACAATCGATTTATTGAAGGAAACATTCGATGAGCGCATAATTTCGCTGAATGGACCTGTCAATTGGCCACCAAGATCGTGTGATTTGACACCATTGGATTATTTTCTTTGGGGATATGTGAAGTCGCTCGTCTACGCCAACAAACCAGAAACGTTAGGGGACTTGGAAGCCAACATTCGTGGCGTTATTGCCGACATACGGCCCCATATGCTCGAAAAAGTGGTTCAAAATTGGACCTGTAGAATTGGCTTTATTCGAGCCAGCCGCGGCGGCCACATGCCCGAAATCATATTTAAACATTAATGGCATAAAATTATCCTTCCAATAAAGCCAAATTGATGGACCTTAAAACGATTTTCTTGTGTTTTATTTCAATTCAAAGCTCTATACCTCAAAAAAAAACACCCTTTATATCCTAATCAAAACGTATAAACTAAACAATTGTGTCTCTTGAAGTTGTTGTAATTGTTATTTTTTTTAGATATTTTGATGCATAGGCTAGATAAGGTCCAGTCAATAGCTGTAGAATATCAATAGTTTAGTATATATTTCAATCCAGTTCAAGCTCCAAAAATAGATTTGTATGGGCAGTTGCCCAATTTTTACGCTTTTTCTGATGGAAACTTATCACTCTTTTTATAGTGTTTTTGATGCTGAATGCAAATAAAACGGCAGAATTGCTTGATCATTTAATAAAAACTGACAAGTATTCGAGATTTTTTAAAATAAATCTAAATATGTAATATCCAAGGCAACGGATATTTTTATAAAGAGTATCTCAAATCGTGCCTGCGTAATTTTTCATTCGGCTTTGGAATTCACAAGAACACTTCAGCATTAACCTAGACGACATTAATGCTTTCCCGGATGGATTTGTATGGATGATGGCTCTAGTGTCGGTATTTATTGGGAACTGTTAATATCAAAAAGCTCATTTTCTAAGAACGCTATACAACTGGAACGTTCATCTCAGAAACAAAAGCTCGAGTGTTTTTCATAGATTTGGTACAATCTAATGTCCTTATTTTTGAGGTTCAATATACTATTTCCAATAGAAAAAAAAATTAAAATAAAGGGTGAAAAAAGTGGTTGCTCTGCAAATTTTTTCATCAGGTCAACGCACTTTTTTTAGTGATGGTAAAATAAGAAAGAATAAATGATTTGGACAACTAAGCGAATAAAACAAAATAAAGTACTGATGAATGAAAGAAATTGAGATGTAACTGTTTTTGTGTCATACTCGTAGTGGTCGAATTTAATCGTAAATGGATTTTACCTCAATTTTTTATGCTTCGTATGAAATCTGCAGAGAATTCATGTTCAGCGATCATAAAACCAATTTCCAACAAGATAAATTTCTTATGGAGTTGGGAAATGACTTCTGTCAAAATTCAGTTCTAAATTTGGCACAGCGAGAAATCGGTCTGAAACTTTGGTCAAGCGTTTCTAGAAAACTGAATATGATATTATATAAAAATGGGCGTCTACTACGCGCACCTTCAATAAGAGAGATTAATAAGAAAATGCTAAATGGCTGTCTTTAATGAAAAATCATTGTAGCAACTCAGAACGGCACCTATGATTTAGAAAAAAAAGTAGCGGTGGGAGAGGGGGAAAATTTACTTAAAGTCTAATCTAAACACACCACGAATTATATCGTTACATGAAATCGAAAGAGCCAAAAAAATTTTTAAATGAAAAGTAAACCAAAACTTTTCAACATTTTTTGAGGTTAATCTTAGAACTTAAGAACGTTGTTTTAAATTGTAGGAGTGTAAAACATTTCAGGAACATGTATTTTGATACGGTCAATCAACTTTAATTTTGTCTTATTTTAATTTTGAGAAATTATTTTAAAGTTTTCACGTTTAAACTGCAACTTCATTATTGAAAATATTACTTTGGACCAGCAATGGGCACGTAGTGGCACATTCTGCCCTCATGGCACGAACCGTTATTTGACGCACAAACAAGCAAACAACATTTCGCAGAATTTCAATGCTATCGACGCACAGCGTTGACTTGAGTTTAAATGAAAACAAAAACAACACACAAAGGCATCAGCGACGGTGCCGCATTGTGTCTCGACGAATGTAGCAATTGTTTTTGTTTGTAGTGCAATTTGGGTTTTTTTGTGCTGTTGGTGAATTGAGAAATGAAAGCAAAATCTTTTGTTGATTGATTTTGTTGCTGCGCTCTTTTGCTAGATTTCCATGCCCACCGCTGCTATGGACTAAACACTTTAATTTATACTTGTACTTCTGATGCTTATTTATAAGAAGTACCGTTAGAAATATTTTACCGAGCTAAAACTTTCGATGCAGTCTAGCGGCCATATCAAGAACTAAACTTTTAATATTTTGTCTAATGATAATTACAAACATAAGTTAGAAAATGGACATAACTCAAATTTTGAAAATTTTGAGCTATACCACTTTTGCTCTCAGTGACTCATATACCATATATGTATATTAATTTACCGTTATGAAGTTTATTAATGTTATAAATTGTGCAATGGTTTGGATTTCTAAAATATAAGCTTTGACCATTTTATTTTTGACGTATCTCTAAAGCCAATAAATATTTGATTCGAGCCATACTTTTCAAGTAAATAAGCAAAAATCGTTATTCAATCTCTTTAACAGGCACCAAAAAAAGTTTCCTTCAGATACAGAGGTATCGTATTCAGATTTTACTTCGAAGCACTGAGTCAAACACTTCCTTCATGTTACATCCTTGGAAGAATTTTACCAGCCTATCAACTAAAATACGTTTTTATTTTATGATAGGAGATATTTTTTTGGAATTTTTAATTTTCATGTTTTTAGTTATCCTCATTGAAAAATATACAGATGTGACATTTGAATAACAAAGGTATAATTTTCTTCAAAACATGAACATTAAAAATTCGACAACAAATAGATCTCACCACATTATCAAACCAGACTTTAAATTTGTTAAATGAACAGTTTCGTACAAAAATATTGATCAGTTTTTTGAAACTCGAAAATCTCATAGTTATATACATACATATGAATATGTTCTCAATTTTTTTTTTAAGAAAAGTGCATATATATTATAAAAAAAAAGAAAAATCAATTTGGCCGATTAATCGTGGAGTCTGGAGCATTTCAAAAAAATATTTCGTACTTTTCCAAAAATTTATTTCGAAGTCTCAATTAGTACTGAAAGAAAACATAAATTTTCACAAGACAATGCATATTTAAAAAAATATTTTTGATTATTCGATCGAAAGTCCACAAATTATGGCATGAAATAATGTCACACTTTCACATCCAATTGGTTAGTCAATACCCTGGAGTGCATTGAACTTTTGGCTTTAACGTTTACAGTTGGGAATAAAAATACAATTCGATTTTTCAAAACTAATCAACGAAAATGTCAAGAACCACAAGTCATTTAATTTATAATCAAGCAAATTAATTTAATAAAATGTACCCTCAATGAGCTATATCTATACATAGTACAGGTGCATGCAAGCAAAATAAGTTCCTTAAATTCAAATTAGTCAAATACATCAAACAAACGAAGGCAATTCAGTAGCGGAGGATACAAAACAACACAAAAAAGGTAATTAATTAGAAGTGCCACCGACTGTCCCAAACCAGCAACCACAAAGGCATGAGACCCATAATTTAAAATACAAAAATTTCATCTAATGAGATACAGCTTAACAGTTATCAGCAGATGTGTCAATATCAACATGAGTCCAAGAGATACGCTGTTCTAAATGGTCGCATTGACGCAGACGGTGACACTTTGTCTACCCAAAAGGAAAAATAAAGTTAATTGATTTTTTTTTTGACAACTAAAAGTTTAATAAAATAAATAATTTTCAAAATGCACTGCGACTGTTGCTAAGGACAAGGGTTACCTGACTTAATAAAACTATTTTATACGCAAGAAAAGTTAAAAGTTTCCAAGAAACGCTGAACCCTTATTTTAAAATATTGACACATTTCGAAAGGTATTAAAATGCATCAAGTAAAAAAAACTCTTGAATAATCATTTAAGAAATTCAATTTAAGAAAAAAAAAAAAAAATCGATTGGGACCCATAATA
Source organism: Meiosimyza decipiens (assembly GCA_963680825.1). NCBI lineage: Eukaryota > Metazoa > Arthropoda > Insecta > Diptera > Lauxaniidae > Meiosimyza > Meiosimyza decipiens. The sequence continues at coordinate 65,034,185 of OY804258.1, read as the reverse complement.
TCCAAAGAGATTATTCTTGTCCTAAAATAATAACAACAACAATGAGTCCTTTAAAGTGTAGCATGCAGAAATAACATTCCATTGATTCCTCTTAACATAGCGATCAGTATCACGCAAGCGAATCAAAGTCTTCTGAATTGATGTTATGCGTTCAAAGCAGCCGTTTCCAGCAAATGATCTGGCTAAGAAATCCAAAATCACAGACTAAGAATGCCACATTCACTGATCCACATAAAAAAATCGAAAAAAAAAACAAATCCAATTATGATTCAAATATACAAACATCCAAATACCAAACATTCGAGTTGATTGATCCTCATTTTCTAAAAGCCAGAAATGAATTTGTTCACAAGAGTTTCCCTTTTTTCCTTTTCATTTCAAAAGAATGTTTTATTTTTTTTTTCCTGACAAACTGACTGACATTTTCTAACGCATGATTAGACAATTTTGCGGCTAAAGCGTTGACAGCATCTGGCGGCAACTCTTTATTCTTATTCTCTTCCTATGTCCTTTTCTTCAGTACGTAACATTGATCAGGGTTCATGCTTTAGCTTGCTCTGTATAGTACAGGGTGGCCACTGAAAAATTGAATGACATGAGCAAAAATAACTTTTACAAACATAAGTTTCTTAATTTTTTATTATTTTACTAGGAAATAAATATAACTGTGGAAATTGGCCAGTAATATGTGTGAAAAAGGAGGCCCCTGAAGTGACCAAAAATTTACTGCTCAAAAATCAAAGTTTTTTCATAGCATTTTCTATGTTCTTACTCCAGGTTTCAGGTTCAAAACGTTGGACATCGGCTCGAAGAATGTTCGTCTAAAGGTCTGAGATTTGTTAACGCATGCTCGTTCTATTAAGTATTACTACAAAAAAAAGTCTGGTGACTTCGAATCCGGTGAACGCGTAGGTCAGCATTTTTTTGAAATTATTCGTTCACCGAAAGTTTCTTTCAGAAGAAATCGTCCCGTTAGACTGGCGCTCCATTCTGAAACCGTACCTCAAAATACCAATTGGGATTTTTTATATTCAAAGTGATATGGAGAGGAACTCTTTCAGTCATAACACGACACCAAATAGTTAATTTTTTTAAAAAGCACATCAGATGCTGATGACCATGTTGATGTAAAAAAATTTGGACCATTTGGCGACGATGATTTGATGTAGATGATCCTAATGTCCATCTCAGTGCGCCTAGGACCTCTTCTCGAGAGTTTATCGACTTATTTACTGCTTCTATATCGAGCGATTAGGTTCCGATAACGTTATCTGGCATTAAAATGTTGCTCGTATTTTCTCTGAGATTAAAGATCTTTTACTGGGATAGAAAACTCGTTGATATATATTTGTTCGTTAGTGGACATCATACATAGCTATTTTATTCTCCAAGTGATACTCTATAGCCTACAAAAAATAGTGAACAAGAGTATCAAAAACGAACAATCTATGAACTTTTTAAGTACTTCAGATTTTCAGTGGCCACCCTGTACTTAAATTTCTAGATTGGGTTAGGTTGTTATGATCGTAACTAATGAAGTTTTGGAATGGTATGATAATTTTTTCCAAGTCTTATTTTATCATTTATATTTAAAATTTCAAGTGCCGATCAAAACCTTCTAGTTTTTTCTTTTATTCGACTCAAATAGCTTATGTTTACCAAAGTCGCTCAAAAACCATAACTCGTTACATAAACTCAAAGATAACTGCTTTCGGAATATCTTAATCAAAGGAGTAAAACATCTTATTTTCATTCCAAGCAGTGAGTTAGATCATACTCGGCTTTATACCACCGAATAGAAAACCCTGCAGGAGTAACGTAATACGATTTTTCACTGTCACCAAAATAGCCTCATTTTTGGTTCATAAAACAGTCGAAAAGGTTCAAACGTCCAACGGAACCATATCGGAGTTTGTTTTCTACAAAAATCATTATTTTTCATAAAAATCGGCACTATTTTCAATGAGTTGTCAAGGCTAGTAAATTTTCCCAATTGTGTCAAAAAATTCCTCCTCAAACAGCAGTAAAGCCAATAAACAAAAGAAAACAAATGAACAGTGGCGTCACGTCACCAAAAACTTGGGAGGAGAGGGGGTGGCGAAAAATATAACTCCACCACTATTAGGTGGTTTTATTGAATTGATGTATTGAATAATAACTAATTTCAGATCCTTGGTGGGAGGGGGGGGGGGGGGAACGTACGTGGGGAGGACGTACGAGTTAAATTTTTGTAATATTCTTTCTTTATTTATTGTAACTCTGGTAGCAATACAGTTTTTGTTGTTTTATATCCCGTTGACAAAACCAAATTGTCTTTTTGACGTTCAGTTCTACATGCTTTAAACTAACATATATGTATCTATGTCTAGTACTTATATATGATATGTACACCCTCACACAACTTTGCAGTGCCAGCACAAATGCATCGTTGGCAGGTTTTATAGCAACGTTGGCTATGCCGTTGTATGAAGGTCCTCATAAAATAAACATTATAATGATAAGCCTACCAAGCCATAGGTTTTGGCTTAGTAGGAATACCATCTTTCTTAAGTTGATCAACGTGACGTTGAAGAGAGCGAACGTTGATCAACTTGGCTACTAAATATATATAACTTACGTGGGGGAGGACGTACGTGTAAAGTTTAAAAATCTCAACACCAAAGGAGAGTAAGTTCCTTGATGTGCAGCAGCAATTAAAGACTCTGTTACTACATTCATTTTGCACTCCTTTGCAAAACAACTGATCCAGCTGACATCAAAGAAGAAGAAGTCAACTATTGCCAAACAAAACTGAGTCATCTAATTTCAAACAAAAAGCAATTGCCGGAAAAAACGTGATAGTGCCAGTACGAAAGCAATTTTTGAAAACATCATACAAAATTTAAGTAAATGAGACCGAGGTATTTTTGATGCCAGTGTGAAATCCATATAAGTTGGGATATCGTAGAAAAAAGCAACGAGGCAAAACGCGTAAGATCTGATGCTTGAACCTGAGCAAGCAGGGTTTGTCAAGCAATATCGTTTGAGTAACGTACATACTATAAAATGACAAGAGCAACAATTTATCTATTCGTTTTTATATTAAATAGTTAAAAATGACATTAGTGCCACAGTAGCAAACAATGAACAGATTTATTTTGAGTACAGTTTGCCATTATTTCAAACTTAATAAAGAAGCATAGCCATTTTAGAACTCGGGCGAGGTCTCATAAAATATCCAGTTTATTCGAAGCCGTTGCATTAATGGTGGAAAAGGAACCAATGGAAAGTCCTGTTATTTGTGATCATGAGCACTTTTTTTTAAATTTATTCATGTTCATTAGAATTTACTTACGGAACTATAGGCCTGTGCCCCGACGTTTTGTGGAAAATGAAAAATACGGACCTCAATTTTTGGTCACACCATATATGTTAATCACAAAAGCCTTCAAGCCTTATATACAATAGCGACAGGTGTTTATTTTATGAATAATAATCTTTTTTGGTGTCCTATGTAATTTTTCCATTATTTAATGAAAAGAGGCCCGTTATCAATTTTTAGCCCCGGGCCCATAAAATCTTAATCCGGCGCTTACATACGGAACCAATTTTTTTTTTACTGTCAGATTAATAGATGCTATATTTTTGAATATGTTTCTAGCGTACCGCTTGTGAAAACAAAGTTTTTAGGAATCCAATATTCGTTCATTTCAATAACATTCAAAAATTGCAACCTGCATATTGAAACGCTTCTTAACATATACTTTGTCGATGTTCCTGCAAGTAACCGCCTGTTGTGACAGTAATAATGTCTTTTGATAAAATCACTTAATTAAAGGCGTAACAAATCCACGTTTACAAAACAATAAATTTTCCATAACCTATAAAACCGTTCAAGATTTAAAAATAATGTCAAAAGGGTCAGCTACGTAAAGTGAAATGCAGTAGTGCATTAGTATCTGAAAATTAGTAACAAATGATGCGATTGTCACACAAGATTTTAAAGTTACCACAGCACACTCCGTCACAGGAACACCGACAGCTGCCAGAGGAGCCTGATCTGCGTTCTTTCTCTGGCTATTCTTTGATAATTTTAAAAATTTCAAGGTTGAGACAATTTGAAATGGTTTTATTTATTAATTTATTGTCCTTTGAAGGGCGTATTGAATAAAATGAATTTTTCGTTGAGTTAGAAGAAAGGACATCTTGCAAGTATTACAGTGGTAGGCGGGGCAACTTGACATTAGAGACGCCATCGTTTAAAAATTAAGACAATGCCGCTGGATAAATATCAAATGATAAAAGGAGTAGGTTTTTGCGTTACAAGGATCAATGCCGCTAGGAATGTCGTTTTCCTTCAGCTCACTATATGCAGTACTTGAATAGTTCCTATAACATTTTAAGGCTCATCGACATGCAAGTCCGCTTTCCATTCACGTAACTCTGCGTTAATTTATTTCGTATTCCAGTGCGCCAGCAAATGCTTCATGCCAAAGATTTAAATCGTTCAATGGCGGCCACTAAAACCAGCGGTAAAAGCGTGAGGCTTTGTCATTGTCGCTGCTGTAAGCTAAGCCATAGTAGAGTTGCCAACTACGCAATTTTATTGTTATGTGAGTATCTTCTTCAGTTTTTTTAAGAAGTTCTGATACCGTATTGAAGAAAAATCTTAATCAAAATAAAGTAAAGAATTCTAGTCCTTAGGATAGTAAGAATTAAAAAATCAATTATTAAAGTAATGTTGCTTTGACATACCAAACTTGTGGCAACTCTGCCAAACGCGTGTTAAATAATAACAACAGCCAGTCACATGCAATAATTTGCTGGGAATAGTGAACAATTCTGCCTGCAAGCCAGCCAACATGGCACTGGCGTCCTCTGAGTGTCTGTTTCGTAATTGTACGCGTCACAGATGCAAAACCACTGATAACAACAAAAGAAATTTTGAGCTGCGCACAAAGCATAGGAATTTCATTGCAGCAGAAATTCAATCCCTTGCACAGTGGTTCAGAGAGATCTACTTAGGCGTTTTCCAATAGTTATCTATGTTCATGAACGATTGAGTGCTGTTTTTTATTATTTGGAATTTAAAAAATTTCTCGCAGAAAAAAAACAAATTCATCTTATTACTGTCATAATTAGTTATGACACATTAAGGTGTTAGAATATGATTTGCCAACAACAAGACAAATACCTCCGGAAAGCAAAATCTTTTCGGGATTCAAGTCCCCAAGGCCCTAGTAGCAAAAACAGGTTCAATATATTGTATTTATAAATTCTTTATGAGGTCTTATAGCCATTTGCCGTATGAAGTATAAAGACAATTTTCAAGAGACGTGGTAAAGTATTTCTCTGAGCTGTTTAAAAGACACCTTGAAAACACCTATAAAAGATTTTCGGATTCTCGGTCTTAAGGATTTGGTTGACTTTATTTATTTTATTTATTATGCAGATTGTAGAAATTTATTATGCACAATTTTATTATATTATCAAATTACTTACTTAACAAATTTTTAAAGTTGGTCTCGAACCCATGTCCCACCGCTTCATAGTCCTGCGCGCTTTCTACTAGGCTACCTGCCATATATTATATAACATGTTAAAGGCGAATCATTTCTTTCCCACATTTGTTTCGATAAAGCGACAAAAAATGGACAGTAATGTGCTGTATCTCGTGTGCCTCTAAAAACATGAGACGTCATGTTTTTCAAATGACTCATATGGCTACATTATTAAGACATAAGAGACATGCGGTCTCTATATCATCACTTTATAGCTTGTTCTCGCAAGATTTTATAACACAAAACTTCGGTACAAAGTCAAAGTATCTTATTATTGGGTGCGCAACTAAGTTCTCGCAGTTTGTCAATAGATGGCGCTAGCGGTAAACCCTGGTCGATTTGGTTCATATCGAAACGTTATGAATCTAGCCTCAGCATATGGTAAGCAAACCGATTTGACACTTTTAAGATTTTGTGTTTTCATAGTCTCGAAAATGACTGATTTTGTACCAAATAATCGTCATTTGCGGGAGGTGTTGATTTTCTTATTTCAATTGTAGAAAACGGCGGCTGACGCGCATCGAGAGCTCCAAAAAGTTTATGGAGATGGTGTTCTGAGCGAAGCAACGTGCCGAGATTGGTTTTGTCGCTTTAAGGACCATCATTTCGACATCGACGATCGACCACGTGAAGGAAGGCCAAAAACCTTCAATGATACGGAATTGGAGACATTGCTGGATGAGGATTCGGCCCAAACGCAAGAAGAGTTTGCTTTAGTATTGGGAGTTACCCGACAAACCATTTCCAAGCGTTTGCATGCGTGAAAGGCGGCCCCAATACGAACAGAGGCACGATAAAGTAATCCTATTGCATGACAACGCTAGGCCTCACGTTGCTAAACCAGTGAAAACATACTTGGAAACTCTCAAATGGGAAGTCCTACCCCACCCGCCGTATTCCCTAGATATTGCCCCGTCAGACTACTACTTGTTCCGTTCAATGGCACGTGTTCTGGCTGATCAGTAGTTCAATGGCATTCAAGCTCTACCAGAAAGATGGGTAAAAGTGGTATCTAGCAATGAGCAATACTTTTATTGATTCATCTGTAACTATTTTTTGACAATAAAGTTGCAATTCCTAACAAAAAACAGCGAGAACTTAGTTGCGCACCTAATAATTACGATACAAAGCAATTTTAACCCTCCGTCATGCACATGTATCTGGCCAGATATTTTACGAATTTAACTGTGATTTAAATATATTTCTAATATGGCTAGGGGTTTGAGTCTCCAGGTACCCTCTACAAATATTTTTAGGTATCGTTTTATGAAAAAACACATTAAAAAAAAACAACAAACTAAATTTATGTGGATTTTTTCATCTATACATCGTATACGTAGCGCATGTATCTGGCCAGATACACACACATTTTGTATGAAGAGTATTTTTTTTTGCACGGGTAGGTGGTTTAGCATGTACTAAGAACAACAAAAAAAATAGAAAATATATATCTGCCTGGCGTGATAACAATATAACAATGTAATATTATCACTCAAATAGCATATTTTTCATATAAATGTACTGAAATACATAGTGTGACTATCGGAACATGTGCATGACGGAGGGTTAAAGGCACCACTGTTTTGTAAGCTAGATTTTTGTCTTCATAGTTACCGCTGATGCCACTAGGTTTTTGGTAATTTTGAGATAAAAATTTATAATAAATACTAGAATTGAGAGTTTTTTTAAGAAAAAAAAAATTCACTTAAAACTACGGATATTTGTAAATTTAAAATGATGATTTTACTTCACTTAAGTGTAACTATACATCGGAAGTTTTTGTGAATACCCAATTATGATCTAGAGAAGATTTCAACAACATAAAGCGAAGGGACTCAGTGATCAATAAAGCATCAAAAGTATTAAAGTACAGTAGCACTTGAAGCATTTGCATATGAAAGCATTATTATATTCTGTTGCAGATTTAAAGTGTGGTGGAGCAATTTTGAGTTATTGCGATATTCCCTAGGAAAATAATTCAAAATTCTGATATCTTTTTAGCTAAAGGATTTGTTGGTGACTTAATTCTTTACTGTTTTATCATTTTTCTATTAACGCGCTTGAGATGTGCTGCCATGTAGCGTGAAACAAAACACATTGTTTCTGATATTTTGACGAAAATCTTAATATTACATACGAAAAACCTATTTTTTCACTTCATCATATTACTTAATAAACAAATGTTGGGCTAGCTTCAAACTAACAAGTTATGTATGTTGTATGTAAAAATTTTGTTCTTGCTGGAAGGATATGACGCAGTTAGGCACAAGGCACGTACTACATTGCAACACGAATTCCAATTTTTTTTGACAAATCATACTTCAAAGGCATTTAAGTTTTGTTCGTTTTTTTTTGAATGTCCAGAAATAGTCCAGGTAGTGGATTAGTGCACTTTTTTTGTAGCCAGCCTACTGTCGCAGTGGTTGGCAGAACAACCAGAGAAAAACGTTTTGAACTTAATGGCCATAAATGGAGTAATCGCGTATCTCAAACTGTGGTTGCTGCTGCAGTTGTTGCTTCTGCTTATTCATTTTCTTCTTATTGCATGCCGCATTGAAATGTGGCTCGCATTAGCAATGAGAGCGGGAGTCAACAGCTGCTGCCGCTTTTACCGCTTTTAATAGTGTCCCATAAAGCGGAGGCGTATTATAACTTGCGCATGCGCAAACGCCGCTTTTCAATTACAACATGGAATGAAAACATAAAAACAACTTTTATATCTAACGTCGGTTGATGGTTTTATTTTTGTTTGTTTTTATTTTAGCCCGCTAAGTTCTTCGCATATTAGTACAAATCTTTCGAATATTTGCTGCATCCAATGCTGAACGTTCTACATATACCGTTGGCTCACGTCTTCTGCGCATGCGTAAATTAATTGATAACAAACAATTAATTGTTGTTGTGGTTGTAAGTTCGTGAATGCTTTCGGTGAAGCATTTTGGTTATTGTGAACATTTGAGTGAGACATGCATCCAGGTCATAAAAGCACTATTTAGTTTATTTTTGATAATAAGGCGCTTTAGATTTTCTGAAAAGTTTTAGGTTTTTAATGAATTAATACTTTTTCTTCCTTCTTTTTTGGTTTGTTTGTTCGCTGCCTAGATTTTTCTTTTAATAGGACTTGTTCTTTTAAACGTTTGAGTCTTTCGCAACGGACTTGAAGTCAAATTTCTTCTTAAATAAGAATAAGCAAATGCTTTCAAGGTTTACCAAAAAATGCAATTAAAATAAAAAATTGTTTTCAATGCGCTCGAATTGGAAATTTTTGTTTCGAAGTTCAAGTATTAAATTCCAAAACTTGTTTCAGATATTTTAAACTTTTTTGCATAGTTTTTGTATGTGATAACATTAATTTTTTTAACAATTAATGTATCTTTGGCTTTCGAAAACTCTTTTCCAAAAATTTCCCATCCTTTAAGTGAGTTCTAACAATGTTCTCTTGTGTAAGGTTCCATATTTACTCGTCGCAACATTGACATAAAGTTTATAAATAGAAAAATTTGACATGAAATTCAAATCTGGCGCATTTTCTGAATAGCTAAAATATCGGTTTTTGGCGGTTGGCTTGGTAATTAATTTCTTAGGTTAAACATTTTTTTAAAAAAAAAAAAAAAAATCGCTGGTCTACCGATCTCTTCGATTAAAGTAACTTGGGCAATAACGAACAGTTTACTATATGCATAGCCATGGACATATAAATGGCACGCTTAACATATATGCCATATCCAAAACAAAATTCTAAAAAGTCATGGAGAGTATAGGTTGTAGGTGCGATGCTGTCATCAAAAACATAGGGTAGAGTACAAAATATTAATGATTTAAGTGTTTGTACATATCTAAAAATCAACATATGGCTCAAAATTAGTGAAATGGAACACCTTTGACTCGACTAATTGAAAGTTTCAAAGCAAATACTATAGGTAATAAGCTAATAAGTACCAGAAAAGTTCTTATAAATAACAATTATTATGATTGTTGTAAGCAATGTATATTTCACATCATTGGCGTCACTTTACCAAAACCTTGAGGGGAGGTGGGGGGAAAAATTATAATTCCACCACTATAAGATGGTTTTATTGAATTGATGTATTGAATAATAGCTAGTATCCCCAGCCCTACCGAATTGACGCCACTGTTTCACATGAACTTTTTTTTTTGGAAAATCGTATATCGCAAAGGAAATTTTTCTCGGGAATTTTGCATAGGACAATAATTGTTACAAACATTATGAATTTTGGTTATAAATAAATTCGCTTTTTCTAAGGTCCTCATTCTCTTTTTGACGTGAGATTGAAACTGATGTTCGAATGGTATCAGTTTTTCTGAGCGGCCGCAATACGATTACATAATTAATCAAGTCAATTTGAGCCTTATGCAATTTTAACACGAAGTTTTCTATTTTATCAAGACTGTGCCATTTATGTTTACCTCTCATTTCATTGTTTTTTTACATTTATATTTATTTTATACATAGCTGAAGTTCCTACTGTTATTAAATATGAAGAATTTATTTATTTATTTATTTCTTTCTTGAATATATAGTGGAACAAGATATAAAATCTTATAATTACACCACTAGTAACTCACATAGCCAACATTATCGTATACAATCAAAACTTAAACTGTAGTTATTAAGTCTATAAACATAAATTTAAATATAAACATAAAAAGAAAACCACATAAAAACCATAAAAAATCAAAACTCTAACGAGATTTTAATTATAATAATAATAAGTCCATGAAGATTTTAAATATAATTACAGTCTATAGTAATATTATTTAATTAGTTAAATTAAGCCTTATTGCATCAAAGAAAAGTGAGTGAGTAATTGCTTTTTGAAATTTATTGCGCTACTTATTGATCTCAAATATTGAGGAAGTGCGTTCCACAGACGAATAGAATGTATGTAAAATTGACGTTCAGATGTCAGGCAAGAGTGTTTCTATTTGAACGAGCAAATACAAGTCTATCATATAAATAAGACGGTTCAGCTGTATGTATTAGCTTATGCAGAAGGATAATAAATACAACGAGACTTAAGCAAGTTGTCAAAAGTAATACCATATATCTTTTTAGCATGCTGCGAGACATGATCGTACCGCTTCAAGGCAAACACGTACCGTGCAACATTGTTAAACATGACATTAAGTCTCCTTCTACATACTGAGTCACAATTGGCAAAAATTTCACAGCCATATAGTATGATTGGAGTGAGATATGTTTTTGCCAGAAGTATTCTTATGTGTAGTGGTGTAAAATGTTGCGTTGACCATAATGCTCTGAGCATCCCATAGACCTTACCAATGCTATTATAAATGTGGTTATTCCAAGATAGCGTCCTATTAAATATTACCCCCAAATTTTTTGCAGTGTCCACATACTCAATGTGACAATTATTAAGTTCGAGTTTTGGTAAAGATCGATTATTAATAGATTTTCTAGTTATAACAATACACTTCGACTACCTTGGGTTTAGGCACAATCCATTTTTCGTTGCCCAGTGTTGTACAGACTTAAGATTATTGTTAAGTTCATTCACACAAGAATGTATTTCATTATTTGCGCAGCTTACATACAATTGTACATCAGCTGCGTACATATGGACATTACAATTTCTCAAGACCTGTGGAAGATCATTAACATATATAGCAAAGAGCAAAGGCCCCAACACCGAGCCCTGTGATACACCTCTAATGACAGGGAGAAAAGACGATATTATATTATTTAAAGAAACTGCTTGAGATCCATCCGATAAATATGTTGATATCAATTTAACTGCCGTAGGAGAAAAGTTAAACAATTTCACAAGCTTAGTTAACAGAGTACCGTGGTCAACAGTGTCAAATGCTTTCGAGTGGTCAAGGAGGACTAAGAAACTCACTTTATTACGATATAAAGCAAGTCGTATTTCTTCCGAAACGTCAATTAACGCTGTTGTGCAACTCCGCTTAGCTCTGAATCCCGACTGTCTTTCAGTCATCAACGAGTTGTCATTTAAATATTTACTGATTTGTTTGTGCGCAATCAATTCAAATGCCTTAGAAATAAAAGAAAGTATGGCAATTGTTCGATATTCGTTACATGATTTAGGGGCAGGAATTATCTTGGCCATTTTCCATACCTTCGGAAAACACCTTTACAAAAAACCAAATACTTGTTGTTTGTTAATAATACTTGCTGTAATGTGGAATATGAAAGAAAATTTAAGAAAATGTGCCATTTGTATGTCCATGGCTGTATATTTAGTGTATGTTAATGAATGATATCTAACATTCCAACATTTTTGTTCATCCAATGTTACGAATAAAATGACAGATGAATAAAAAAGTTTCAAGTTGCATGGGTTTCTTCACATGTATTATAGTTTGTAAAATAAACTTCAAACATAAGAAATTTATTGAAACAGGAAATATTTGATTAGACACTGTTCCAATCTAAAAATCTATTGAGGTCTTCATTATGTAGAACAACTCAAAAGAGCTTGAGGCAGTTTGTTGTTCACTTTGTGGTTTGATCGATTCAACATATTGGCATGTTGAACATTGGTGAAATTTAAACATAATTTATACTCAGATAATTTTATTAATTTTTCATTATCTCAAATTATTCTTTAATCAGCAATGATGAGAAATTTATTCGCATATCTATGTTTAATTTGTAGCAGAATTGATTGCATATACATATACACAAGCGAGTATGTAGATATATGAATGTATGATTAAATATGTGAATATGAGTATGAATAACCACACTTTTGAAAGTGATTATCAAAGTCATGTAAAAAAGAAGTGCACATCTGAAATGAAATTTATTTTTGAGCACAATATGATTATTGTTATTATTCCTCTGTTTTTTTTTTCTCGAACCTGTTCATCAGTAATTGGATCTTGTTTAACATAAATAACTAAGCCCGCGGCGATAATTTTGTTGCAGGAACGAGTATTTGTAAGATTAATTTCATTGTTTACACAAATGCTTTCTTGAAAAATCTTGCACGCATATGAAATTTACTTAATATTATAAAATTTTCCTATATTTGGGTTAATTTGACGGTATTTTCGCTGCCAACATTCTGATTGCCAGTAGATGTATACGTGATAATTTATTTTCTTTGATTGTGTATTTTTATTGCCAGCCACAATTAAAAGATCATAAGTGAGGAGTGTCGTTTCAAAACTTACTCGTACAATTTTTTAATTTTTAATATTTGGTTTGGATTTTGGAATCCCATCTATAATTGAATTTCTAAGTAATTGAATAAAACAATTTGCCCAGAAGAATGAGCGTTTAATTTGAAGCGAAATTTGCTGTTTGTGTGCATATTTTGCAGCAAAACCTGCTAATGACAATCGAATGAGACTTTGTAAAAAACATTTGGTCAAAAATTTGTCTTTTCAAGTGGAAGCTATGTGTATTCCGAACTTAAAGCAGTTATTTTTAAAATTTGTATTTGGGTACTTTTTAAAATAGTATTGTAAAGGTTGAACCCCTTGATACATACCTTATTTTGATATCTTTTATTTGGAAGTCAAGATAATGCGCTGAAGATAAACAAAAATATTGGCAATATTAATTTTCGAAACCAACAATATATATTTTTCTCATTTTAAGTCTTAAAGAAATTGCTTTATTTTTTACTACATTAGCAATAAATAAAAGTCGTTGCAGAAAAGTGGCTCTAGTGGTCAAAGTACACCCACCCCCTCATTTTCTGAGTAATTTGCTGAAGTTTTTTATCTAACTTTAAAGGTCATGTTTAGTCGTAACCGGTGTTACAATGGGTTAGATATAAATTTAAGCAGCAACACGAAAATTTCAGATCAGAATATGATCTCCTTTAAAATAAGTCTTTGCTCCCGTAGTAGAAACTGTATCTAAGTGAGTTATGGTTCTTTTCAACTTGACAACCCTGAATATTACTTTGTCAAATTTAATCGTGCAGTGGTATGTGCAACGTTTCGGAAGTTTTCTGAAATCTTTCATAGAAACCTATTATACTTTCAGAAGCGTTTCAGAAAGCTTTTTTTAATGTTTCAATATCCAATTTTTGCTTTAATTTGAAAAGTTTCTGAATTGTTACGGAAAAACTTTAGAATGATTACAGATAAAGCATTTCATTTAAAATATGTATGTATATCAGAACGATTTCTGTAACGTTTCATTCGCAACATTTCAAATTAAACACTTTTGCAACGTTACGTATTATTTCTGAAACTTTCTGAAACGTTACATGCACTTAGGAGGTATCACTAGGGCTCACTTTATTTTCGGTTAGTAACGCATAAAAGAGGGCATGGCAGGTATAGAAAAGAAAATAAATTCTTAATCAGCGTCACCACTTGAGTCGATTTAGCCAAGTCTGTCTGTTTGTAGAATTCATGATTACGGGACAATCAAGCCAGAATTGAATAAAATATAGTAACAAGCTACATCTGAAACATAGCTCTGACACACTGTACCTGTGCCGAGCAAAAGTTAGACTGAAAGGGATCCAAAAACAGTCTTGGCACAATGGCTCTGAATCATATCACGATTGAAATTTCGTAAAATTTGGAGCTCCACCTTTCTTCGAGATATCAGCATTCCATAACAGTAATATAAACAGGATGGTCATTTTATAATATGCTATCGTGAAATATTAGATTCCCTGACTTATTATAAACTAAAAATTGTGTGGGAAGGAGAAGTCCATTTTAAACACTCCATGAGTTACTGAGTTTTTAGCAAATTTCCTTAATAGTAATCCCACCAAGATAATCACATTACTTTCAAAGAAATAAAGGAAGATAAATAAAATGAGAGAGTTTCATTAGATAATTAACTCATATTTATTATTTATGGACTTTTAACACAAGATAAACATTTTTTAGTTAAAGTTTAAAGTTATTTTTCTTTTTATTTTTGCTTTAAGATATTGAGCTTTTGAAAAAACTCACCCCGAATTGAAGAAGAATCATTTATTTTGCTAAGAAAATAGTTTTCTTATTGTTGGTTCAAAAACTTTTCACCAATTGTAATTTGCTTCGGCCCCATCTACTTTTGAATTAAACTCAGACGCCTTCAGACTGAACATCTGTTAGTTTTCCCTGACCATTTTAAGGCTTTACCACAAACCTTTCTTTCGTGCACAAGGGATATATGACAAACCAAAAACCACAACATATGACCGAAGCTCTATTGTGAAAAATAGCGCATTGTTAAATCAGTTAATGGTGGTCAAGCGACATTGTCAAGTTTTAAGAGTAAAGTAAAAGTAAAGTAAATATTTCAACCAAATAAACAAACCACAAGAAGGCAAAACAAACAAGAGGACATCACAATGATCTGCCAACTAACGCAGATTACAGTGGCTATCATAGTGAAATTTCAAAACGGGGATGATCAAATGAACATACGCATCCTGTTCCTTGCAGTAGATAAACGAACCCGTCGTTTAAGGACGAAATATTTTTAATTTATTGCAATTGTTCGTGTGACACACATAGAAGAGTTCTTCTATTGAGACAATTAATGATGAACACCACCATTGAGTAGAAGTGAAAATACCACATAATATCTGGAATTACTATTTTCATGCAGTATGTAATTAACTGCAGGAGCACCTACCCACGATCCCTAATGCGCAGGAGTCCGATCCTTTTGCCTGTTTGAAGCTATAAATTTCAACAAATATCAGTTGACTGTTGTTTGCGTTGGAGTCAGAAGGTGTGCCAGTGATGTCATTAAATAATAAATCTTATATTTTAACATTAATGCATATTGACTGGTTCGGCATTGACAAAGACCAACGCATTCAAAGTGGCTTTTTTTTTGTAGCCATATGTCAACATCAACGTTCTTATTAATTTCGTGGTTTTTTGCTATTAAAAATTTCTATATACACAATACAATGAATTGACGGCTGTTAGAATTTCAATGTACAAATATTTTTGTTTATCAAATCAACTTTCATGCTCGAATATCGGAAGAATATGCCCAAAAAATTATTGCAAAAAATATTTATATTAAAAAACTGCCATATATGCATGTAAGTAGGTGCTATAAAATATGTAGTCATATAATATTTGATATTTTTCATATATTGTTTACGGGTAATATGGAAAATATGCTGGAAAAACAAAAAATCGCTCGAAAAGATTTCATTCAAATTTGGATCAAATCAAAATAAAACTAGTTATGGTGTTATCTTCGGCCAGGCCTCACATGCCCTATACAGCAATGAAGGAACTTTCTAAATAAATGAAAAAAATACATTGAAAATTAGTTACTTAAAATTTTCATGAAAATCGTATGTGCCAATTGTGAAATCAATATTTTCAATTGTTGAAAAGTGCCACACGCACTTTTCCAATTTCGCCTACTCTAAGCACAATCTAAGATATTTATAATTTGTATCCGTGTGCTCAATTTCATCACAATATCTTGCACGGTTAATGAGTTATGGCGATATTAAAGTTAAAATTTAGGGCTGCGCCACGCCTTTTTAAGAGCCTTTGCAAATTTGAAACCTAGCCTGATCTTAATTTTGTTCACATGTTCACCAAATCACATCAAAATCGCAGCAACTCTTTTCAAAATGTGCAGGTGTGTATTTTCATAGAGTATGGGCGGTGGCCATGGCCTAGAAACAATTTCGCTCATTTTAACATGCTAGCAGCTTGTAAGAAGGTGCGAACTAGACGCCAAATTTCATTGAATTAGCTTGCTTAGTTTTCCTCTAAACGTGATTTCAACAGACAGACAGACAGACAGACAGACAGACAAACAAACAGACAGACGGACATATCTATATCGACTCAGGTGATAACGCTTATCAATAATATATATAGTTTTCTATACCTGCCACGTCCCCCTCTATGCGTTACCAACGGAATGACAAAGTGAATATACCCTTTGTGTAGGGTATATAGAAAAAATAATAAAAAAATTTATTCTCAGCAATAGGAAGCCAATTCCGATTCTAAGCAAAGAGTTGCTAATGCTGATACTCTTGTTTGGATTGAACAGGAACGATAGTGAAGTGCTTGATCCATGCGAGAACGCTCAGCTCTTACATCTGAGACTGACAATGTGCAGAATACAGGTAGTCCCCGACTTACGACCGAGATAGGTTCCTAGTCATCGGTCGTAAGTCGATTAAGTCGTAAGTCGAGTTTCATAAAAAATAACTAAAGAAAAATATTACATACATACTGTACTACTAGTTCCAGCCATTTTTGGGATGATATAAAATTATTCACTTAAACAAACGTATTATTTGTACTGAAATAAATTGAATCCTTGTACATACTACTGTTTTTTTTTTAATTTTTTCTCACATACATATTTTAGGGACTCCCCGAAACTATTTTAAGCATTTTCTATGAAAAAAATTGAAAAAAAAATTGGTCGTAAGTGCGAATAGTCGTAAGTCGGGGACTACCTGTATGCGCAAAGCTATACAAGTGTTTGGAAAAATTGTTTCCATTTTTTTTGCAGCAATGTCATTCAACAGGGAGACAACCCCTGAAGTTTACATCACAAATTTTCTTAAGAAAACATGCAAAAGACCTGAATATTTCGATCGTGATAATTTATTTTCAAGAATGAGTTTTTTTTTGAATAGGGATTTGAAGAACTTACAGGTCAATTCGAAGGACTGCGGGCCCGGGTAATCCCTCCATCGTTGGGCCTGCTGGCACTTCTTAATTTTTGGCACTTTATTGTCTACTGGATTTTGTGTTACTTATATTTTGCTCTGCGCTGCACTTTGATAGCAAATGGATGATACTGTGGTGTGACTAACCCAATTCCCACCGAAAACTTTGAACAATCCTCATGCTATTCTAGGGTAGCGGTATTAATATAATAAATAAATAAATGTAATTTAACATTCAATAAACAAAATGAAAGTCGCATATTTTATTTGTGTACTCATATATTATTTAAATATAACACATGAGGCTAACTAAGCCTTTATATAACATTATTCCGAATTATATGATCAAGAGCCGAAATGCAGATAACCAAATATGCAATGAAAAAAGAAGCAATTTTGTCATTGCGATTCACCATATAAATTAAATATATAGGTCCATAGCTTACCCTAAAGACCCATAGTAAGATGAGGCTATTGCTCACATTATATGAAGTTGTTTTGACATAAATGGGGTTGAGCTGCACTCCACGGAATCCGCAAAACATGAAGTGCTTTCGCTAAGCCTAGAGTTATCAAAATGTATAAAAAATGAACGAATATACCATTAGAAATGTAAATTGTCGCTAAATATAATATGTAAATGAACGACGTTATTTTTTATAGTAATATTTGCCAAACTCATGATTCTTGCTAAAAATTGTCAGCGCCAAATAATAAAATCTTGTGGGTAAAATAATTTCAATAGAACTTTTTTTTATTATTTCCAAAAGTTCTTAAGGTGCTTAGTCACTGATTAATATTTTTTTTTTTCAAACAATAAACGAGATGTTGGTTTTGAAAAACCGCGACATTAAAGTAAAACTTAATTTCAATCATAGCCAACCTAAATAATGTTTTTTTTTTAAACACAAAAAATTCAAGATTTACGTTTCCAATTAGGCTGCATGTTCTTCATTTCAACAAGTTAATAAATTTAATAAGAAAAAGTCAAATTTAGTGTATTTATTGGCAAAATTAACATAATTTTGTAGGTTTAACTTGAAACTTGTAAATATTTTCATGACAGCATGTTTGGAGATAACGAAATTCTTCTACTCAAAATAAAAAGAAATACTTAGCCATACAACAAACTTATTTTTAATTTAAACATGTACATAAATAACGAAATAAAATGACGGGAAAAAATTTAATTAAGCCTAAAATTCAATAAAATATAACCAATGGTAAAGAGTTAATTTAAATATAAAATGCGTAAAGGTAAAGTTGCCAAAAATGGTTAAGAGTCAATCAATTTATTATGTAGAAGGCTGGGTGGTCAACTCCGCTTGTAAAGTGTTTTTTTAATAAATTCCATTTCCATATGGCTAAGATTTCATATTTCTTAGGTTTATTAGCTGAGTCACAACAGACGCAATTAAGAGATCATCATCATCGGTTGGAGCCGAAATCAAGATCACGCTTCAGATGACAACATTATCTCGCATGTTCTTTGGAGTCCGTTTCGAGTTGAGTCTGCGTTGGAATTAACTGGCGATTCTATTACGAGTAGCCAATTTACATAATTTTTGAGTTTGATTTGCATAATTTGTCAAAATTGCGGCAAAAAATGTGACAAATTTATTTATTATTGTAAATAGTTACTAGCGGAGCAACTAGTTTCAAATATGAGTAAGCTGACAACATGGCACTGCTTTGATTAAAATACCCTTTTTAGGTTAAAAGGCACTCAGGTTATAAAAAATGATGTGTGAACAGTATTTTGTTTATTGTGTGGTGCAAGTTTTGATCACTCAGAAATGCCATAAAAATTATAATCGATGGAAGCCCTTACATATTGCATACTATCGAATAGCATTCCAAACATATATACGTCTTGTAACCAGGGATGCCAAGGCCAACCTGTTAATTGCATGCCAAAGCCGTTTTTGCAATTCGGAAAGTTGGATTTTGTCACATCGAATCACAAATAATTTCTTCAATTTTCCACTCAACCCATATGAGGCACAGGACGCAACTGTAAAAATCGCCTTGAAATGAGGTCAAACTTAAAACAGCACAAACAACGCAAACATTATGGTCAGATAAAATTCACACAGCGTTGAGCGAATGTGACAAAAGACAGCAACGCCGTGTGACAAAAGGACATGCCCTAGAATTGTGTCCAAACATGTGACAATAAACGCACAAAGCGCCAAAACAAGGATTAATGCAGTAACACAAAGGATTTCAACACACCATAGTGACAACAAAACACACACAAGCAGGATCAAAATAATTTGTGGTGTTGGATTTTCGTTGTCAACTGTGAGATCAGCAGGATTCACATTCACAGGAAGGCTTTTGTTCGCTTTCAAAGATTTTCACTTAAATGCTACACTGTTATGAAGAAATCATGATGGCAGTTGTTATCCTGGCAATAAAAATTTATGATCACTGTTGAGAATGAACAAAATAGGGAAAGTGAAAAAAAAGTTTCCTTGAAAGGATCAATTTTCTTATGGCGATATTTAATTTATGGAGTTTCAAAATTAAAAGATGTGCCGCAATTAAGGTAAAATAATAGAAGACCCGTAAAAGTCAAAGATATGGAACAAAAGCAGTTGAAATGGACGAGCAAATGTTTTGAAATCAGCTCATTGTTAAGACAATTTATTATTAGTTGGTAGATGACAAGGATCTCGTTAATTTCACTAAATTATATGAAATATTAAAAGTAACGTAAATATTATAAAAGGAAACAATACGTAAATTATGAAAATGTGAGCTGGAATTTAAACTGACTATTTTTTAAAGAAGGTGTTTCCTCTGCCATTGTCCGTGTTTCTTCTTCAGCATAAATCACTCGATGCACAGCGATTATCAACAGCAGCAGCCATAGGGTAATCTCATAATTCTTAAAGGATATGCGCTGTGCACGGCTGAAATTTAAGTCAACGCCTTCGGCGACACTGCACCGTGATGGTAGCAACATGTTGCATTCCCTGATAATGAGCTGATACCGTGCGGTGGCAAAACATATCCTTGTTTGTTGGCTTTTGTTGCATACAGCGGATAATTTCCCTACGAAGTTAAAGGCCATATGCCACTTTATATGAATGGCTTGTGTGTCCTTGCATACTGGACTTGAGTATGTACCCTTTGAATGCAGAACTCCATTTAAAATTTGATAATTATGTAGCTGTCAATTGAATACGAGTCATGGCCTAAACTAATACTAATGCAACGTTATAGTTGGATAGAACAAGTGATCTAGAATTGGCGATCAATTGACTTTTAAAACATGGCACTACCCATATTTTTTATTAAAAGTTGAAACTTGAACCTATTTTGAAACTTTACCATGGGTGCCATCCAATGCAATTGGTTAAATAAATGTCTTATTCAGGAATATTTTGGTTTTTTACATTTACTCAAAAGGAAGTAATATTTTCGACTTCCATCAAAATATAGCTTTCGGGTATTCTCGTTTTAGGTTTTGGTGGAATATTGGTATGTTATTGTACTGTTCTACTCAGTATAATGCTCATTGTGGCTGATACTTTGGAGACAGTGATGATGTCAGAAATTCTTCAAACGCGGCACGTCACGAACGCGAATTACAAATTTCGAACACGAACGCAACACTCACGGCTAAATATTTTCCCAACACGAACACGACACGCACGATTTTTTCTACTGTAAAAAATACATCTTCGTATGACCAAAAAAGCAGTTTTGTTTTACGTTGTCATGTTTATTAACAGTTATATTTTATCATTAATATACATATTTTTGTTAAGAAAAATGAATTTTTCTAAATATTCTGCTTGTTTTTTGATTTTTTTTCCTTTTAAGAGCAGGTTAGGTGAGGTGAGGTGAGGTGAGGTGAGGTGAGGTGAGGTGAGGTGAGGTGAGGTGAGGTGAGGTGAGGTGAGGTGAGGTTAGGTGAGGTGAGGTGAGGTGAGGTGAGGTGAGGTGAGGTGAGGTGAGGTGAGGTGAGGTGAGGTGAGGTGAGGTGAGGTGAGGTGAGGTGAGGTGAGGTGAGGTGAGGTGAGGTGAGGTGAGGTGAGGTGAGGTGAGGTGAGGTGAGGTGAGGTGAGGTGAATCCGAATCTGGCCTCAGAGTTGACCCATTACGTCAGAGTTCTGAAATATTTGAGGTTAAGTACATAAAACATGACTTTTTTTTGTCTACATTCGAGGCTATGTACTGAATTCAAAAAAATTTTCTCAGCTTATTTTCAGTAAAAGCGTCATTTAGTACCCTCTTTCTCCTTTAAAACGAGCTTTCAAATGGGCATCTATGATATTTCCTCGCAAAGTTACAACTATTTTAAGGTGAATTTAAAATTGGTTTGGTAATAGTTGCGTCGTAGGGAATCAAATTTACTTTAAATGGCTATAGCTTTGCAAGGAAACATCACAGATCACCACTTGAAATCTCATATTAAAGTGCAATGACGGTACTAAACTACGCTTTAGTTAAAAATAAGCTGAACAACTTTTTTTGAATTCAGTACATGGCCTCGAAAGTAGACACAAAAAAAACATTATGTTTTAGGTTCTTAACCTCAAATATTTCAGAGCTCTGATGTGATGAGGCTTCACTTCTGAGACCAGAATCGGAATCAGCAAAAAAATTATGTCGTATTTTTGGAACCATGCAGCGTTACTGTTGAAGCGCAATGCATAATTCGAATTTAAGGACCTTCGTTTAGTTCGGACACTTAAAAGAATATCTAACTGAGAACAAATCTTTTTTAGACGTGTGAAAAGATGGATGCCTAGTTTCCGCCCACCTTACATTCTGACTTGCAAATGTGAATACATTGCTCAAATGTAATACAACGAATGCAATTCTGAAATATCTTAATTCGAAGTACTTCATCTCGGTATAATTACCGCTGATAGCATAAATTGGTTAGTTCTTATGTTCTGCAGCGTAATACATACACCTCCACCGTCATTGATGTCTTCAAAATTTAAAGATCGTGTGATCTTTATGAAGTGTTCAGCATAAATTTACATTCATTATTAAAAAGACACGAAACTTAAAATTCTGAATTTTTAATAAAAACATTTTTTTCTGTATCAAGTTTGGGCTTAATCAATGTATTTCTTTGTCTAATCTACCAAATATTTTTCAACATAAGTGGACACGGAAACGCCATGCGCTAGATTTTTTTATTTGTATACCATTCTTTAGCCAATTTATGGTTAACATATACCCAAACTATTGAGAGTTTGTCTCTTGACCAAAGAAAGCATAGCTGCTGCATAGTGAAATTTTGTTATGTTTGGTTAAAAATTCTTAAATTCTTTTGCCAGCTTTGTTAACAGCCGCAACTTTGTAAGCGTCTTTTGAAATGCAGCCTCGTCATTATGTCTGCCATGAAAAATTTATCGTTCTTTTCGATAACTCGAACAAATGAAGAAAAAAATAAACTGGTCCACATAGGTACAACTCGTATAAACTTGTCAATTCTATTGTTGAGGTGAAAATTTATTTTGTCATAAAATTATTAACTATCATTAGTTTCAACATTTGTCCCACTTTGTTATGTAAATATTTTAAACTTTATACGTTTATTTATAGTTTTTTAAAATGCATCTCATTAAATTTCGACAAGGTTTTTTTACATTACTTCTATCTAATCTCCTATATTCAATTTTTATGTGAACTTTTGCAGATATAATTGAGAGAAGGAAAATGTGTAAATAAATAGGTGGGTTGTTTTTGTTGGAAAATGGAGTGTCTTTAAAAGTTTGTGTAGAGGAAATGTTGTGAAAACTTGCAAATAAGTTGCGATGGGAGTATCTAATTGAATATTAGGCTTTTCGATATTTTACTCTCAATACGGCGATAAATTGAAGCTATCACGACCTACGAGTATATTTTAAGTATCTGAAATAAAACTAAGCTTTTTTAGCTATATCAACTATTGCACTACACAAAATATCAGTCTTAAAATTTTTTAATGAGCCCAAAACTTCATTTCTAATTATTGCAATCGATTTTCCCATTAATGACTTCATATTAAAATATGAATCATGAAAATCCTACCGACTTACTAAAAATCTTCTCCCTTGAAAAGGTAAACTCTGTTTATAACTTTGCTTATAAATGTGAATAGAATATAAATTATAAATAAATCCTTAATTTTTTCTTTTTTTTTAAGATATCTTCTAGAACTTTTTCTGGCCGATAGCCTTTGTAGCTAGTGCCTTTTTTTAAAAATATCATTATATATGATAACATTTTTTATTTATTTATTTTATTTTAATAAATAAAACATCAATCATTGAATTTTTTTTAATTAATCTTTATAATAACTAGTCGGGACCGATATTCTGGTAAATTTCAATTAAAACGATTGGAAAGAATATTGTCAGTGAATTTTCATTCATGATTACTTGCAAACATTTTAATTATTTAAGGGCTTAAGCCATAGTTAAAGATTTTAAAAAATCGACCTTTTTCATTGACTTGAAAGATGCCTTAGTACCTGAAGAATGGCGTACTAAAAGGATAATGTTGGAAAAAATATCAAATATTTCGTATCTTCAAGTGTTTTTTTTTTCTCGAAACAACGTTTTCCAAGTTAAAATTTTGACGTACGATCTGAAATTGAAATTGTGAAATTTGTTTTATCTAAACTTCAAAATTGCAGGTGCTAGGAGTCCGGCTATACACTCCTGAAAAAAAAGCGGAAAGGCTGCACAGCCGTAATTTTTTCCACTACGGCTTCGAATTATATATTTAATTTTTTTCTACTATTCAAATGATATACAATAAAGTACTTGTTCCAGAATTTCGAAAAAGTTTTATTGTTCCACTGAAAAAAATTCTCAAAACTTGCATATTTCTTACGCTGCTACTTTGTAATAACTCGTTAAATAAAAGGTTGGCCACGGGGCCAAGTTAGCATATGATCGGAGTCGCCATCCAAGAACGCTATGAAATAGACAGGTTGAAGTCCCAATAGAAACATATGCATGTGTCTTTACCTCACCAAAGAGTAAGAGTAACTGGAGTATTTTGTTTAAATACTCTACCTAGTTTACTCTACTTCGAAAACACTCAATATTTTCTGAAATAATTTCCAAACAAAAATAATTTGATCTATATTGCTCTTCTACAGTGAGTGATGATATTATAAGAGCCACAACGTAAAAAACATATTTTTTCAACTGACACCATAATAAAACCGTGAAACTGAAAAAAATAATGGTCGGAGTTTGCAATTGATTTTTTTTAACTTCGAACTTGAGCTGTTATATATAGTAACAATAATTTGACTGGTTTTCCTTTTATGTATTATTCGAGTGGGTGATTTTTTTTTCAGTGTAAATTTTATGACACCTCACGAGTGATTTGTAACATATGACAACGTTAGAAATGCTCAATAAAATTTGCCATTTTACCAACAATAGACTAACAAACGAACAACGTTTGCAAAATATTGATTTTTATTATAAAAATTCGTGGTCTGTGAGAAATGTGTTTTTATCGAAAAATTTTCTTCAGCGAATTTGGTCTGAAGAGCAGCCAGAGGCAGTTTAAGAGCTGCCAATTCTTCCTGAAAAATGCACTGTTTGGTGCGGTTTGTGGGCCGGCAGCCTCATTGAGCCGTACTTTTTCAAAAATAATGAAAATCGCAACTTTACAGTCAATGGAGCAAGGTACCGTGCAATGATTGCCGACTTTTTTGCACAAAATGAAAGAATTGGACTTGGTTGACATGTGGTTTCAACAAGACGGTACTAGATGTCACATGGCAGGCGATACCATGGACCTATTGAGCAGTTAATCTCTCGATTTGGAGCAGTCCATTGGCCGCCAAGATCATGCGATTTGACCCCACTAGAGTATTTTTTGTGAAGCTATGTGAAGTTTCTCGTGTACAGGGACAAGAAAGCCACAATTGCAGCCCTGGAAGACAGCTGCCATTATTGAAATACCGGCCGAAGTGCTGGAAAAAGTATGCCGAAATTGGAGCTTACTTACGAACCACCTCAGGCGTAGCCACAGGCAATATTAACATGAAATAATCTTTAACAATTAAATGGAAGGAATTGGTGTATTGCTTCAAGTAAATGTTTTATTCACTACCTAAAATTTTCTGTTCTTTTTGCAATTTGCAAAAGCAAAACGCTTAAAAAATCACCCGATGCTATCAACTTCGAAATTTAATTCTGTTTCCGAAGCAAATCCGAAACGGAATCTGAACAGGACTGATTATGTCCAACTTAAATAGTACATATGATAGATTAAGTCGAAGGTCGAAAATTAGTCGCTTTAAAATGTTTTCAGACGTTCAATTGATCGACGTATTGTCTGTAGAAAATGAACGAAGTGCGGAGAAAAATATATAAAAATGGTTCTATTTAAAACGCACAAGAATATATGACATTTACAGATATATATTTTAAGTGGATTCAAAAATAAATTTCAAGCGACATCAGACATGTTTACATCGAATTGATTGATTAAGGGTCATTTCAAATGTTACTTTGGTTGTTTTGCTATAGCTTACTTAAATATTTTGTAAATTTTTATCTTGATTTAAAAATAATTATATAACTGACTGATTTTTATAACCTTTTCGGCCCTTTAGAAAAACTTAGTCGCACGATAAAATCAAATTTTTATTTTTGAGAGTTAGCATGGCCTTGGTGCATTATTAGCAAGAATATTTCGAAAATTCATATACGATATAAAATATATGACTTTCATCTAGTTTTGCCGAACTGAGGCCGATAGTGCGAATTTCCATTCAACTTAAAACTTGATATTGACCGAACTAAATTATTTTGTTGGAGTCAATAGTCGTCCGACTATTAAGTCTCATGTATGCTGATGCTGTTAGTACTTTTATTTTTTTTACTTAAAATCTAGCAACTTCAGAAGAAAATTGCTAGACTTTGAGAAAAAATAAAGCCCACTGAAAAAAGAACTTTTGAAGAAAAAATCTTGCAATTTCTCAGTATATTTTGTTACATTACTTATGATTTGCTGATTTTGTCTGCATTTTTTAACAGTTCGATGAAAAAATAAATTAATAAAAAATTAATAATTCATATTAAAATATTATTGATATTCAAAACAAAATCGGCAAAAAACAGTTTCGTTGTTATGTTATACAAATTTTTATTTTGAACCATTGTACGACTATATATCAAAGACTGCTCAAAAATATGCACATGATAGATTTAAATAAAACTAAGGAAGTACTCTACACGTACTTAAGAATTAAGAGAGGATTAAATTTTACAGCCCATGCCATTTGTTTGTATCTGCCTCTGTTCTAATCAATGTCGAGTTAAGGGTGCACAACGCCATTTTTTCACCATAACTTTTATCTTTACAAAGGATAAAGTTTCGCAATCCCTTTCAATATTTGCCCAATTTGTTGTTTTTCTTTCAGATTTGTTTTTTGCTTGTTTTCTTTGGAGCGAATGCTAAAGAATAAATGAAGGTTTGAACGTGGGTATATCTCAACCGCATGCTAAATTTAAGGTTGTGCGTTTTTGTATTAAACGTATGTTATAAATAAGAGATGAAAACAGAAGTTTTTGAATTCATTAATTTTTTCTAATATTAAATATTACATTACGCTTAGTATTATTCATTTACAAACTTTCAAGTCCTCGTGGTTCCTATTACCAAAACTCAATGAAAAAGTAAAAAAAAATTGAATTCATCAATAGTAAATCACCCTTGCGCTCCATACTTTCAGATACATGAACTTACGAAAGACAAGAGAAATGCGAAAAATAAAAGCAGCAGCTACTTAGCAGCAGTTTATCCCAAGGCACTTCGAATATTTATCCATTTACTGATTTAGTTGAGTGTTTGCTGACATGTGAGGGATTAAATAAAGGATTGGTACTTCGTGCTTTGTCTTAAAATACTGTGTGGGATTATACTTCAATAATAATATATAAAAAAAGAAATCGCATTAGATATAGCACCTGCTTAGTAAGCTAAGGTATGACAAAGATAAAGATAATCCTATGCAAATTTACCAAAATACGCTAAAATCACAAATGCCAAAAATTTAAAAAATTAAAAGTCATAAAATTTTTGTGTTCGTTGGAGAGTGCTTATCAGAAAACCATACATTAATAATATCCATGGTCTTTCTTAATATACCACCTGAAAAGTGTTTCCAATTTAAAGGTATAAAAAAATTATTTCCATTTGCGACGAATCTTTTTTGGACGCTGAATAACTACATATTTCCATTAAACTTCGTTAGGGAGTGTCTACTACAATCAAACAACTCTTTTCTTATGTGAAAAATTGCTTACCAAAGTACATATGTAACTGTTTTTGTATTTCTTGAAGCCTTTACCGGAAATAATTCTATATATTGCACATTATTTACATTGCAACACAACCAATTTTCAGTCTCTGAAATTAGCCCCTGACGAGCCGGGCGATAACACATTTTTGGAGACTCATCATCTGATATGCTTTGATGCATATCGTTAGCCATATCGTTTTTTCAGCGTACTAAATATACTTTAAAATGCAACTGGTTTTAAAAGGAATGAATTAAATTGAACCAAAATGTATTGGCATGTAGATCGAAAAGAATTCCGACAAGAAAACTCAAAATTGCAAACCAGTGGATTTTTTATGAATCCGTTGTTGAAAAATCATTTTTTGTCGAGGTTGGCAAAGTTGAATTAAAAACTTTCACAAATAATTTATTTGTTAAATATTTTGTGTATTTTGTGTGAGAAGAGATTATGTAGAAATACTTTTCATCATTTTCATATAAAAAATAACTTATTGAAAATTTTAAATGCGTTTTTCATCAACTTTAGGTTTTTTAAGTTATGCCAGCCTTGAAGTAAGTGCTATGTCATTTTACGCATTTTTGAAAAATTTTCTCATAATCTACAAGCTTTGTTTATTTAATGGGTCACTCCGCATAACTCTGTTGCCGTTAAAATCTGGTTTTATACGACCATTGTCAAATAAATTATGTTGGTGTGCTTTTAATGTTAAGTTTGGCATTTTATTTCACGTCTATAACTACAGGCCTATATCTTTAAAATGAAAAATCGTTAGAAGCTATTTTTTATTGCTTGCTGCAGATTTCCTGTAAAAAACTCCTTATGTGGAAGTTAAATATTGCCATCATAAACTAGAGACTTAAAACTCAAAAACTAAATAAACTAATAGGTACTAGCTAATAGTTTCAAGCATGAGAACTCTTGCGAGACTTACGGTAACTTAAAAATCAGATAAACTCAGAATAACCCAAAATGATTGAGAAATGTATTCAAAACAGTGAAGATTAATGTCTTGAATTTTCAATGTACTATCGTTTCTACTACCACCAAACGTTAAAGTTTTATTGAAATCGAAATTCCACTACCACTAAACGTTTGGTGGAAGCCAAACCCTTTTCTAATGTCTTATTATATCCGACTACCATAACGTGACCATATTATCCGCGTTTCCGTTGGAAATAAGAAATCTCATTTTGCTAGGGGTTTCGGTGAAAGTGAAGACTTTTTTTTATACAAATAAATGAAAATAGTAAATATGTGATTTAACTAAATTTTTCTGAATGTGAAAGGGAGGACCTTTATTTTTGGTTTTGATACTTAAAGTTTTTTCCAGTTAAAAAAAAAGTTTCATTAACTTTTTCCTGCTCCGGATTTTTGTGACAGATATCTGGTCACTTTCCACTGCCACTGAATATTAAGTGGAAGTATGTACAAAGAAATCAAATCACAGGAGCACTAAACGTAGATATATATAATTTTATAGCTTTCGAATAAGCTAAGCTAAGCAATGAAGATGGAATAAGGCCGCATTTTATTTGGAAGTATAGCACGATTCTGCTGAGAAGAAAAGTTTCGAAAATGCGTTGTAAATAAAATTCATAGCTGAAATATTTTTTATTATTCAGGATAATAACTGGATGTATTCTGATTTCTCCCACAAGATAAACTGCAAGAAACAAATACTTCCAAAGAACTTAGCTATTTTTTCAAATTTCGGCATCAACGCAATTGAAAAAGGCACGCTGGTGGATGTTTTATACACCGAATCTACTAAAGCTTTTGATAGCGTGGAACATCAAACTTTATAAGTGAAACTTGAAAAATGGGTATTCACTCCCAGCTGTTAAAATGGATAGAATCGTATCTAGCTGGTAGAACTCTGATGTTTAAATTGGTGATCATTGTTCTAGAACAATACTGGCTAAATCGGGTGTTTCGCAAAGTAGCCACTTAGGTCCCTTACCATTCATTCTTTTTGTTAATGACATTCCAGAGTTATTCAGATACTGCAGCTGCCTTCGATACGCAGATGACTGAAAAATTTTTCGTATGGTTAATGATCGTAGCGATTGTGAAAAATTTCAAGAAGATATTTTCTCTCTGATTCACTGTGTGTGAACAAAATCAATTCTCGTTAAATTTTGATAAATGTAAAGTTCTTACTCTTTCACGGAAAAATACGCCAATTTCTTTTACCTATACTTTCAATGGTTGTGATATTTTTTCCAGAGTCGATGCAAAGTTTTTATTTGAAACCCACCTCGAGCATTTAATCTCTAAAGCAAAAAAATTGACTTTCTCAAGAGTAACTCGAAACAGTTTTTGGATCCTCTAACATCTAGAATAATTTTTAATAGTCTAGTTAGATCTCTTTTGGAGTATGCGAGCGTTATCTTGGATTCGTTTTACGAAGCGTCCATAAACCGTATAGAAAACATTTAGAAACGTTTTTCTAGATTTGCTTTGCGACGACTATATTCATGGGAGGTAAGGTGCCTACTTATTGTGTAAGGTGTCGTCTACTAGAAGAGTGTTTAATAATATTATGTTCATTAAGGATATATGGATATTGATGGCATAATATTTTCTCCAGATCTATTGGCACTTATTTCATTCAGTGTCTCAGCTCGAAATCTTAGAGCGGCTAATTTCTTTTACGTCTCTTTCCATAAGACTAATGATGGACTCAATGAGCTCATCTCTAGATGCCTCTCGAATTGCAAGGAATTTGTAAATCACTTAGATTTTAGTGTTAGTAGAAATATTTTAAGAAAAGAACTTGAGGATATTATTAAGTAAAATTAATGATTTTATTTTAATCTATTTATTATAAAGTTGGTCATATTTATCATACTTTAAAGTATAACAAATGTAATCTGTAAGGGTAGATGAAATAAATAAATAAAACAAAAAATAAAATGAAGATATCTTTACTCATCACAATGATAAAATGTTTGTAAAATCTTATAGGTCATCATCAATTGAATTTTCAATTCGAAATACTCATGTTTTTATTTTCACCATACAACCAGCAGGTCGCTAAACCAGTGAGTGATATTAAAAACAACTTTCTCACTAGCGTAAATACGCTATTTGCTCACTTCTCTTCAAAATACTCAAAGTTCACAACTTGAATATTTAAAATACTTATTTTTCAAACTGAGCATTTTTTAAGATATCTCTTAAAAAGATTCATCTCACTCGTACAGATTTATCTCACTCACTTCGAGTTTGATTTTTCATTCACTCTGAAGATTATGAGTATTTTAGAGAGAATGTTTTGCAATAAATTCTCTTTAAATTATATGATTTCTCTTTAAAATTGAGCGCATAAACTAGCAATGTAAGAGAGCTGAAGAGAGTTCGAGTGAAAGACCGATTAGAGTGCATTCATGCAATCATCGCATTGCTCACAAAAAATTTTGAGAGCGATTAAGTCAAAGAGATGAACATCATTTATATAAGCAACGAACTCTCCGTTGATATAGAGAGCATACTAAAGTTTTTGTGCAACTTATTCATAATAACTACGTGCAACATGTAGTACGTCTTGCAACCATAAAATTTCTTCGTCTACTAGAAGAAATGCGTAAATGCGAAAATACCATGCAATGCACCGTGAATTAACGTCTCTGGTTCAAGGTTAGAGTTTTATTATGAGCCTGCAATTCAAATGCAATGTATTGATGCATTATGTATGACTGAATAAAAAATGTTTCAAATGAGCAGAGTATTTGAAAACTTCATTAATGGGCTTGACTGTTTAACATATGGATGTTATGGATATTATTTGGAATTGAAAAGAACAACCTTTAAGAATAATTTATGTAGGAAATTGTATTGTAACAAAAAAAAAAAAAACAGTATTTCTCATAACCTAAGTAGAACTTCCATGAGTTTCAGTTGGGATATGTCGCTTTTAAGCATTTTTCAATTTTACATTTAATTTGCTTACATGGAAACTTAGAAACTGGATAAGAATGCGTAAAATTATCAAGAAAAATTGCTTTCCTCACTTTTTATCAAAATACTGGAAAATCATTTCTTTTTGACCATAAAAATATCTCGATATTAAAAAAACGGTTCTATTGGTCTATAAATATGCTTCGCTATTTTCACGCTCAAATAGAAATGTTTTCTTCTACATTTCGATTTAAAACTCTTTCGTGTTGATTACACGAAATTTGACCCAACTGCAGCATTTAATGAGATTCATTTCTACTTCTTTTTCATCATCAATTTAATGTCAATGAGAAATTTTGCTCGGCACGACATCTTCGATTTCAGCAATATATATCGTATATTGGATTCGCTGAATCAAAAAAACAACACTTTAAGAATTTTACTGTAGGTCCGAAAGAGCGGGAACAGTAGGCACTGATTTCTATTAAATATCTCTCGTTTCCTTTGACGAATTGCCAAGTTTATATATTGTCCTTAAAGGTAGTTTATAATAAAAAGATAATAATAAAAAATTGAACATTATTTGATCGAATTGTACAGTCTTAGCAGAAACCGATATTTTTATGTGAAACTTCACAAATCGGTAAATGCTTTTTAACAAACAAGACAGAGACAACAAATGGAACAATTTAGCCTTGTAGTTGGTGAAATATGTTTAGGCTATTACCACATATATACATATTCACATACATAGTATATACATAGCCTCATCAGACCAGTTTTTGGTTAATTTGTACACGGATTTGAACACCGACCATTCCATGAATTATATTTGGACAGCCGCTCTTAAAACTTGAGCCATGAAGGGAGTTCTCTAAGACGTGTACAAAGTGCAGTTTTTATGTATTAAACTAAGCACACAATGCGCCACCAGTCATCTCTTATTGTCATTTCTTGTTTGCCATAGCTTTGTCGAACCGTCGGTTCAAAGACTTGCTATGATGAGCTTTTTCGTATATTTGTGGCTTTTCACCACTTATGTATCCGGTTATAGAATCAATATAGTTCAATTAATTAATAATAACAGTCGACTAAAACAAATGAAATTTCGATAATAATAATATTATAAAAGGAACAGTCCGTCAAAATGTGAACTATATTTTTGACGACTTGTGCTATGATGTTAAATGCCATTTTATAAATTTTAATTCCATAATAATTGTCCACTGCAACACCTTTTCTGTCATATATAATACTTCATGCATAAGCTAGCCATATCCGTGCTATAGCGATCAAGTTTTAGATGACTAGTCCAAAAATGAGCTTGATTGAACCAAAATTTGTGCATAATTCCGAAACCCTTAGAGTTATAATAACTTGTAGTCTTCAGCAATTTAATTGGTTTTTGCAAGATCCAAAGTAACCTATTACCTTGAAATCGAAAAAAACTCTAGATCACATAGACCGTTTTCATCAATTGTACATATGATTAGGAAATTAAGTTTTAAAAACATACATAAGTTCATTATTATCTGCCCAAAATGAGATCAATATTAATTAGTTATATATTTTTGCATAACTCAAAATTTTTAATTTCATAATTTTTTTTATTTTAAAAATCCTACCTTTAATTTTAATAAAATAATGTATAGAATTTCTTACATTGTATGCATATATATAAATATGATATAGTAAACAATTTTATTCGTCATATCAAGTAAATTGAATACCAGAAAACTATGTAAACAAATAATAATATGAACATAAGATACATGGGAAAATATTTTTTAGATTTTTGTTTATGCTTACGAATTGGTGTGTAATCTAAAAATTTTTTAAAAAAAACGGCAATTTCCGATAGAAATAAATAGAAATTTTTAAGCCAAACTACTGCTGTGTTGCCGGCATTTTTAGTAAATTGCGCTTATATCCTAGAGGTTCGGATACAATTCCAGGTGCAACATTCACAAGCCCATTGACGGAAAACAGTGTGTGACACAAGTGTGTCTTGCGGTTTTTAAAATTTAGAGGTCAAAGATAATCTGAAGGTCATTTACTTCTGTGTAGCAATCATGGATCTTGCACAGACCAACGGCACGCATTGTTCCATTTGAAATGACTTAAAAAAATGTTTCACATTTGAAAAAAGTGAAATGTCTTTTAAATATCACATAAGAAAAGTGTAACAATTTGTATTTCCTTCTGACATAATTTTATTGAAAGAGCAAGAATATCTATTTTGAAAACATGTCTCAAACTTCAAAATCACATCATTTTTGTAGAAATTGAATAGTGGAACACCCTGTCTATATCAACCCCCTATTAATCTTATATTTCAGGTTTAACTGAAACCAAAAAAATTGAGAAAGACATTTTTTTTAGGTGAACTGGTATTTATGAATCATTTAGCAAAGCGAAAAGAGTTGGACCTTGAGGTTTCCAACTTAGCAGATTTTATTTCTGTGGGTAGCATTTAACTGATTTAATTGTGAATAAATTATTTTAATAGTAAAAGTGTTGCTTTTAAGGAATGATATTTTGAGTTAAGCTTGCCAATCGGCTATTACTCATTTGATGAGCCAAAATTTTTCTGAAATCAGCAAAAGAACTTATCACAAAGTATCCATTGCCACAATGGCTATAAAAAAATGACTTTAACAACTTTTTTCGTTGAGGGCTACTTACAGAGATAAAAATAATTTAAAATATTTAATTCTTTTACTTTTCCTTTTCAGCGTAATAATGTTATGCATATAATCAGTTAGACAAATATTTCCCACATAAAAAAGGTCCACAAAATCGGAGACCTTAAGTTGAACTCTTTTCATTTTAGCAAAAAAGTACCACCTACGTAAATTCTACCCCATATATCAATTATTATTAGTGGATTTTGTCTATCAACTGATGATATATATAACTTTTATGTTTTGTACTCGTATTTATTGCAGCAAATCTTCCATTGTTGTCAAGTGTATCCTTTGGCATCAAAATCTTCTCCATAGTCCTTTCGCAACTGATTACAAATTATAGTTTCCTATCAAACGCAGGCCGTTGAACCCAAAGTGAGTATTACTTAATATTTTTCCTATTTGATTCAGAATATGCGAATTTTTAATAACAAAACTTAAAAAGTTTAACATTAAATTCCAATCTCCATAAATATTACACAACTTTTCGGTATTTTTCTATTGCAGAAAAATACTAAAAAATTTATTAGATAATAATAAAAATGCATTTGGTTCTAGTTTGTTTTAAAAATATGTTAACCACAAAAATCAAAATTATTTCTACACAATAAAATAAATATTTTCCACACAGTTAACTATAAAACAACAACAAAGCAAATGAGAACAACAAGTTGTGAAAATACACTTCATAACTAAATATTTGCTTTACAACTCATTAAATATTTTCAAAAACTAACAAACGAAAGAAAGAAAAGTATCCAAAATAAAGGGTGATTTATTTTTAGAGCGATAAGTTTGAGACACAAATAAATTAAATTCGAGTCCTAATTAATTTTTCTTTATATATAAAAATAGTATTTCAAGACATTTATTGTTAAAAAATAATTTGCGGCACGACTTGCTATAATAAATCGCATTCGCTTAGTAAATTTAAAACCCCTTAATTTTGAAATAAGATGCGATTTGTTGATTTCCAATGTGTCAGTTGATGCTGGCTCATTAGCATTAACTCATAGGTATTCAATAATCAAAGCCCTCGCTTAAGACACCAATATTTTTTTTTGGACGTTTATAACGACGGCAGGCGTGTTTACGAAAATTAGTACTTGTGCCTGCACTTTTGCTACATATATACCAAGCTCATTTAGCTGCTTCCCTTAATAGGGAGCGTGTCATCGCCAATTTTTTTGTTGCAAACCAAACTATGCTTAGAACCTTCCACAGATCATAAGAAACAAATGTAACAAATGCTATCCAGCTGTGCAAAATAGTTGCTGAGACATAAAAATTTTTGATATTTCTCATATGAAAGGCGTGGCACCGTATTTTTTTAATTCGAATTTAATTTTTTTTTTTAGAGAAAATGATATTTAAAAAATATTTTTGTATGAGGGCCACCCTAAGTATGCACCTTAAGTGAAAGTTTTGTAGCCTTAGCTACTCCTCTGAATGTAGAAGTAATGTGGTGTGAATTTGGTGTGAATCAATAAACCGGTCTTCGAGAAAATGATATTTAAAAAATATTTTCCCATGACGGCCACTCTTAAAATGCACCCTATATACAAGTTTTGCAGCCTATGACACCTCCCTGATCGATACTAACTTGCTGTAAAAATTTCATCGATGTCGGCCTCATATATTTCGCATCCATGAAAGACAGTCACACAAATGTTGAATTTTATATACTTAGTAGATATATGATAAATATATATTTTTTTGTTTATTTGTATGTAGGGGAATCTTTGGAACTGTTGAACCGATTTAAAAAACTATGCTGCTAATATCATATATAGCTTCACTATCCCTGAGTAAGATACTCTATATTTATGTTTGATAAAAGGCGTGGTGCCTGCCATACAACAAAAACCTATATATATACGTTAATTTTTGACGCCTATAATAATAGGAATTTTTGGTCGGGATTATGCTTAGAAACTCACTAAATATGCCCGCTGGCAAAGACGTGGGCACAGATAGTATTTTAAATATAAAAAAAAATTTAGATTCAAACGCACTTTATGTGCACATGTTTTGTTTCAATTTAAAGTTCTATCACTCTTAAAATTCACCCTTTATCTTAAATGATTTTTTAACACTACAAAATAAAACAACAACATTAATTGCAAATAGAAGCAGATCTTTTTACATTGTAAAAATACAAATATGAGCGAGTAGATAGCGTGGAAGATACTCAAATAGCGCTGGTTTGAAAATCGATTATGATGAAAAACATTCAAAATATTTCGACACGAAACTCATCAATCTTGAAGTAATTTACAACAACAACAACAATAGAAACAACAAGTCTATACTGATGATGTTTGATACTGCTGTTGTTGTGTTGCTGTTGATGTTGATGTTGATGTTGATGTTGATGAAGAAGACAAATCAAAACACTCTACGCATCCAAATGAAAATGAAGCACAAAACTGACAAAATTAACAAAACAATAAATTTCTTAAGATATTTGAAATCAAACAGATTGAGTATCTGCCGAGTTAAATATTAAAGAATATTTCTCCTTCTAAACTTTATGAAAAATTACAGTTATTTTGTGTTAAGTTTGGTTGGAGTGGAAGTGGGATAAAACCGAAAAGTGGTTGTTTTTTGTGCCGCCTCGATATTTAGGCATTCTCGCAGAACCATCCAATGCTGGCGGATTTCATATAAGTATATTTATTTGAAATATAGTCAAATCTCCAATCGACCTCTAAATTTTTATTTTTGAAACCAGTTATATATCGTATATTGGATTCGCTGAATCAAAAAAACAACACTTTAAGAATTTTACTGTAGGTCCGAAAGAGCGGGAACAGTAGGCACTGATTTCTATTAAATATCTCTCGTTTCCTTTGACGAATTGCCAAGTTTATATATTGTCCTTAAAGGTAGTTTATAATAAAAAGATAATAATAAAAAATTGAACATTATTTGATCGAATTGTACAGTCTTAGCAGAAACCGATATTTTTATGTGAAACTTCACAAATCGGTAAATGCTTTTTAACAAACAAGACAGAGACAACAAATGGAACAATTTAGCCTTGTAGTTGGTGAAATATGTTTAGGCTATTACCACATATATACATATTCACATACATAGTATATACATAGCCTCATCAGACCAGTTTTTGGTTAATTTGTACACGGATTTGAACACCGACCATTCCATGAATTATATTTGGACAGCCGCTCTTAAAACTTGAGCCATGAAGGGAGTTCTCTAAGACGTGTACAAAGTGCAGTTTTTATGTATTAAACTAAGCACACAATGCGCCACCAGTCATCTCTTATTGTCATTTCTTGTTTGCCATAGCTTTGTCGAACCGTCGGTTCAAAGACTTGCTATGATGAGCTTTTTCGTATATTTGTGGCTTTTCACCACTTATGTATCCGGTTATAGAATCAATATAGTTCAATTAATTAATAATAACAGTCGACTAAAACAAATGAAATTTCGATAATAATAATATTATAAAAGGAACAGTCCGTCAAAATGTGAACTATATTTTTGACGACTTGTGCTATGATGTTAAATGCCATTTTATAAATTTTAATTCCATAATAATTGTCCACTGCAACACCTTTTCTGTCATATATAATACTTCATGCATAA
Organism: Meiosimyza decipiens; assembly: GCA_963680825.1. NCBI lineage: Eukaryota > Metazoa > Arthropoda > Insecta > Diptera > Lauxaniidae > Meiosimyza > Meiosimyza decipiens. The sequence goes on along the minus strand of OY804258.1, from coordinate 64,996,515 downwards.
GCTAGCCATATCCGTGCTATAGCGATCAAGTTTTAGATGACTAGTCCAAAAATGAGCTTGATTGAACCAAAATTTGTGCATAATTCCGAAACCCTTAGAGTTATAATAACTTGTAGTCTTCAGCAATTTAATTGGTTTTTGCAAGATCCAAAGTAACCTATTACCTTGAAATCGAAAAAAACTCTAGATCACATAGACCGTTTTCATCAATTGTACATATGATTAGGAAATTAAGTTTTAAAAACATACATAAGTTCATTATTATCTGCCCAAAATGAGATCAATATTAATTAGTTATATATTTTTGCATAACTCAAAATTTTTAATTTCATAATTTTTTTTATTTTAAAAATCCTACCTTTAATTTTAATAAAATAATGTATAGAATTTCTTACATTGTATGCATATATATAAATATGATATAGTAAACAATTTTATTCGTCATATCAAGTAAATTGAATACCAGAAAACTATGTAAACAAATAATAATATGAACATAAGATACATGGGAAAATATTTTTTAGATTTTTGTTTATGCTTACGAATTGGTGTGTAATCTAAAAATTTTTTAAAAAAAACGGCAATTTCCGATAGAAATAAATAGAAATTTTTAAGCCAAACTACTGCTGTGTTGCCGGCATTTTTAGTAAATTGCGCTTATATCCTAGAGGTTCGGATACAATTCCAGGTGCAACATTCACAAGCCCATTGACGGAAAACAGTGTGTGACACAAGTGTGTCTTGCGGTTTTTAAAATTTAGAGGTCAAAGATAATCTGAAGGTCATTTACTTCTGTGTAGCAATCATGGATCTTGCACAGACCAACGGCACGCATTGTTCCATTTGAAATGACTTAAAAAAATGTTTCACATTTGAAAAAAGTGAAATGTCTTTTAAATATCACATAAGAAAAGTGTAACAATTTGTATTTCCTTCTGACATAATTTTATTGAAAGAGCAAGAATATCTATTTTGAAAACATGTCTCAAACTTCAAAATCACATCATTTTTGTAGAAATTGAATAGTGGAACACCCTGTCTATATCAACCCCCTATTAATCTTATATTTCAGGTTTAACTGAAACCAAAAAAATTGAGAAAGACATTTTTTTTAGGTGAACTGGTATTTATGAATCATTTAGCAAAGCGAAAAGAGTTGGACCTTGAGGTTTCCAACTTAGCAGATTTTATTTCTGTGGGTAGCATTTAACTGATTTAATTGTGAATAAATTATTTTAATAGTAAAAGTGTTGCTTTTAAGGAATGATATTTTGAGTTAAGCTTGCCAATCGGCTATTACTCATTTGATGAGCCAAAATTTTTCTGAAATCAGCAAAAGAACTTATCACAAAGTATCCATTGCCACAATGGCTATAAAAAAATGACTTTAACAACTTTTTTCGTTGAGGGCTACTTACAGAGATAAAAATAATTTAAAATATTTAATTCTTTTACTTTTCCTTTTCAGCGTAATAATGTTATGCATATAATCAGTTAGACAAATATTTCCCACATAAAAAAGGTCCACAAAATCGGAGACCTTAAGTTGAACTCTTTTCATTTTAGCAAAAAAGTACCACCTACGTAAATTCTACCCCATATATCAATTATTATTAGTGGATTTTGTCTATCAACTGATGATATATATAACTTTTATGTTTTGTACTCGTATTTATTGCAGCAAATCTTCCATTGTTGTCAAGTGTATCCTTTGGCATCAAAATCTTCTCCATAGTCCTTTCGCAACTGATTACAAATTATAGTTTCCTATCAAACGCAGGCCGTTGAACCCAAAGTGAGTATTACTTAATATTTTTCCTATTTGATTCAGAATATGCGAATTTTTAATAACAAAACTTAAAAAGTTTAACATTAAATTCCAATCTCCATAAATATTACACAACTTTTCGGTATTTTTCTATTGCAGAAAAATACTAAAAAATTTATTAGATAATAATAAAAATGCATTTGGTTCTAGTTTGTTTTAAAAATATGTTAACCACAAAAATCAAAATTATTTCTACACAATAAAATAAATATTTTCCACACAGTTAACTATAAAACAACAACAAAGCAAATGAGAACAACAAGTTGTGAAAATACACTTCATAACTAAATATTTGCTTTACAACTCATTAAATATTTTCAAAAACTAACAAACGAAAGAAAGAAAAGTATCCAAAATAAAGGGTGATTTATTTTTAGAGCGATAAGTTTGAGACACAAATAAATTAAATTCGAGTCCTAATTAATTTTTCTTTATATATAAAAATAGTATTTCAAGACATTTATTGTTAAAAAATAATTTGCGGCACGACTTGCTATAATAAATCGCATTCGCTTAGTAAATTTAAAACCCCTTAATTTTGAAATAAGATGCGATTTGTTGATTTCCAATGTGTCAGTTGATGCTGGCTCATTAGCATTAACTCATAGGTATTCAATAATCAAAGCCCTCGCTTAAGACACCAATATTTTTTTTTGGACGTTTATAACGACGGCAGGCGTGTTTACGAAAATTAGTACTTGTGCCTGCACTTTTGCTACATATATACCAAGCTCATTTAGCTGCTTCCCTTAATAGGGAGCGTGTCATCGCCAATTTTTTTGTTGCAAACCAAACTATGCTTAGAACCTTCCACAGATCATAAGAAACAAATGTAACAAATGCTATCCAGCTGTGCAAAATAGTTGCTGAGACATAAAAATTTTTGATATTTCTCATATGAAAGGCGTGGCACCGTATTTTTTTAATTCGAATTTAATTTTTTTTTTTAGAGAAAATGATATTTAAAAAATATTTTTGTATGAGGGCCACCCTAAGTATGCACCTTAAGTGAAAGTTTTGTAGCCTTAGCTACTCCTCTGAATGTAGAAGTAATGTGGTGTGAATTTGGTGTGAATCAATAAACCGGTCTTCGAGAAAATGATATTTAAAAAATATTTTCCCATGACGGCCACTCTTAAAATGCACCCTATATACAAGTTTTGCAGCCTATGACACCTCCCTGATCGATACTAACTTGCTGTAAAAATTTCATCGATGTCGGCCTCATATATTTCGCATCCATGAAAGACAGTCACACAAATGTTGAATTTTATATACTTAGTAGATATATGATAAATATATATTTTTTTGTTTATTTGTATGTAGGGGAATCTTTGGAACTGTTGAACCGATTTAAAAAACTATGCTGCTAATATCATATATAGCTTCACTATCCCTGAGTAAGATACTCTATATTTATGTTTGATAAAAGGCGTGGTGCCTGCCATACAACAAAAACCTATATATATACGTTAATTTTTGACGCCTATAATAATAGGAATTTTTGGTCGGGATTATGCTTAGAAACTCACTAAATATGCCCGCTGGCAAAGACGTGGGCACAGATAGTATTTTAAATATAAAAAAAAATTTAGATTCAAACGCACTTTATGTGCACATGTTTTGTTTCAATTTAAAGTTCTATCACTCTTAAAATTCACCCTTTATCTTAAATGATTTTTTAACACTACAAAATAAAACAACAACATTAATTGCAAATAGAAGCAGATCTTTTTACATTGTAAAAATACAAATATGAGCGAGTAGATAGCGTGGAAGATACTCAAATAGCGCTGGTTTGAAAATCGATTATGATGAAAAACATTCAAAATATTTCGACACGAAACTCATCAATCTTGAAGTAATTTACAACAACAACAACAATAGAAACAACAAGTCTATACTGATGATGTTTGATACTGCTGTTGTTGTGTTGCTGTTGATGTTGATGTTGATGTTGATGTTGATGAAGAAGACAAATCAAAACACTCTACGCATCCAAATGAAAATGAAGCACAAAACTGACAAAATTAACAAAACAATAAATTTCTTAAGATATTTGAAATCAAACAGATTGAGTATCTGCCGAGTTAAATATTAAAGAATATTTCTCCTTCTAAACTTTATGAAAAATTACAGTTATTTTGTGTTAAGTTTGGTTGGAGTGGAAGTGGGATAAAACCGAAAAGTGGTTGTTTTTTGTGCCGCCTCGATATTTAGGCATTCTCGCAGAACCATCCAATGCTGGCGGATTTCATATAAGTATATTTATTTGAAATATAGTCAAATCTCCAATCGACCTCTAAATTTTTATTTTTGAAACCAGTTTTCATATAATTTTTTAAATAAAGCCGTATGCTAATTTTCTGTCAAAATCGTTGAGACCAATATTTTTTCCTTATGAGTTAGAACTTTTATTTTTGAGGTACTTAATTTTCGATTAATTTTGTGCCCAATTGTGGCTGTAATTGACTATAACTTAACAAATGTTGGATTTTGATTTCTTTTGAGTTGCTCGATCATTTGCATAGCCTATTGACTTCAACAAATTTTGAAACTACGTGTCCTGGTAACTTTTAGCGGTAAATATTGTTCGGAAAAGTTGGCTATCATATGGTTATGGCGCTCAGCTTTGATGCCAACTATTGCTCCTTTGTTATCATCAAAGAAATATGGATCAATGACACTGCACAAGGCAGTTGATTTTTGCGAGTAAAATATTTTTTCTATGGTGATTTGTGGGTTTTTCAGAGCCCCATATATGAAAATTTTGCTTTAGAACGTATCCATCAAACGCAAAATGCGTTTCATTGTTGAAGAAAATTTTATTCTGAGTGCATCAAGGGATTGATAAATTAGGGTCTCCGGATACAATATAATTAACTGCACCTATATTTTAAATAGGGCCTCCGTTACTATGATGCACAGGCCTTAACAAACAGAGTCTTTTCAATTTTCGAACTATGTTAGAAATTGTTGTTAGGGCTCTTATGTCGATCACTATCGTTGGCAAACCGCGAAACGAGGCTACGGCAGATTCTCCATTTTATTAGTTAGTTTTGAATGGCTTAAGTGGTTAACCTTAAACCTTAAATTAAAGATGACAATCTTAGATGAAATTTACATTTAACAGTAACAACCAAATGACAGGGTTGCACTTTCCGAATCACGAAATGAATTTTCCGATATCGAAATGATTCTGATTGGAATCGGTTGGAATTGAAAAAATAATTTTAAGGGTATTAAAAAAAATTGGATTGGAAAATTGAGACATTTGTAACATTTAAAGCAGTTAACGATTCGCCTAAATTAAGTGAGAATATCCTCAACACTATAATGAAACATTTTCATAACTAAGTAGTCCAAGCCCCTCCATTTGACTTCGACTAGCCTTATTATATGCTCTTTCCAAGTTTCTTAGCTATTTATATTAGGTAAACTGCTAGAAAGAGCTTGACGTAATACAAATTGTTTTGGAGTTAGTATTTTTACGAAGTATTTAAAGGAGGTCCATCTCATATTTCATCATATTTTTATGTTTTTAGTTTGCTAATTGGACTGTGGAAGACTATAAAGAAAATAAGAGTTTTTATCGAAAAATTATCTTTATTTTGCTTTACGTAAATACGCAAAATTGTCTCATCTGTGACACAAAAAATTCACACGTGGTTGTTAAGAAGCCAATGCACCCTCAATGGGTAACTGCTTGGTGTGGTCTCTGCTTCGGGAGTATCATCTTTGAAGATGAGAAAGGAAGGTGCGCTACAGTGGATGGTGAGCGCTGTCATTCAATGTGAAGTGATTATTTGTAGCCTTTATTCAAAGACATGAACTTGGACAACATTTGGTTTAAACAGGATGACGCACAATGTCACACAAGCCATGCAACTATCAACCATTTGCGTGGGAAGTTTGAAAATCGCGTTATTAGTAGTGCTTCACCAAGAACCGATAAATATCGTTCTCGTTATCGTTATGGGGACCGAGAACGAGAACGATAACGAAACTATATTAAAAAAATATTTCTCGTTTGACCGAGAGCGAGAACGAGGAAGGAAATTTGCTTAAAAAATTTTGCAATATATTTTTAATAAACATATTTATTTTTCTGAAAACAAATATAAAGTCCGCAAATCAAAATGTAGGAATTCACATCACGTCCTACCATGGTAACAGCTGCTCTAAATAATGCTCCTTCGTCTTCATTTTTAGAGTTATCTGAATGTCAAAACCAGCATGTTATATTGTTATATTGCTTACTCTTGACCTCGATGGGGCCACATTTACTTCGTTGAATACTGCGTCTTAGCTCCTCTCATACAACTAAACCCATATATTGCTATTCTTGGTACTAATACCAATTCGGTTAAATTCGGTACATGGACCAATTTGCATGCAGTAAAGGAAAATGGGATGGAACAACAAGCAGTGCGCAGGTAAGGCCACTGTTCCAGCAAGTATTCAACAGATAAATTTAAATGAGAATAACTGAGAAATACCGGTGATAACGAGACGAGTACGACACGATAACGATGTAGATCGAAAAACTCTCGTACGAAACGATAAACTTGGCACCACTACGAGCACGAAACGATAATGTTTTAATTATGTGTAATGTGCAATGGCTCCCGCGCAGCTGCGATGTGACTGCGTTGGGCTAACGTTTGTTGGGAGCAGATAAAGATAACCATCTAGCACCGATTGATGCTCTTAAGAATGAAATAGGTGCAGTCATCGGTCAAATAGAGCTCCTTACAGTCGAAAAGTCGTATAGACTACTACAAGTATAGGTGAGAAAATCTTTTGAATGAAATAGTGTTCCAAAATTAGCCGAAAAAGATCTCAACAGATTCACAAAAGTTGTGACATGACATGCGCTGTGGAACCACCATATGAATATCATTGACTTGCCTTGCACGGATTAGCCCAAAATTAAGACTTTTCGGCTTAGTAACTCAGTTTATCCAGAGTTATAGGAGACTTTCCAGAAAACACCCAATGCTTTCGCCAGAGTTGGGATGAGATTCCTTACTCAATTTATTACTGAAACATTCATTTCAGCGTCATTACATTCACATTATCGCATTCTTGATTCCCATACAATTTTGAAGGGGGCAAAAACAATGCCTCACTGTGAAATCAGGGCACATTCATGACTCAGTAGCTGGATGACCGAGTGAGTGAATGAATGACTGAGTGTTGCGTTTATTTTAAAAATAAAATTGAAAACACAAAACAACAAAAACAAAATCTTTTGATTAGCAAGAAATTTAAATGTTAATTAATTTTTAAATACATCATGCCTTTAATTTACTGTTAGTTTATTGTTGTTTTTGCATGTTGCTGCTGTTGTTGTTGTTCTGGTTGTTGGTTGTTGGTTGTTGAAGTATCTGGGCGGAGTTCGTTCATATGTTGCCTGTCAAAGAATGCGATACTTTGTCAATGCGTTGTTAGTTTTCGATGTTTTTCTGTCGGATTTTTGTTTTTTTTTTTATTTAATTCTTGAGAAAAAAAATAGGCTAAAGTTATTTATTTTCATTTGTTGAAATGGAAATAAAATGGATGAAGAGAAAAAAAAATGATTAACATATGGAATTTATTTTAAGCAATGAAATCCCTATCCTATCAAATGGGAACGCGGACCATATAGGCAAAGAAAATTTGAGCCAGTAAGGGTGTTATCTTGGGCATCGTCAAAAATTAAATACCCTACAACGCACAGTAAAATTGCGCCTAAGCTTCATTGTTTTATTAATAAGGTGGTCCTCACCACGCTACGTGCTGGCTGGTTTGAGTAGCGCTCTGTATAGCGTTTTGAAGCTTATGTCGCATGTCGAACTATTTTTAATATTTGTCGGCATTTTGGTTTCATATCTCCGTAGTACTTCTATAATGCTTTGAGCTGTTCGCTGTTGTGAGGAGTTCCACGCCCTCTGATTTATTGTCAAATCTATCTCTTAATTAATTCCAGAGGTCATCCTAATAATTCCTAGTATAAGCGTTGAATTTGACTGTACTACCTTATAAAGTCAGTATTATATTTTAAAGTATTTCCTCATATAGTTGGTGCCACGCCCTCTATTTAAAATATCTGCCCCTTTTTAGGTACTAGGCAGATGCAATTAGAGTATTAGTATGAAATTGTTTTGTATTACCTTAAATAATTCTGTCATTGTAGCATTTGATAGTATTTTTTGTTTGGGGAGTGCGACGCCCACTTGAAAACATTATTCTAGTTCTTGTCCAGTGCCTTTCCGAATTGTTCCTGCTGTTTGTGTGTCGTGACTTAATAATTTTCTCAGTATAGCACTCTGAAGTTTTTGATTGTACAAGAGATGCCATGCCCTTGAGTCAAAATTTACCAAATTTGTGCCTGATGCTAAGTCAAACCATTTTTTGTATTTGTGCGAAAATTGGTTCTGTTACCTAAAATAACTCTCTACATTAATTGCTCAATCCCAATATGGGATAAGAGGATAAAAAGGATAACAGACAGACAGACACACGAATGTGGATAAACCTACTGTGTTGGTTTTATGCATTACAAACGGGATGACAAAGTGAATATACCCCGAGTGTAGGGTATAAAACAATTGAGTTAAATGTTTTCATATGTAATTTCGGAAGCTACACAATGATTTCTTGGGAATGTAAACTCTTTGGAACATGACTTCACAAAGCTTACAGAAGAATTGCAAAAGAAAAATATTTACAACTTTGGCCAGTGATGGTATTTGGGTTTTGTGGAAATGTACTGAATCGAGACTTCAAATGCACATTTTTAGATGACCAATGTACTTTATCGTCATGAACATCAAAAAGTTACCTAAAATTACTAGAACTCAAACAAAATGTTAAAGTTGTAACTTTTTTACAACATTATATCAAAAATGCTATCATTGACGTTGGTTTTAATAAAATCACGCAAAGGCAATAGGGTGGTTTAAAGAATTTTGTTTTTTTTTTCGAATAGAATATCCAGATTTGAACGCTCAGGGTGGATGAATCCTTTTCAAGTTAAAATGCATGTGATAAAATTTTCAGACATACAAAAGACTACGGTGGGTATAGTTTTTTGATAGTTTATTGCTATTTATATTTAGATATTTTAAATCACTTTAAGAGCATAGCACCTTAAGAAAATGTCTCTTAGCGTTTTGAAGGATTTATGATTATTCTAAGAAATTCATTCATCAAAAAATTAAGCTCTGTTTTCTTCATTTCTAGCGAAAATGATAATGTTTTTGTATGAAAGACTTTTATTGACCTTTAAATATACGAATTCGGAAATTCTTTCTTACGTACTAAAAAAGTATTACGGGAATTTAAAAATTTTTTTTTTCAAAAAAACAAAGGCCTAAAAAAAATATCCCACGCAACGTTGTACTACTTCTAAACCACATTTCGTAATATAGAGTTTATAACATCTAAATGGATGGTTATTTTTTAATGCAGGAAGAGAACTTGGACAACATTGTTTAATTCAGGCTTTGTGAACAGGGCCGTTCGCAGGATATGCTCGGTGGGATATGTTTCATCAAATTTCATTAAAAAAGATAGAAGGTATACAAAGAAAACTATCAACAAATTGATGTCCTTACACAAAATCTGATATATTATTTAATTATAAGACAACATATACATATATATCTTTAGATTTTGCTCGAGCCATTTTGATTGGTGATCCGGTTTGATTTACAGAGCAAGATATGGTGTAGTTGAGCCTATACTTTACAGTTTACTCTGTTGTAGATTAAAACCCTCCTGAGGGAGGTGCGTACGGGCCTGCTTTTGTTTGAGTGAAATTTGGTCACATTATATTAAATAATTCTTGTAGTAAAGTCAGGGGCGCCACGCCTTCGTGTCAAAATTCATTCAATTTTCAACAAGAGATAGTGCGAACTATTCCTAACGTTGGCTGCGTATATCGACTGAATTTGTGTAATTTATTACAAAATTAAAGTGAGTACTAAAATATTCCATAATCTTGTTGAATTTCCTAAAAATTATTCGAGTAAATTATGTGGCCTTAAAGCATTTCTCCTGGTTGAACGTTGATCAGGTAATCGTAATACTTCGTTGGCGATGGTGCAGCAAAGTGTTCCTGCACTTCTATACCAAAGAGTTAATTTTATTATGCTTAACCGTCGTAGCCTTAATATCTTCATCATATCGTAAATGTGGACAACTTTGTTGCATTTCAAATTGTTAGTCATTTAAGTTTCTTACAGATTTCGACAAATTCGCGATAGTTAAAATGCCATCACAATCACCAAATAAACGGAGTTAAGCGTAAAATGTTTCAAAATACTACGCATTGAACGTAAGAGCAATGCAAACAGTTTTTGTGATGCCAATTTGAATATCTTAATATGCGTCAGGCAGTGCAGTTCAGCAATACGGCGATTAAACGTAAGACATTGCGAGAGTCGCACATGGGGGTATATTACTATGGCGGATGCATGATACTGCCGTCGTTTGATGATAAAACAATTATTGCGATACAACCGCAAATGGCAGTTCAAAAGAGCTTTGCAGTTTCTGATGATGCAATGATTTTGAGTGCGTGGTGAGTGGATTGGATTTCAACGACATCAACACTTTAATTGGCGTTGCAACCAACTGTGACGTAATGGTTTTATGGCAAGTGTTTTTGTTTTCTTTAATTGCTTAGTAATAAAAAATTAACTGCAAAAAAAAAAATAAACATCGCATAGGAATTATAACAAAGCCAAAAAATAAAAAATTTCGTTGAGCATAATATTTCGACTAAGGAAAACGTCAAAATAGTCTTAAGTGAAAGAATATTTTTTCATGAGGTGGTCCTCTTTGGGCCGCCTTATTAGATCCGCCGTTTTGAATTGCTGCGAATTTAGCAGCTCAATAATTAAATGTGCACCAAATTGCATTTACCTCCTTTATGAATTAGCCAAGTGATCTTTTTATTTTGTCGGAAAATTTACCAGAATCCCTTAATACTTATCGCACATTTAGTATCTGTGCTTCGGTTAGTTTTCCCCTCCATTACAACTTTGTAGGCCATATGTTTTCTAAATTGAGACTTCTTTAAATTACAGCAAACTGTGTCCCGATCAATGGCGGATACCTTCGCCGTAAGCAAAAAATTAATCAATAAAACGAAACGGCGGTAACACGTTGAGATCCTCTTACAATCGCGAGTGTCCTGTTTCGAGCTGACAGATGCAGCGGTAACCTCTTCGGACTTCACTTCTTGGCACTGAATCAAACATTTGCAACAAGATTCATTCTTTAGCGTATTTTTTCAACCTTGCATCTTATATTAATGGGCCTAGTAGAATTTCAAAGCTTTCTTATTTAATACTGGCCACATTTTATCTGATGTACATACATATATATCCTCGGAACTAAGTTTGATTTGATTGATTTGGGTTTCTTAGCTTAAAGTTTCAAAGTCTTTAGTTGTATGGGAGATGCCACACACACAAACTCAACACCGTCATTTCTCTTTGTTTGCGTACTGAACTTGGTAGCTTTTATTGGAATAGCCATTTTGGAATAACATTTCAAACATTGCAACACCCACTTGTCTATCCCGCCTACATTTTCTTCGTATGTCATATATTTGTGTAGTAGATAAAGTTTTCATAGATAATTTTACAACAAAAGCGTTTCGAAGCATCCGCTTGTATGGGCAGTGCCACGCCTATTTGTCCAATCCCACCAATCCATTAATCATTAAATATTCTCGTATTCAACATTTGCTAAAATCATACGCTTTGCATTCAAAAATTTAAGCTATCGTTTGTTTTGTTGGCATTCAGCTCAGATTTTTTGATTTGTCATGGAATGACAAAGTTTCCTTGCAGCACATCCTATCCATAGTTTATCGTTATGTAATGGTGGTGGCGCTTCTGCTTGCGTTAGATAATTTTATGCAAACAAACATTAATTGCATTTTTATCTGCTGTGTCGATGGTTATGTCTTCATTCAACATTAAGTTATCATCAGTGATGTTTTTCTTGTCATCAACCAAGAGCTGCAAATGTTTAACGGAAATCTTTGCCAACTTCCTTAATTTATACTTTTTTTATTTCATTCAAATCGAAAGTCAGCTGGTGCTCACAGAAGCTAAATTAAAAATTATGCAGCCGCAGCTTTAAATGCTACTTAAGTTGTGTGTGGGTTTTTACGTTAGCAAGGTGTGTCCATACGCTAACGTCATTGGAAACTGTGAGTTGCAAGAGCAGCAAATAGCATTGACCTTCACTTTTCTAAATGTCATTCTCAGCTTATTGTTGGTATGAAAACATTTGACCACCAATATATCAGATATGCGAAACATGTTCAAGAGATATCAGACTTGAAATTTATTGCAATTATCTGTTTGATTGAAACAAATACGCTCATAACAGTGACGGATTCGTCATAGCTCATTGAGTCTCAAATGAACAAATATAATGGAATAAATATGAGAATTTCTTGAAAACAGACTTGCAATTTAATTGCAATTTTACTTATGTTCACCCTCTTCCATTCAATACGAATCCAGTCAGTAATCAAGTGGCCAATTGGTCAAGTACGTGTGGAGTGTATTCATGACAATAAAATGTCAATTTGTCACTTAAATGCAATAAAAAACATATTTTCGAAGTGTCCACACATGTAGGTACATACGAGATGATGATACTCACATGACATACGAGCATGTTTTCTCATACGTTTTTGAAATGAAAATACTCGTTATTCATATTTAAATGTCGTATATTTACATTTGACAGCTGTGGATTATTGAAATTTATCTAGCAATTAAAGTGACCGTATGGGTTGGTGTTTTAGTGGCTCTTCTCATGCTTAAGTTTTGTTTAATAATTGCAAAATTGAAATTCATTAAATTCATGATGCAGTACTTTTACGATTCATTAGATAAATACGCTCGATAAAAATGATATTTTAATTAGAATGTTAAAGATATGTCATGTGTGCTTCTATCTGCTGGTTTCGTGTCCAGGGCAGTGCAAGTATCTTGTTCCTTTTCCTAAAATATTTTGTAAATTTCTCTGTTACGAAACAAAGAAATCAAAGAAATTTTATAGTATTACTAGCATTTAGGTTACGTTGAAGGTGGAAGTGTTGTCACTAACTAAATCAGAAATTGTGCCAAATCCGAACCCGAAACTCTTATACTTTTATTAAAAAAGTTAGAAAATTAGTCAGTCTTAAAATATTTTGTTTTTGTACAAATGTAATCAAAAAAAAAAAAACTTTTATTATTATTATCACATTTTGGACTGTTTTTTAAAAAACAGCTTTTGAAAGCCTTTTTTGACTTATGTTTCCGAGAGTTCTGCCTTCTTTTTTCAAATGATTTTCTTTATTATTTTGGCCCAAAAATTGATTCGCACGCAACTAAAATTCTTGACATTTTTTCAGAATTTCTTAATCGAAGACATTGGGTGGTATTAACAGAAACTAGCGATTGCTTTAAGATAAGTCTCGTAGCAAAGTAAATGCAAATAGCATTTGCTTAAAATTGATATGAATAAAATTACGTTAAAAATTTTCTAAATTAGCATTTGCTTAAAATTTGAAACTTCAAATCCGAACATTTGAAATTTCAAAATTTGAAACTTCAAATCGAAACATTTGAAATTTAAAATTTTTAGACTACAACGAAAAAATGGATGTATTTGCTCTGCAAGAGTCGAGCGTCATTTAAAAAAAAAATTGATACAGATTATATGCAAAAAACAACACAAGCACCTTCTAATTGCAAGGAATGTATCTCGGCTCGACGCGCGATGCGCGTTTGTTGTCCTCCAGTTGTTACCATATCGTCGGCGCTTACATCAGGCTTTGAAGCGACTATTGTAGTGACTTCTTCATTGTCACCTACTGGCCGAAAAAGGAGGCGTTCTTATGATAATGACGTGCTACCACTCAAACTGTATCCTGAGTGTGACTCGGCTTCATTTTTGAATAAGTTGTCTGAGAAATTCAATGATATGATGGATGCGCGTCTTGCAAAATTCACAGAGCTTAACGCGTCTCATATAAATGATAAACTCATAACAGTAATCCAAAAGAGTGAAAAAAGAATCCTTGACGTACTCCAGCAAAATATATCTGTTTTTAAAAAAGATATCATGAAAGTCAGCGAATATCTTGTGGCACAAGTAAAGCGTACTAAGCAACAACAACAAGGAAGACCTATTCGAATGCTGGGGTAGAAACGCATTTTAAATTAGTTTCGGTGGAGTCAACATAGACATCTCCTTAAAAAGTGTGAGATACTAATAAAACTAAAATTATGTATTAAAAACATGTGTTTCTTAATCACAAGCTCAGAGAAATTAAACTAAACTCAATTACAAAAACGAATGCAAAATTTCTTTGGTTATTTCGTCTACCTTGCAAATATGTAGTTTGCAATATCTAGTTTCTCGCCGCTTTTTTCTTCAAAGTTATTGGTTGCGTCCATTTGAGGTACTTCTACATAAGTCTTTATCACTTATAATTTCTTCTGGTAATTCGAAATCTGGATCGTTTCGCCATGCTATGAAGCACAAAACAAGCGGTAATCATCGAAGAAACTCTTTCCGTAGTCATTCGCATTTTAGATTCAAATATTGGGAATCTTTGTTTGAGTTGACCAAACAATCGTTCGGTTATACATCGCTACTTTGTATGGACTGTGTTATAATAAATTTGACTTGGCGTTTGAGCCATGGCTTCAAAAGCTATCCGTAATAAGTTTCCATCAGATTTTCAGTCAGCACAGATTGAATGTTTGAATTTCGCCTTAAGCATACAGGGCCCGGCTACATGCAATTAATACTCGTGAGCATTTGATTTTCTATTTACTCAGCTTCGCATGGAAATTTGATCCATTTTGTCGCCTTTTCCACATACCAATTAGTTGTGCAAACGGTAGATTGATGAATGTCACCCACCCACGCCATCCTAAACACATATAATCACCATAAGTTGAACGGAATGAATTTTTAAATTAAGGGAAACATTTTTACCACTTTTCACACAAGTTCACAATAGAGTTTAGCTTCTACAGCTATTAGACTTCTTAGCTATTAAGCTTGAAGCTTCAAATCAAGTAAAAAGCTTAGTAAAAACTCAATTGTGAAAATGAACAAAATTGTGCTTATTCTTTTATTAAAATTGTGAAATTAAAAATAATTGTACTTTTTCTTTTATCAAAATTTGTTCACAGCTTTTTCTCAACATACCCATTCAATCCATGTGAACATTCACATAAGGATATGTTAAAATAATAATATTTATATCATTATATGGCTTTTAAAAACATTATCTCAACGTGTTATACATATTAGATCGAAGTTATTTTGAGATAAACCCATAAGTGGTATTGTTTTCCATGATCAGTAAGTCCTTCGATAATTTGAATTTGAGTTTTATACATTTATTAGAATTCTCAATGCTTAATCCAAATTTGCACACATGTTACAAAATTTATTGTAATTTCTAGCACTAGAATTTATCATTCTTGCACTGAGAAAACAATATAATTATATATACCAAATTTGGTATTAATTAACAAATAGTATATTTGATATAGGCGATTTAAATATTTGATATATATTAAAATGCCACATATTACAGTGAATTGAACAATATTATTAGATCAATTGTATATTTGGTAATAATTACCAAATCATATTTTGGTTGAAACAAATATTATTTTGCAGCAATCATTCGTTTGTTAATAATCACTAAATCATCTTTTTGACTAAAAAATACTTTCTTTTCGCAATTGTATTCATTCATTAATATCGATTTGAGCTAAAAACCGATGGCCAAAAATGATTTTTTCAATATCGTTCCATCTTTAAATGGGAATTTAAATTAAATTTGCGCACCAAGCAGAATATACTTAAGTAGTGTTTTACTTGAATACGTTGTGAATCGCAAAGTTTCCACTTTAATGAGAAGTGAAATCAAATAAAAATGGGATTAATGTATATTCAACCAAACAATTTTTTTTTTCAATCTACTCAAGCTTATATAACGTTTGGCCCAATAAGCAACAATTTCAATTAAGGTCATGGTAATAACTACCAAAATTTGTTGATAATGAACAAATATTTTCAAAATCTATCAACCAAATACATTTATTTAAAGGAAGAGCAACTCTTTTCTAAGGGCGGTAAAGAAATATTTGGGGACCCAGATCATATTTAATTAGATATATTATATCACAACAAGCAACTGAGTGAATCAAGGCAGCATGCACACTGATCCCATGCTGGATTATGAGTGATCAAATACGAGGTTGAACGGGAAACTAATTGGCCCAGGCAATTATACACAGCATTGCGGTCAAAATTGATTTCGATTCTCGACATAAATAGTCACCTTTTAGCTCGAAGTAGCTTGTCTAACGATTCTGCAATTTATCGAAGCCTGCCGCATATATTTACCACTTGTTGAGGTCCTTTAAATAGGCATCTGTTTAGCAATGACTTTCTCGTTTGACCCAATCCTCATTCCATAGAGTTACTTCTTTAAGTGTGCCTGCTAAACAAACAGTGAATATCTCAAATGTTTATTTGAAAGTTAGCATTTACAAAAAATATCATTGATCAGACCATAGTGTACCATATCTTACCTTTGTATAAGTAATTGTCATGCTCTCTGTAGGAACAGGTATAGGCTGTTATGCGGAGGGGTTAGTTTAGCAATGATCTTAATGAATAAGTCAATACACGGATGTATACCTTCTTCTGATTTGTTAAATAATTCATATTGATTTGTCATGCTATCAAACTACCGCCCTTCCCAAAAAGATTAATTTTTCCTCAAATTTTGCGAAAAAAGGACATTTTTTTTTGGACTTTTCATGAGTTTCTTTTTGAAGGTATCCCAAAAATCGTCGTAAATAAGTTAACGACAGCCTGTCTAACCTAAAAAATATGACATAGAATTTGAATAAAAATTGACCAAGAAAATTTAAGAAATTTTGTTTGAAATGAATATGCGGATATTGAGTTGACCTTGTTTTGTAGTTAGTGTTTTTCTTATGAAATATTTATACACGAGTACTTACGAATTTCTGACTCCATCATTGCAACTCCCGCGGTTATTTTAACAGGCTTGGTTTTATTAATTGCGTTAACCGAGGCCGCACTGTACTTATATTAAATTTAAAATATTATTTTAGAGATATTTTTCCAAAGCATTAAATATTCTTACAGTGTTCAAATTCAAAACACTTTAAATCATTACAAAAACAACATTTTCCCAAAGCTGGCTTTCATAATTGAATGATTTCTATTAGAGAAATGCCATAACTTTTCAAAATAGCGCTTCATTAGCTGCGCTATTGAGAATGAATTTATTTAACTTTCACGCTCTTAGCTCCCCTAGCTAAGGTTTGACTTTTCACAATTAAGGTCGACAACAGCAACAACAACTGTAGAAAAATCTTAATTGGGACATCATTTTGTAACAAATTGTCATCATTAAAAGTTCAGAGGGAAAACTTTGGGGATTAAAAAAAAGTTTGAGTTGCTTGGAGGAAAAATAACTAGAAATTTTCTTACAGCGGTTTTCTTGTAGTTGTCCTGTGTCAACTTCACCATAAATGCGATTCATGTAATTTACGGCCGCTTCTTCCGTGGAAAACAGCTAAGAAAATTAAATCACAATGAATTTCAAAGGATTTATTTTTCCAAATTTCGAACATAAGTTTAATGGGGTACATCCCTAAGGCAAAGAAAAAGATTGGCAAATAAATATTTTAACAAAATGTTCCTAAAAATTTGATTATAATAAATATATAGGGAAATATTGCACAATCTAGTATCGTTTGGTGTCCAAATGACGCAATACCTAGTGTTTATAACTATTGTATATTGTTCCTTAAACATGCACATAAATGACCTAAATATGTTAAGTACGCAGAAGACTTAAGATATCTAATAAAAAAAAAAAATTTAAAACTTTATATGTTGCTTACGATGATTTGCATTAACTGATAATCCATTGTTAACTGAGATATAAAAACTGTGTTAAGTTAAACTGAAAACTAGGTAATTTTCATAATCACCCAGATTGTATTTTATTGCTGCTGCTACATGTCAGGCAAATTAATTAATTAATAAATTAACGGAGTGAAAAATCTGATTGCAACCTGTGCGTCTCAATTTTGGCTGGCAGTTAAGTTGCCACACTTTTTCAATTAAACTTTTGAGAAAAAAATTTTCCGAATTTATGTGAATAAAAAAAAAAATTAAATCATAATTATGAAAATTAATTTAGCATAACCGAGCGGAAAGTTTTAAATGAATTAATACAAGCGTTTGTTTTCACCCAATGATAATGATATACAGAGCAGAAAAAAACAATGGAAACTGCAAGAGGATGAGGGGGGTCAGCTAAAAAATAAAGCTTCTGTTTGTATGGAGATTAATTACAATAAAAAAATTTAATTATTTCACAATTTAACAACGGAAGTGGATGCATGTCGATGTATTTGTGTGAGTGCGTTTAAAAGCAGACTCATTAATCACAACGTTGTTATAAGGAAAAACATAATACATCTGCAAAGCTATATAAAAAGTAAAATTTCATTTATTTTAATATAAATATCTATATGTAATATGTAAGAGTAAATTTTCCAAAAAAAAAAAATCTCGGGATGGTCATTAAAATGTTACTGTAATTTAACTATTATAACATTATGTTTGGGTGCAATCCGAAATTGACCAAAGAAACAAAAATTTTCAACACTTACTGGCACATATATAAGTACATATTGAAATAAATTGTCCCCTAAGTTAAACGGTTTTCCTGATGATAGATCTAATACATAAAAACGCTTGCGTCCAGTAGTTGATGTTATATGTTGAATTTGATTTTGGAGGGCGTGTCATCGCCCATTTTTTTAAGCCAAACTAAGCATTT
Organism: Meiosimyza decipiens; assembly: GCA_963680825.1. Classification (NCBI taxonomy): domain Eukaryota; kingdom Metazoa; phylum Arthropoda; class Insecta; order Diptera; family Lauxaniidae; genus Meiosimyza; species Meiosimyza decipiens. The sequence continues at coordinate 64,977,766 of OY804258.1, read as the reverse complement.
AAAAAAAATTAAAAAAAATTTTCGTGAAAATTCTATTAAAAAAATACTTTTGTATGAGGGCCACCCTGAGTCTGCACCCTTAAAAAAATTTCTATGGCCTAAGCTGTGCCATTTAATATCAATGCCACGTGGGGTAAATTCCATGTGAATCGATTGACCGGTCTTCGCGAAAATCATATTTTAAAAATATGCTTGTTTGAGGACTACCCTAAATATGCGCACTAAATAAAAGTTTTATAGCCTAAGCTATTTCTTTCCTCTTAATATAAAAGCGACGTGGTGTAAATTCCATATGAATCGATTAATATGCTATTTTAAAAATATTTTTGTGTGAGGACCACCCTAAATATTCATCCTAAGTAAAAGTTTTATAGCCTAAGCTATGGCACTAAACATAAAAGACATGTGGTGTCAATGTCATGTGAATCAATGAAGTGGTCTTTTTTGAAAATTCTAGTTAAAAAATATTTTTGTATGAGGGTCACCCTAAATATGCACCCTTTATGAAAATTTTGTAGCTTATGCTATGCCTTTTAATATAAAAGCGACGTGGTGTAAATGCCATGTGAATCGATTGACCGGTCTTTGTGAAAATTATATTTTAAGTATAGATTATACTAAACAAAAATGTACGTTAGGGTAGGTCAAAAAAAAAAACAGTTTTTCGAGCTTCAATTTTGGAGAGTGATAAAACGTTGCAAAATATACTCAATAATGTCCATGTACAATATTTAGAGATTTTTATATTTGCCCCAAGTTGGCTCTAGTTACCCTCCCTTTTTTTCAAACCCTATTCTACTGACAAGCATTTTAATCCTCATAGCGAATAAAGGAAGGCACATAGGGCTGGCAAGTGGAAAATGACGAGTTAACGGCGTTTCAAAAAGCCAAAAAATTTGTTAAAGTGCAAAAATGTGTTCGGTGAAAGTTGATGACCCTTTTATTCGTTTTTTGGTCAGTAATATTAAATACTTTGTACAAATTAGTGTATTATTTTTAGCGATAAAATGATTTTCTTTTGTTTGTATAAAATAATTTCTCCTCTAATTAACGCCCATTAGTGGCCTTTGCCTCCAATAAGCGGTTGTTACCTCCAGCGGTTGTTACCGGCGTGCGGCTTTCGCATATGCAATTAACGGCCTGGCAAGCCTGGAGGCACCTCATATCGGTGATTTAGTTATCGGAAGGCTAAGTTAAAAAAACTTCAAAGAGAATCGGTGTTAAGTAGCATGATCTGGGCGACCGATTCTGATAACACATACAGGAAATAACACGACCAATAAGTGAATCATCCTGTAATTCAAAAGTTTCTTGATATGGCATGTGGCACTATCTTGTTGAAAGTCCTCACATGTCGTCCTTATTTCATGTAATTTTGGCAAAAAAGTCTGAAATATCATGTCCCAATAGCGAGCACCATTTTCTGCTATAGCCCGACCAATTGCATTTTCGCAGAATAATGACAAAATCTGCACCAAACAGTGACACGTTATGAATGCATCTGCTCCTCAGTAATAACTTATAGGTTTTCTGAACCTCAAATGCGACGATCTCGACAATCAACGAAGCTATCAAATGAGAATGAGCCTCATCGCAGTAGATGAACGAACTCTCTTCGTTCTCTGTGTTCAATAGGCTTCACTTCTTGAGTTAATTGAACTTGGTGAAGATGCAAATCTTTTGTGAGAATACAAAATGAGCAACACTTTCATGAGCTGCTTCGATATTTTGAGTTGAACGACTTATTGAAGAAGAACTAAAGTGTCTGAGATTGCAAATCAATTCAGTCTCCATGAATTTCGTAATAATTCCGCCACAGTTGATGTAAAATCGCACTAGCTGCCATGCTGTGTTTTTTTGAACGACAGAGCTTTACTGCTCAAATGGTGCAAAATTCAAATCTGGCATGAATTTTGGGACACCCTTTACATACATATGTGCATACGAATATTTTAATATACTTGTCACGTCACCTACGTTGGATGGAAGATAAAGTAAATATATATGTGCCTTGTGTTTGGGGTAAAAATGGAGCCATCCACTATTTTATATTCTACGCACAAAGTCCTTATGTTCAATTCCGAAATATATCGAAGCAGACCGTAAAGAATTGTCTAAATTCCTACAAACTTTTCAATTTTTATCGATTTCAGTATCATAAGAGCAACATGTACTATGTATTACCTCTCAAGAGAGGATTAAAGGTCGGTATTGGGAAACTTTCTAAGTTTTTCTTGATTTTTTTGTTTTGAATTTAATTTTCTAGATAGTTTGGAAAAGTTTTATATTAAAAATAACTCAATATAAGTCCATATACATATATGTGGTATTGATTGACAAAAGGAAAATATCCTTACCTTGAGTTTCCGATTTAGATGACTTGTTTTTTTTTTTAGTTAATTCGGCTACAATTTTATAAATTCCTCAGAAAACTATACAGAAAATATTGATAGAATATAAACTGTTACAAATTAGTTGGTCTTTTCCAAAACATTTGTTTTTGAATATATTATCTTCTATTGGGTATTTTTATAGTAGTTAAATTTAATAACATATATTTTTAAACTTTTTATCAAAATAAAATTTTAGTGCCTTCTAATTTTTCTGAATTTTTCAAAAACTTTGAAATCTGTTAAAAAATCTTCAAAAACTCTGAGCAAATTAAAGATGTTCAGATCTCATTTTGGGTTCTATACAAATTTTGGATTTATATTCCTTGTGGAAATTTGAAAAATAAAATCTACACTTAAGAAACAACAATATCAAAATCTCAAATTTAGCTCAACACATCTTTTATCATATCTTCTTTATATATTATTATAGTCTCGCAAAAACTCGAGAATGGCTCGAATGATTTGAATATTTATTTTTTGATTTGCTCAGGCAAGGCTCATAGCAAAAAAAAATTGGAAAAATTTGAAAGAAAAATTGCAAAAAACAGATACAGTGCGACCTCGGTCAACGTAACTAATAAAAGTCAGACTGTTGTAATAACCGCGGTAGTTGCTATGATGGAGTCAAAAAATCTTAGTTATTTATTAAGAAATAAATATTTTCCCATCTTGGGGTATTCACAAACTTTCAACATTGTTCGTTTTCCAGGACCAGCTATTGCTAATTAGCTTTTTTAGCGTTGATTTATGTACATAATGCGAGTATTCAAACCACATACATTGAAATGAGCGAGTTAAAATTTGTTTGAAAAGTTGCACTTACTGAGTCTGTAATACAATAAATCTACTTGTTGTGAACAGCGGGGAGTTGTATATATCAAGGGTTGCGTTGATCAAGGTCGCGCTTTATAGTGTTTTGTATGGGAATTTCGTATGGAGAATCCGGTTTTTCTTTTTTTTTTTTTTTTTTGCGATCGGTCCCTGCGGTCCCACTTACCAGCTTGACCGTACGAGAGGCGCATCCTTCTGTCGTACAGACCAGTGACCGACTACGAACAGCCCGGACTGCTGTGCGTTCAGTAAGCGAAACCGTACGTGTGAGGCACATCCGTCTATCGTACGGATCGGTGACCGAGACAGCACTATTTCTTTCAACGAAATTTTAGGCAGGACAATAGCTTCCGGTCCTGGACGAGGATGGGTATGGGGGGCAGAACAGGGAGGGCAAAACAACGTCTGCCTGGTACACTATTAGACAATAATAATAAAAAAAAGGTTTCAAGACCAACAAATACAAATACATGGCCTTTCCTCGGAGAATCGATAATTATAAAGGTGAACCATTTTTTTTTTTGAAACAAGTTGATTTTGAAGACCTCAAGGACAAACTCCTTGCGTTTTGGCAAGAGCTTTCATGTGTACTTCAAAACTATTTTTCAAAATTTGTTGAGTGTTGGACAATGACTAGAGCTGTGTAATTTTTAGAGATGTAATTCTTTGAACAGTATGAAAACGAATTAGGGCTTTAATAAAATTAATACGAAATTCAGATTCAGCGTTGAAAATTATGTGGGAAATTTTTAAAAAAAATTTAAAAATTTATTTTAATTTTTGATGTTTCAGTTAAAATCATTTTTTCTAGTAAAAAATGCTGCTGCTTCTCTCATCAATTAAGCGACTAATAATGGAACAACTACGAGTACGGAATCGATGGGAGCAACATCTGTGTGATGGACAATGGAAAAACTTCTTGCGCACGAATTATCTAAGCGGTGGGGTGCTCAAACTTTCATTTAATGACAACTATGGTGTTCTGTGCAAAGGACAAACAGAGAAGTTGATCAATTTTGATTTATGAATCATATCTAAATATAAAGGATACATGTTATCTTTTTGCAAGAGTACTTTGCTGTTTTTGCATATGAATATCTTGTTATTTACATAAAGCGATTCAGTTTTATTCATAAATTTCATGTTTGATTCTGTGTTATTAAAAATTTGGATGCTTGGCACCGTGGAATTAAAAAGCAAATCACCTCAAATTTTTACGTGTCTGAAGTGCATCTGCGTGCGCAAATATTGGATTTATTTTGCTTCACTGTTCATGCGCCACAGTCAGTGCAACGGATGTTTTCTTAAGAATTCTCGGACTTACCATATTATTTATCAATTTTTCATCAACTTGAGAAATTTTACTTCTTTGTAACTTGCTTGTTAGATTCACTTGTGATGAGAAGACATGGAACTTTAGTGTTGGTTGTTGTAGCTGGCCTGATGCCTGTTTCGCTCCTATTTTGCAAAGTTCTTCCTTCTCTGTTCATTGTTTGATGGCAAATTGTTTTTCGATTTTTATCAACTTAATTATATGTTTGAGTTTCAAAGCACCAAAGGTAATAATTCATCAGCAGCGACGGCAGCAGCATGGTTTTGTATTGGCTGTTGCCATTGCCGCTTTGGAGGTTGGTAATGAAAACCTCTTTAAAAGAACGTCGTTTTATCCACTACACCGCCGAATTTATCTTTGTTTGTCTGTCCCCTTTTTCTTTCGATTTAATGGCACGTTTTCATCCAACTGTTTCAATGGGTTTTTTTTTGTTTTTATTTGCCCACCCTGATTATTATAAACTGCTGGTACTTAGTTAACCCTTTGGTGGTAATGTGGACATAAAAGCCATGGAATTTTTTTTAGTGTGGTAGGTAAAATTGACAAAAGTATTATTAGAGACGACAAACTTATGAGTATTTTTAGTCTCAAAAATTTCTTCAGCGGACTCAAGAGACCTCGTCACCACTGTCAAATCACTTACGTTTTTCGAGTGAAATTATAAGTGGGAGTTTATGTGTCCGCTTTATGGTCATTTTGGTTGGGTTTTTTTGATTCGAGAAAAAGCGTTTTAAGTTTCAAATACGGAGCGAAGCACTCTGACACGCTCAAAGATACAAAAATGGCGATGAAAATTCTTTATTCCTTATTCTGAAGAGATTAAAATATTTTTAAGCATAAAAAAGAATTGATTTTAGAAAAATTAACATAATTTCACATACCCAGGTGCATCTTTTTTTTTGATTTTTTTTGAAGCAAGTTGTACGGTTCGAGATATTCTAAAGTATACGCCAAATGAAAAACTTTGGAAATCAAGTTCAAGTTTCACTGGCCATTATTAACAAAATTAGCTGAATGAATTTCACCTGGATCGTGTATGATTGATCCCATTAGAGATCTTAGAGATCCAGTACGGACTTCTGCAATTGGATAAGATCCGTATAGATTTGGTAACTCATGGAACCAGGCTAACCTAAATAATATATTTTTAGCCATCCAGAAAATAACTAGAGGTTGGCTGATGTCGTTCAACTGAGCATGTAATAATTATTTTATCAGGGTTCAAACCCCAGAGGATACGATAAAAGTTTTATCTTTTTAAATGAAATGAATTCCATATCAGGCTAACATCTTATTGCCGCAGGTTAGACAAAAATGTTAGTATTCTTATATTTGACACCAACTTTATCAAAACATCTGAAATGTCTAAGATGATCAGGGCCTTATAGGTTTTTACAGGGAATACATCTTTAAGCCGAAAATAAGTTCAACCACACGTTCACTTGATCTGACTAGCCTGCATTTTTTTGGATTTGGTTTAGCATATCAGTGATGCATAGAGTTTTATAGAGCTTTCCATAAAAGAGCATAAATGAGACGAGCCAGCCTAGACCCTTATCAGAATCATCCAGGTCCGCTTACGATTTGGCAAAACTGATCACGACTGATAAAAATTTTATAAGATTTCCCTGATAGAGCTGTAATTGGCTAATCTTTCCCAAACGAGATCCGGTATTCCGTTCTAGGTTTTCGCCTTTAAGATACTGAGAAGAATTACTTTATAGGGTCCGCCATTCCTAGTAAGAACCGGAGCTGCTAATGGTAGGGCTTGCCTGATAGAAATTCCTGCTGGGGTTGGTGCAAAAAAACGACTTTGAAACATCAAACTAGCTTAATATAACAGGAAAAACTATTTTAGTTTGAGCATATATTTTCACCGATAAGGCTTCTGTAGTTAATTTATTTCCGACGTTACCCAGGGTTCAATATTATGTTTTTCCTATTCCTTGTGTTTGTCTTTGATTTTCTATTAGCGATCTCCAACGCAATACATTACATTGCAAATAACATTTATAGTTCATATTTATTGCTTTAAAAAAAATAAATCTAAAAATTTCCTCAGAATGGACATGAGTCCATGAGCAGGTCAGCTACAACGTTAGCAGTACTCAAGATTGGCTGTTGTTACAGAAAAAAATGGATTATAACCCTTCTTCTACAAATGTGGCAGGCATAGACATTCCAAGATCATCGATATTTTGAAGTTCTGGGAATATTGATTCAACTGAACCTCAGGCTGACATATTATGTGTTCCATGTGCCAAAAAGAAAAACGGGCAAATATATTAAGTCGTAAGCAATATTTTTCTTTTGTGGTTCTTCGAGCAGTTTATTTCACCTACATTTATTAAACCTAAACTTCAAAAACTACTTCAACATCGTATGATGGAGCTATCATTATATCAATATCAACTATCTATATTCTTCATCACCACAAAATGTAGATAGATTGTTCTATCTTTTTATAAAAATTACATAGGAATGTGCTATAGAGAGATTCGCGGACTAATTCCATCTATACGGATTCTCTCTCGCAACGTTTGAGAGTCTCATTGTGAAAGTTCCCTTGCCTCACTCTGGAGCTTTATAGGTATAGCATCGCATTATCGTGATAGTTTGTTCTATGACCGCAAGATAAGTTCGTGAATAAATCAAGCTGTGAATATTTTTGCCAGCAGCAGTGACGCCGGTTGATTAAAGCAAAATGTTCACCGACACTACTAGATCTATTTCCAACCCTCTGATCTTACTCATTTTCTACAAATTTGCCTGGTGGATTTCATTTAAAAATTAAAATGATGAAGGTGGACTTTTAATTAAAAAAATTAAAATCAGTAATGCTTATGGTCTGATAATAGTAATTTTTGAAATGGTTGTTAATTTTGACTATTTGCAGAAGTACGACTTAAAAAATTACTTTAGTCTCTTAAAAATTTGGTTAAAGTATTTTTCGGCCAGAGAGTTCTCGAACGATGACATTGTCATGTTAACTTTAAATTGGAATTTCGATGCAATCCAATTTAGCTTACAAAATTTTACTATCACAAACTATTTAAGAGTCAGGGGCTAAAAGGGTTAATGGAGGAGTTAACTTAGAATCTGTGATGCGCCAGCCACTTCTGTGGCTTCTTTAGCGATTATTTTGCTGCTTCTTGTGTCGTTTGTTAGTCCTTAAAGATGGCTCAGGTAACGTCAACTTTGTTCTATGGTAGTAGTTAGCAAAATATACAAACGTCCCATAAAATATAGTTCAAAATAATAAATTAAAGCAATCTGCTTATGTAACTCATTTTTTTTTTAGTTTTTAAGCTCTTGAAAAATACAAATTCTTCGTTGGATTTAATAAATTCAAGAAAAATATAAAGACTGCTCGATTTGCTCAATTTTTCATATAAGGCTTCTTATGAATTTAAAGCAAATAGAGTACTGAATCTTCTTCATAAGGATATGCCACTATTTTAGTTTTTTACTATGGTTTGAGTAGCACAGATTTGATTTGGTGTTGATTATACCAAATGCATTGTTGTAGAATATTCTTAACCCTAAAAAAAATTACACTAAATTTCTTTGCAATAACTACGAACTTGACAAATCAACTTAATATTCACAGCATAGCAGTGGGATTTGTTCCAAGGATTTATTGTATTTTAGCAATTTCTCAAAGCGTAATTGCCAATATATTTGCAACAACATGTCAATAAATAAATGGCCTCACAAAAGATCAAATTAATTTTAGTTCTGCGAATCAAAAATATCATTAAAAAACCCAACAACATCTAAAGTTGAATGCTGCAAAGTGTAGACGCGTTTTATTTTAGACCACTGCTGCTACATAAAACAATCAATGATGATTTTCCCATGCGTGATATTGATCGAATGAGTGGAATAGCAACTGAATGAGTTTGCGGTTGCTTGTAATTAGAAAATTTTATAAAACAGCCAAGTGCTTAGTTAACATTTGAACTGGAATAACAAGCAGTTGGGCACCGAAACAAGTAGCACATGTACATATCTAACAGAAATAACATTTATACATTAGAACAACTTTGCCTTAAATTTTAAATTTGTTAGAAGTTTAAAAAATAAGAAATAATCAAAACAATAGCGCCAAGAAATTATTGTGTGTAATTCCATAGTGGGCGCTTGACATACAATTTTATATGTCGAAAATAAGTCGACCATATCGAAAAAATTAACCATGTTTTCACATTTATTGTTCATTTTGGCCACGTCACATTAAGTAACAAAAACTAAGGAACTCAAATTATATAACTTAAAAAACTTTGAATTTATTTCCGTATGTGTGCCTTTACATAGGATAGGTAATTTTTTCTATATTGTTAGTGCTTGCCGTTGGAAGATGTTCTTTGTATCTTCTAAGGAAGCTCCTATGTAAAGGGCATACATAGGGCAAACAGGCAGGAGCTTCCTTAGAAGATACAAAGAAGATCTTTCAACGGCAAGCAATAACAACATTGAAAAAAACCACATCAAATAATGCTCTGCATATAAATAACGAAGGACACGAATTCGATAATTTCAAAAACGATCTTCAAGTGTTACACAGATGTCCAAAGGGTATCAAATTAAATTCATTAGAGGAATTCGAAATGTATGAAGAAATATAAAATAACTATTAAAATGTACTCAATGATAAGCTTATTATAAAAGAAAACACGTTAATACAGCAATCAAGTATAATAAAAATAGGAACGAAAACATCTAGCACATAAAATTTTAAAAAATTAGAAGTTGGAAAACGATAAACTTAATCCATAATTAATTGTAAATAAAAACTTGTTTGCACGGTGTAAATTGGGAATACCGTTGAACATATAAGAATTAAAGAAAACAAAATTGATATTAAATAATAGTTAGTCCAAATTAGTTGATGATGACAGCATGACATATAAATACAAAATAATGTACGATCACTTCGCGGAAATAAATTAAACGTTTTTTAAGTTATATAATATAAGATCGAAAAAAATTGTGTAAGTCGAAAAAAGGTGCAAAAGTTTGGAAAATCCAAAAAGTGGAAGAATCTAAAAAAATGGAAGAGGTGAAAAATTAACAACTCGAAAAATTTGAGAAGATTGAAAGTCGAAAAAAGTTGAATAAGCCGAAAAAAAGAAGTCAAATAATATAGAGAAGACTTGGGTAGCTCCGGCACTTTGTTTCTGAAGCCCTAAGTCCACAAACTTTGATAAAGCTAGAAAATTAGGTTGATTTTTGTACAGAAAAACAAGTACGCTGGCCACTTTGGAACAAAGTAATCCATTTAAAGGCACTGCACCATTAGTTTCCTGGGATGATTCACATAAGAGCTTGCAGTTAACTCAATTTCATTAAAAATCGAACAGATCGCGTTTTGAAATCAAAAGCACCAAAAATTTTTACTAAGCTGATTAAAGAAAAGCCTTTAGCTTCTTCAGTGAATTTACTTATTTTTTACGGCTTCTCCTCAAAGCGCCTTGCTGAAAGTAAAAATTTTTGTTTGTGGAACAGGATATAGTAAGACCGGGTCATAACAGCTGAAACAGGGCTTGGTCGATGACATTCATTGCCTAATCTCACGTCTAAAGGTACGTATCCTTAGTGGTATTCATCCTAACGCGCAAGTTTGTACAAATGTGTTCACGAACGCCTCTTCGACAATTTTGAGCAATTTGTGGCAGTTGATGAGCATTTGATTTTTTTGTGGGAGAAGTTATTAACATTTATTGGACATTATGGCCCACATAAATTACAAAATGAACATAAGTAATTAAATAAGGAATGATGAGATCTCATAGCAAGCGATTTCAAATATAATAAAATTAGCAATAAGGAAAAATAAAGACTTTTTTATATAGTAGAGAAAGAGCCCATTTTGTCAAAAATATCACAAAACGAAACCGAACATAATTAAATGACTATGGTTGGTTGTTGACAAGGCAAGTCCTCTTTAGTTCTGGCAACATGAGTACTATGTTAATGTTACCATCTTCAAAATAATTGTTATATAATTGGCTAGTAGTCTGAAATGGCTTCAGAGCAAAAGATGCAAATCGACTGTCTCAAGAAATGATTTTCAATTGCTTCTATGTAAAACGTTTCACAGCGAGACTTATGGAGCATAAAACCAGTAGTCATTTCAAAGCTTGCGTTTAGTCAAGTATATATGCGTGATTAAGATGCAATTGGCCAATATCCGGACATTACCTTGCAAGTCATATCAGATATAATGATTTTTACCTAGCTGAAATGATTTGATAACTTAACTTTTTGTTGAAGCTCAGTTATTCCTGCTTCTTTGATATCATTTGGTTAGTTTTAGCAAATGCAAGAGCTACTTTCCAAGTACCGCGGTCTTGTCCTTATAACGGAGTTATTGTAATAATAGAATATAAGCTGGTCCTGATTATAACCGTGTCTTAAAACACTGAGCCAGAAACTGCTCTCATCCTCCATTATTCTACCAGTGCATGAGTTACTACCACCATGTAATCTGGCCGCAAAATACTAAAACTAAACGCAAAAAAAAAAAAAAAATGTGGGCAAGATTCGCGGCGAATCACATATAAAATCTCTAATCAACTTGTTAACATTGCGTCGCTCAAACAAGAGAGACCCTTATATGCATTTTATTAATAAAAGAAAGAAAACAAAAATAAAATAAAATTTTTTCAAATGAAAAAACTACAGAACCTCATCAACAAGCTGTGGAAATTAATTAATTAATTATAAAACAGCGCAGAAAGCATATAAGATACGCGCTTAATAGATATGCGCGCGTATGAACGTCAGATACAAAGATACGCGTACGAACAACAACAGCAACAACAACCAGAATGTTGTTAACCAACTAATCTAAGCAATTAACTACCAAAGATACACAAAAGTATTCATTTAAACAGCGAAGAAGAATCACATGCAACAGCGGAAGAACAGCAGCGTGAAGATACCGCAGTGCTGCGGCACATTCTCCAGATACTTGTGCGGTTAATACATTTAGATACAGATAAAAGCCTACATACATACACAGTTACTTACTCACTTTATTAATCGTTTGCTACTTTGTTATTGTTATCGCTGCTGATGTTGTTGCTGTTGTTGTTGTTGTTGTCAGCTTTAATGTTAAATAAACATGGCGCTCATTTTGCAGGTGTAGAACTTCCGACCAACCATCAAACGAATTATCGACCCTACCAATAGCGCACTGTGTTTCGAAAAATGGACAAAAAACTAAACGTCAATTAATGAGTTAAAAATTTTGGATGAGGATCTCATAAAGTAGCAAATAATATTGATTTTTCAGATAACGTTCAGAAATATTTTTGATAGTACTATCCAAAGCATAGTCTCAGACTTGCACATTTTGCAATACGAGTCGAAGACTCGGCTATGATTGCAAGGCCAATACTAAGAAAGTGAACGTGATGGACGCTGATATGTAACTGAAGACTTATTTCCTGCGTCAGGTTTTTTTAAACAAATTTGCGTGAAGACCTTCTCGACCGAACAATTTGAAGTCAGTATTCTCAAAATGAATGATGCAAATATAAAAATACGTTTGGTATTCTCTTTTCCTTGTGGAAAAAACTTTAGGTAACTGATGCACATTTGCGGCAAACTCGTTAGTGACAGCAATGCTCAGTTCGAAATTCCACGCATTTAATTCATTTTATTTTTAATATGCTTTTAAGTTGACTTAAAGCTTCAAGCTGAATAACTAAGAAGACTAATAGTTGTAGTAGCTAAACTCTACTTTTATTATTAATTTGTCTTGTCAAGCGTTCAGTGGTCCACAAGGAGCACTTTATAGGAACTATTTTTTGTTCTTTTGCCAATGACTGTAAAAAATGAGGATGTAATTTTTCTATTTATTTATTTTTATTAATTGAAGCTTTACAAATGATTTTTATTAAAACGTTTGTTTTCTGGAGGAACAAGACTCTGGTATTATTACATATTAAGATATTTGTAATTTTCAAACTAACCTCTATCTTAAATGATACATCAAACATTGAAGTAAAACTCGAAAACATTGAATTTGAACTTAACTAGCTAGTCCGGACTAGAAGTTTACAAGCACACGTCTTCAGATTTAGAATTATTCATATTAATCATATGCCTGGGCCCATGATAAGGCATCATCCTCATGTGCTATCATAATCATTCTGAATATATCAAACATGAAATTCAATAGGAAAGGTGAACTTTAAACATATTATTTGGTTTTTGAGTAAAGTAATGTTTTTGACTTTAACTGTCAGATAAGCTACAATGACACTGAACTTGTGTAATACTATGTAACGGAGTTTGAATGTAAACTGAATCGGAAGGCGACATCATGTGGAGCGTTTACAGTAAATATATTTCTGAACTCACATTTCTAACTCCGTCAATTGTCAACTGATGCGATTGGAATATCTTCTTCATGTATTCCTTGCTTTGCAGTGGTCCCAAATAAGGAAAACAAATTTACTGACTGCTTGAACGCAGGATGCTTGCATCAACCAGAGAATCTCAGCACTTTTTGACGGTAATGCTTCTATACAAATTGATTCGCTAATGAAGAGTTAAGTTTTAGTTAGGTGTTTCGGTGACTTTGAAATTTAAGACGTTTGCTGAGTCTTTATAGACTTCTTTCTCTTATTCAAATTTTTGTTATCTAATGCAGCGTTTTAAGCCTTTTGCACATATTGAACCACATACTACTCTCATGCGATATTCTAAGCTGGTGTGACATGTTTTATGTGACTTTTTGGTCGTCTTTTTTATTCGTGTACGACTTTTTAGTTTTATGCGAATTTTAAATTTGCGATTATTAGTCTCATGAGAAATTCTAGGTTGTAACCACTTGATATATTTTTAGTTTCAAGTGAATAGCTTTTTTATTACTTTTAAAGCTTAACAAAACTGCCAAATACTATACGACTTTTCAGGTATATATAGTACGTCGGTTTATTTATAATGTGACATCTCGGTCTCTTGCGACTTTTTAATCTTTCCAGTCTTATGCGGCATTTTCTTTAGAGCGAAATTTTTAGTCGTATGTGACTTTTTTGTCTTATGCATTTTTTTGGTCCAATGCTCAACTCTTTTGGTAAATTTATATGCGATTCCACTTAAATATGTTTATATTTAAAAAAACCCTGTCTATTATTTTCATTGACAAAATGCAAAACAACTAATAGAGTTGTGATCTCTGGCCTTGCCAAAAACTAAATTCCTTTCAGCGCGTTAACAGTAAAAGTTTGCGTAAGTCTTAAATTTTTAAAAAATGATATTTTGTACATCACAATAAGCAATGGATGGTTTGGCTAAACGTACTCAGACTGAATTAGATAACATAAAGTAGCTCTCTGTGTGGCGTTTTAAAGCTTATGGGTGCATGGGAGGTGCAGCGCCCTCTTTTCGAAGTTAACCAACTTTTTTTTAAATGCTTGGGTGAACCATTTTTTGTACTGCATGTGAAATTTGATTTCATTTATGAGAACTATTTATCTATCAAATATCATCAATAAAGCGTTTTAATGACTTTGGTTTAATGGAAGGCGACACGCCCACAAGTTTGATAAGCTCTTATCCAGAGTTTTTCCGAATCATTCCAAATATTTGCACAAAAGTGGCTACCATTACCTTAAATTATTCTCTCAGTACAACATTTAGAAGTTTTCGCTTGTATGGTGAGTACCACGCCCTTTCGTCAAAAGACGTCAACACTTTTCTAGAGGTTTTTTTTAAGCTTTTCATAGAATTTTTGAGATCTAAATGTTTTATTTGTATAAACGGTAGGCGTGTCCGTTTACAGATATTGCCATTTTGAATGTGTGGGTCCGATTTTATTCAATTAGCTTGCTTGGTTTTATCGTTATCGTGATTTCCACAGACAGACGAACATGGCTACGTTGACTAAGGTGGTGACGCTGATCGACATTATTTTTGTTAATTTCTATACCTGCCACGCCCCCATTTATACATTGTAAAGGGAATGAAAAGGGAATATATCACCATTGTAGGGTTCCAAAATTCTTTGTTCAAAAAGTTATACTTATCAATTAATGACATGAGTGGACAACGGTCCTATGCAATGAATATTGTAATGATAATAACAATTATTTTTATATCGCATCGATTGAAATATGGGAATCTGCTTTATGTCACCATAGAGCAGGTGGACCAAAGTTTATATAGAGCGGGTGTGCATGCTAGCGGTTCCTGGTCTTAGCTCGTCGGCTATGTCGGGGTTCGTGCCCTATACTCCCTTGTCCCATTATCACTATCACAAAAAGAAATTCATGCACAGGTATAATATCAAAAAAAAACTCAAAACATCAAAAATACCGAATTCTTCGAATGAACTAAATGGCATAAGCTGTATTAAGAGTCAAATCTACTGCAGACGAAACAAAATATAAACCGGAACAAAAAAAATTCAAACTCATGGTTTGTATGTATCTTCATCTTAGGTACACTGAAAGTCAATTAAATTTTGAGAATGAGGCTGAAAGTTGGTAACGTGCCTCTGGTCTTAACCCTTACCCAACCATTGTTTCGAGAGACCGATTTTCTCTCCCAAACCCATCCATAAAGAATCAAACTAATATGCTTTCGCTGTCATCGCAAGACTTCAGTAAATAAATCTACACTTTATTCATTTTAAATCATTAATTTATAGTAAACTCTATTCATCTAGGAATAATTTCAATAAGAATCAGAATTCCGAATTTTTATGTATGCGTAATACCCAACAAATTCTTGGATACATAATTAAGAGTTGAATTTAAGCAAATACGGTCGATAAAATTTAACTTAAGATACAAATTGATCTGAATATTAAATTTTTTTTTTTTTTAATTATATTTAATGAAAGTATACTAACATTTGCTTCATGTTTGTATATTTTACAACAAGAGAGATTTATAGTACTATAATCAAATCAAGGGAGATGGACAAAACTCATTCATAAGTTAGAGCAAATCTTGCTGAAAGCAATGCAATGAAACAAAGGTCAATGAAAAGAAACGAAAAAAAACTTTAATTATTGCAAGATCATTTTGTCAATTTCCCCATAATACACCACTAAAATGAGCAAATACAAAAATGAGTATAAATGAGAAAAATTGTAGACTTACGTTACTCCAGCATCGACGACGGTGAGCTCAGCGTTGCGATGATAAAGCTGCAGTTGTGATTATGGTGACTCTCTTTTGTTATTACATTGTTTATTTTTCTATGTTTTTAATTATTATTTTTGTTTTTATGAAGTAAATTTAAATTCTAATTTCTACTCTCTTTATTCATTTCCTTAACTGAACTTTTCTTTTTTTTTTTTTTTTAAAACTTCATATTCAATCTTATTTTTAGATATCTAGATACTTTATATGAATTGAATATTTTAACCTATTATGGCATTATGAAAAAGTTTAATTTTGAAAAGATATTTATTTAGCTTTAAATTTAATTTAAGCGGTTCTTCATTATTCTTTGAACCTTAAGTTTTATAATTAATTCTTAAAAAAAATAAAAGTTCAATCATGAGAATTCAGTTTGTTGAATAAAAAAAAAAGTTGATATATTAACTATGATTATGTGAATTTATGTAAGTATTAACTGAATGGACTTAATCATATTTAGTTCGATTTAGAAACTGCGTTATTTAAATTTCATAGAATTTATGAGGCGAAATTGTGCCATAATTTAAAGTAATTATATTTCAAGTAAACGACAATTAAATATGCATTTTCACT
The DNA here is from genome assembly GCA_963680825.1 of Meiosimyza decipiens. NCBI lineage: Eukaryota > Metazoa > Arthropoda > Insecta > Diptera > Lauxaniidae > Meiosimyza > Meiosimyza decipiens. Next base: position 64,961,471 of record OY804258.1, on the reverse strand, counting down.
CAGTTTTGGTAAATTAAATTTCAAAATAATTCAAAAATTTTCTTAATTTAGAATTGCATTGTAAAAAAAAATTTAAACTGCAATCCGAAAGGCAGCCATTTTAATGCGAAGGCTCATAACCAAAATGAAATCTTCTTTATAATTTTAAGTGTAGCGTGTTATTTTTTATAGAGTCTTTTTTTTCTTTTTTTCGAAGTTTAGTCACTTAATTCATGAAATTATAAGTTAAGGAAAAGTTTTACTCTGGAAACTTTAAGACTGTGTCATTTAGCAGCGCTTGTGATACGATTATTCTTTGAAAATCGAAGATGTTGCCTTGACTTTATGACACTCTGCTTGATGTGCTTAAAATTGTGTGCTGTTTCTGGAACCGTAATTGATATGATTTTGGTGGTAATCCAAAAAAAAGTTGCGCATCTCCCAACCAACACCTGGAGATGCGCCCAAAAGATTCCACTATAAACGTTTCTTGCGTCGAAGCACCTTTTAGTGAAGAATGTTCACCCCTATAATTTTACATAATTTTCTCATAAAAGATTTACCAAAAATTCTTCTATAGTTACCTTTTGAAAAATAGTAAAATAAAATCCTTGGAAATTCGGTGCTCTGCTGAATTAATTTAATTTTCAGAGAAATTCTGCAAAATTTGTGTCTCAATACAGACTTTAAAAAAAATTCTTTTGTTTTTGTAAAACGATTATAAAATTTAATAATTTTTATGTTTAATTTTTCCACTTCACTTGTCGGCTGCCACAGAAGAAAGAATGTAAAATTTTGTTTTGCATAGCAGCAAAGCTCTGATTTAATACCGCACGATACAATATCACACGATTTTGGAGTAAACGGTATGTGAAAAACAAGTTTCACTAAAAAAAACATCTACATATTCGGCAAAGACATTCGCTAGACACCCTATGTAGTGCTAATTATATGTAAACAAAAGATTCTTACAATATATAGGACAAGAAGACCTGCAGCAAAGTGCAGCGATTGTAGTGTGCACAGCTTTAAAAATCACCAACTACACAACCTAACATATGTATGTACAAAGAATTTATTGTACAGCGGTGGGCTACTAAAAATTAGTATCTTGCGTGCCTAAAACATAGAATTTGTAAAACAGTTTACAGTTGCCTTGCGAACTTTTCTGCAAACTCAAAACTGACCATTACAATATAGACGCACCTGAAGAAATATCCATGCCAAGCAATTTTATGTTGGAATTGAAGAAAGAAGCACACAAGGTAAATTTATGAGAAATGAAAAATTGAAAACTCATTTCTAACCTTCAGTTCCATTCGAAGCAAGAGATATTATTTCAGTTAGCTCAGGTTTGTTTAGATTTCTGGCATAATTTTACTATAGGGGCGATGCTCCAAAAACCTTTTTTTATTTTTAGAAACATGAAGTTTAACCCCCTAAAACCGAATCTGAAAAAAAAAATTCGGTCTCTTATGGCTTCCAAGATAAAATTGGTACAAATAAATTGTGTAAAATTTTTTTTATTTATTTTTTATTTTGTGTATACGTGTTTTGACTTCTTAAACACGAATCTGTTAAAAAAACACTTTGTTTGAAAAAAGTTTGAAATTTCTCTAGGCTAGCAACCCAGGTGTTATATATATTATAGACTGATCCGCCTCGAAACCGGTGTTGGATTTTTGGGATTTCTAAGTCCTGAACTGCGGCCGTAGGCCGCCCACTTAACCTTACTTTTATGCAAAATTACTGTGGCTATCAACCCAGGTGTTGGATACATTATAGACTGATTGGTGATATAACATCACCGACTTCGTAAGAGAAAAAAATTTTTTGGAGCAACGCCCCAAAAGTAAAATTGTTCCAGATTTCTTAGGAAACCAAATTACTGTGCGCAGTCATTGGTGTGATGTGTTTCATTTAAGTTGACTTTAAACAAACAAAAATTAACAAAAAGATTGTTATTTTTTATAGCATTTTTATTTTGCATCCTCTGAAGAACTACAGCCATGGTTACATAGTACACACATATGTATAACAGATATGCGTTCTATCAGATGCCAAGCTACTCAGATACATGAGGATGTATGTATCTAATGGCTACACCCCAGCAGGCAATTGAGCAAGGCCTTCCCCCGAGAAGGCCTGCTAGCACTGCTCCGATTGTAAGAGGCCTTCTCAAAACTAAATTTTCATGTAAATAACACAAAAAATTTTTTTTTTTTTTACTATGATTTTTGTTTTTATTTACAATCTGTCAATATTAACAATATTTTATAAGTAGTGAATTTTTAATTAGCAGAATAGTTACACTCCATCGAGTATATACTCATGAAATGCTATTATGCCTTACCACGGCAGGCGTGCTATTATGCCTTCCCACAGCAGTACTGCTATAAGGCCTTCCCATAGCAGCAGTGCTATAAGGCCTTTCCACAGCAGCAGTGCTATAAGGCCTCATAATAGAAGGCAAAAAAGAAGGACTTCATGTATTTTTTTACTTCATGTATTGCAATGTTTTATGATTCGACATTACTTTTTTGTCATTGGATTGTACTTATACGACATCAAAAGTTGATACATGGTTAGCATGGTTGGTCTTCTGTTTCATGTTATGTTAAAGTGGTAGAGTGTTGGGTGTTCAATTACAAATTATAAATTAAGAAAACGTCACAAAAAATAAAAATTCAAAATATCAACGCAAGGGATGTTGAAACAGATAAAAAAAAACATTTAACTAACACGACCGTAGGTAGTATTAATTAATTTTTTCAAAGTACTTCTATGACCCCTTCTACGGTAAGCGCTCTTAGAAGGGCTCTTGACGCAAGCGATGTAGGAAGACCTGCTCGAAGAGTACTTCTATCAGGCCTGCTAAATGAGGCCTTACTTATCGGGACGTTTCATATAAAAAAGAAAGTAAGTTTGAAAGGAGGTGGTAAGGCCTTAATCTTACCAGGTAAGGCCTGCTAGAAGGCCTGCAAGCTCCTGCCCTTGCCTACTGGGACGTTATTGTTATTTTTACTGCTATAGCTAAGCATAATTCTAATAACCAAAGTTTTATGTCTGTGTGTGTGTGTGTATGTGTGTATGCAAAGTCAGCAACCGGAGCGAGTTTTTCATCTCAACTTCTTTTTGTTTTTGTTTTATTTTTTTTTACCATCATTTTCCATTATGCTGTCACGTGGTGTCGTTTGTACGAAAAAGTTCGCACAATTTTTGTAAATTAGTTTTTAAGCAGATGTTAATTGTCTTATGGGTGGGGAGAAATGGACGTTGACGTTTCGCCAAAAGGTGGATAGATGGACAGACTGAGGCTCGTTCGGTCGTATGAACGCTATGAAGTAGAACAAGGTTATCCACTTCTTTCACAAAATATTAAGTGAAGGTAGAATGACCAAATGATTAATATTTGTATTTTTTTTTTGATATGAAAATGATGCAATGCAAATATTTACGGGGTCAAGAACTTCATTTAATTTTTATGGTAAGCCTCAACACTATATTTTTAAGTATAAAAAAGATATGACTTTTGGCTTTTAAGCTTTACTGCAGACACATTTTTATGAAGAGAAACTTTACGTTTACTAATGCAATGCAATATCCCAATTCCAGTAATCGTCTCACAATGGACGCACCTGGATTTTCAGCCATAATTTCAGTTTCGGTGTCGATCTTTTCAGCTGACTTGGCCGAACAAACACCAGTCCCACAATCGGCTAAGTTCAGTATAGCTGTGCGAGAAGGCGCTTGATGACGACCAAAAGCAGCACGAACTTTATGAAACGTTTGCGCTATATTTTCTTCGTTTTCGTAGTATATATTGATTATAGTTACGGAACCGGTGAACATTTGAGGTGGACGACTTTATCGTCATTAGTATTGATATGAAAAAAAAAAAATCTAAGAGTAAAGTGAAGATAGCGTAGCTCTTTTTTTTTTTTGTTAAATAAATTTTAAAGTTGCAAAAAAAGCTTATTTAATTATTTTATCGCGTCTGCCTGCTAAATATTGTGTAAAGGGTATAGTATAGATAGCAAAAATACAAAAGGCTGCCGCAATTTTTATAAGAGCAATTGCTAATATGTGAAAAGTAACTCTATTGAACAACTTCATCGTTTTTTCCCAGAATTTTGTTGTCTTCAGTATTGCTCCAAGAAGCTGAAAATAGAAGAGGCAGGCATATAGATCTCTGCATTTTCAAAATATATGTACATATATTTATGTCAAAATCGTTGATTTTGGTCAAGTTCCTTTACTAAGTTTAGATATACCAGCTTTTTCCGAATATAACTAGTTATATAGTTGAAAAGCTTAACTTTTCCTTTTGAAAATCCACTTTGACATATGTCAAAGTGAAAATGCATCTTGTGCTACTGCTGCAGCACATATGTACATATATAATAGCACATTTCCAAACGTTTTTTATTTTTCCCAATAAATATAAAATATGTTAGAATAAAAGCTTTAAGTGTATTAGGATATTAGCTCAACACACTATAACACTGGAGATATTAGAAAAAAAGTTACTGTAAACAGCTCTTAAAGGTTTTTTCTCATTATGGAAATATTATTTAACATGAAAATAAGCCCCTCTGAAAGATCACTTCTCATACTATATGTAAATCTGTACCTATAATAGATTTCAACTAACGATATTTCAGAGCAAAAAAGGAAAAAAAACAGTACATATCCAGTACTAATACTATAAAAAATTTACGATTTGGTGTGGAATGCCCCATATACACAGCCAGAAATAAAAAAAAATCATATAAATGACCAAAAAAATAGAATTGAAGTTTGCACGGTATTATTTTTATAAAAACATATTATTAATAATATTCATCTTAAGGTCTTAAAAACGTCTGCCTTCAAAAAAGTAGCGCTGGCATCGTCTTCCTTTGCTATTTTTATCTTTTTCATAAGTAAAGAATCAGTCAGCTGAGAGGCAGACGCGCTAAAATTATTTAGTACTCAATTTTTTCTTACATGTTTGTAATATTGCCTTTCTTATGACATAATCTTTATAATTATTGCAATCTGCCATACGATAAAATCGTTTAAATTTGTATATATATTAGAGGTCTGCATGAGTGTACTCGAAACGGTCATGAAATAAACTTCCGAATGCAATTAATTTCGAGTGTTTGTACTTGTAGTGCATTTTATTTGTGATTTATCCACCGCTTCTGGTTGGTGTTTGAATTTGTTTTGATTTGATTTATGGTTTTGTGTACAAAAGCTCGATTGACTCGCAACGTGGCGAATGGCTTGATGGTAGTTTCGAGTGCACTCGTGCAAACCTCTAATACATACATATATTAGCAACTAAAACGTATGCCTCTTGCATATGGGTCAATCCATCTATAATGGGCCTAACATTACCCTCATGTTCTTTAAATAGGCTGAACGGCTTTTTTCGAAAAAATTAAACAATTTGGAGATAGCTTAAATAATCTAAATACTAATTTTAGAGATATTTTAAGAAATTATCTTGACTTAAGTCCCCAAATTGATAACAGTCTTAATGAGACTATGTCCCCAGACGTTAGCTTGCCAGCAAATAATACCATAACTAATGTCCGTACGGCTTTTGCAACCACTCCTTCGGTTTCGGATACTACCAAACATGCCAGTTCCCTTGAGAAGAAAATTAAATCTAAAAAACAAAAGAAACCAAAAAAGAAGATCAGGCCAACTAAAAAAACAGTTAGCACAGCCAATGTCCCTAAAATAATTTCTTTAAGTTCAGAATTAGAATCTTCTCCAGAAATATTAAATTCTGTTTCTCCCACTAGTCATCGCCCAGTAGAAAATAGTCCCCTTGTTATTAGCTCTACTGGTCCAATTATTTTACAAACAATGCCTAAACCTTGGTCCATTTTTATCTCCCGACTACACCCCGATACAACCGCTGATACTGTTAGAGATTTCATAAGGCAAAAAATGTCATTCCTGCCGACGCTTTTCTTTCCTGTAGGAAAATCGGTAACAAACCTACTTATTCATCTTTTAAGATTACAGTGGCTTCCTGTCATTTTGCTGCTGTCCATAATTCGAATATGTGGGTTGATAATATCTTTAAGTCTGAGTTTCAATCGAAAAAAAACAAGACTGTCCAAAATGTTCGCTCTAGTTCAAAAAACTAAATCGTTTTTCCTTTACTACCAAAATGTAAGGGGTTTGCGTTCAAAAGCGCATGAAATTTTTCTATCCACTCAGAATTTTTCTGAAGATATTATCGTTTTTACCGAGACTTAGCTAAACAGCTCTTTTCTTAACCAGGAACTGTTTGACAATAGCTTTACTGTCTTTAGAAGAGACAGATATATGGACGACTCGTCTCCTGTTGGAGGGGGTATATTGATAGCCATAAAAAATAATCTCACCAGTTGTTTAATTGAAATTCCCTGTGCATCTAGTATTGAACTTTTATGTGTTAAGGTGATTTTTTGTAATTCCAATCTGTATATCCTTAACGCTTACATTCCTCCGACTAGTAGCACAGAAGTTTACGAGCACCTTTCACGGGCCGTAGAATTTGTCATAGACAAACTTTTTAGTAATGGCGATATTTTATTGCTAGGCGACTTTAACCTGCCTGACTTAAAATGGACTATTTCGGACAATGGTACATATTATTATGCATCTAGTCCTAAAACTCGACAACAACAAATTTTTGTTGACGATATCCTATCCAATTTACAACAAGTTAGTTGTATTACAAATTCCCACACTCGACAACTCGACTTAGTCTTGACTACAGATAGTAGTAATGTTATTGTACTTTCCAAGAAAACATCGATTTCCCATATACTCCATAATCGATTTCAGCCTTTTTAGGTTAAAAATGTTCGGAACATACAGGAGTACCATTTCTGAAAATTTCATTCCTTTTTTTTCACCCTATTGGAACTCCTATATGTTCTGAAAATTTTGAGCCTAAAAAGGCTGAAATCGATGATGGAGTATTTGGGAAATTGATGTTTTCTTGGAAAGTAAATTTTTTTATCTTTTACCACGTAGAAACCGTTCAGGCCTTCATTTATTCAGATTTGCAAATTTTTTGTCATCTAATAGTACACAACTACTTGAAAATAATATAAAACCCTATATGAATTGTGTTGGTTTGTTTATATTCATCAATGAAATTTTTCGTTTTACTTACGAGCTTTTTTAAACACAATTTAAAACTTTTTTTAAGCAATAATATTGGTCAAAAAAATTTTATCGAATTTTTTTATATCTTCTACATGACAGACCAATCACTGAAAAAAGTTTGAGCCTATTTAAAAAACATAAGGGTAATGATAGGCCCATTGTAGATGGAATGACCCACATATCTGTTTTTGTGTATAGACACACTTTTTAATATAAAGGCAGTCGCGATAAAAGTGTTGATGGTACCAGGGTCAAAGGGTTCTCAATGGCAGATATTGTTTGTATTACTTATATTACTTAGAGCTTAATGGTTTTCAACCTCTGCCGTACGAAATATATGTCACCAGCTTCGTAACTACTATTTCAACACCTTGTGCGAGTCATATCAATGATAGTTGTCTGTTGACAGTTCGAAGGGTGGCACGAATTTAAAAATGACGCAACAAATTTTCAATTTCTAGCTCTTATTTTATGCTGTCTTACATTATTTCTCCTAAGATTTCATTTATTTATTGTCAGTCTTCAGCTGTATCTGTTTTCCTAGGGCTTCCACCAAAGTGCTGTTCAAAAAATTTCTCCAGCATTCATTACAAGCGTTTGTTTTTGAAGGTGTTTTCCCTCTATGGCTTATTTCTGGCAGCAACCGCTAGAAATGCAAAGTTGATGCAAGATCAAGGCTATGCCGCTGATGATTCCCAGTCATACGCCCCCATTTTTTGATGTTTCGTTAAAGAACTGGACTTCCCAATTTCTATCCTTAGTGAAAAATTGTTCAGTTTGCTGACCCCACCACGTTTTCCACTTTCCTTGTAGCACACACTCTGCCCGTTTTTATTCGAGTAACACTCAGCTGTCGTCATGTCGCAATCAGCGTTAAGGAATCACAATCTTAACGCTTTCAGCACCTCAGCCACAATAAATAAACGCGAAAGGTGTCAATTATAACGAATGCGCTGCCAACTTCCAACGATCGATCGAAAATACGAATAAGCGAAAGCACGATCGATCTGAGCAAAAGAATGCTGCGCGCCGCGTTGCTGGACGTCCAAAAACGTTTAACTTTTTATTTCTGTGATTTTACTCAGTTTTTGCTAAGTTCTGCCACATGCGACTAGAAAAAATCTAAAGATTCCAGCAACACATTGCTAAGCACGGTGTGCCGAAAACTTTTTCAAATAAAAGTCGAGCTCATAACATCGAATTTTATTAAAATATAATGCGAATGCAGCGTGAAATGGTCAACATTGTGAAGATAGGCGCAGCGATGACGACGATGGTACCATTCGTTCTTGCTGAAAGGTGCGAAAACAGTTTGATGGGCCAGAACTTTTTGAACGCCCGTTCGCTTACTTGCGCGCGAGATCAATTGAGCGCTGGTTGTGGCTAAGGCAACAGTAACAAGCAACCCGCAACCAGCCAAACGATCGACCGACCTTGGATTTTGTCAAAGTTGACATTTTCAAGTGAACGATTTATTGTCGCCTGTTGCCATCACTGACCATTTTAGCCATTTTAACCATTTTAGCTGTTTTAACCATTTTCGCATTTGTTGTTTTTTGTTGCTGCCAAACGATTTAAGCCAAGTATAGCGATTTCTCAAGCTGGCCAAATGTCGTCAGTGCCTTGTTTCAATCTCAACGGTTGGTGGATTTAGCACTTGCATTTGGTTTCATTTCATTTCGATTTTGTTCATCTTGTCACATGACGCATGCAATTTTCTCAGTCATTTTGGACTTGAAGAATGGCTGGCTGGCTGGGCATCTTTTTTTCTTTGCTTATATGCCGGGACAGAGAACGCATTGCCTTTTGCATTGCTCAATAATTGCAATTTATTTCGCATTTTTTTTATTCGAATGCCTTTTCTGTTTGGGCAATTTTCGTTCTTATTTTGTTTTATGCTGAAAATTGCAAATTTCGTTCGCATGATATTTTATGCAAAATATTTTTTTGTGAGATATTCGCAAACAGCAAATTCTTGAATGCGTTGAAATTTATTTTTTATGCAAATATTTGCAAATTTAAATGGAAGATGGATGATGTTTTTTTTAAAGGGAAGATTTCTGTTGGTTTTAAATGATGATTTAAAATAAAGAAGATGCGGCTAAAATAAAAGAAACATTTTTTTTTTTGTTTTTGCCAACTTGAGCCTAAAATGTTTGCTTATTTTTAACTTCTTACAGGGGTACAAATCAGTTGAAGTTACGAACTGAATTAACGTTGCGTTTAATCTGCAACAATATCGCAATTAAGAAGGAATACATTGAGTTTATATTTGAAGAAAAGGTTCAGCCTCCTCTTAATTGTCCCGGTTATCTAACGCTCCATAAATGTGTTTTTACTAAGAAAGAATTTATGTTTTTTAAACGCATCCACTTTGGCATATTGTTTGTAGGCATCTCGATTTAATTCTCCATGTGCCATTATATCTTACAGTACTACATACTCAGCACGTTACTGTTTTGGCAATTTCGATCTTACAGCCTTGCGGAGACATATAGTTTAATGCCATCTTCAAGTACCGATTATGCCGACAACTAATCTTAATTCCTTATTCAGAATAGATGTTGAATAATAGATTCTATCATGGACAATTTACATGGAAACTTTAACTAGTCATCGGGAAGGACAGGTTTGAACAGGCTTACAACTTACTCGTCGATTAATTTTATTACTTCGTTTGGAGAATTGCCTGATCCAACTAAGCTTTATTCCTGATGGATGCTTTCGTTGTATTAATGATATCCGAGCTTGTCATGGATGGTCCTGTCAAATCTGAAGATTTTAATGTAGGGTTCAGATGTGGCCTTGTATGATCATCAAATTCCAAATTCTTATCTACAGGATTCGTGACAATTTGGCCATTTTTGTTCATTAAAAATCTCTTTTTTTAATTACTTATGAAAATTGAAGTCATCGTGGAGGCTCTGTGATATCTCTATATCGGAGAATTTTTGGGTGAAACTCGAAAATTTTCTAAGAGTGAAGAACTCTCGAGTAGTCCCCTGTGGCTCAATTTGATTGAAATTCATTAAAAAATTTATTTTCAAAATATGTCTGGGATGCGATGTCCTTCGTGCTGCTACTCTGCATTGTGACTGCTATGTATGTCGCTCCTTGAGTGCAAAAACATCATAACTAAAAAAACCAAAATTTGGAGAAAAATGCATTTAAAGTTTTCAATATATTAGTTTTTACTGTTTATCGTAGAAATAGAGATCCTATCTAAGCAGATTGTCTTAGAGGTGGTGTGGTTTTAATAGCTATTAGGTGCTCTTTATGCTCTCATTATGTTCAACTTGAAAACACTGATTCTCTTCTTGATCAGCTCTATATGTCCATTCAGAATGGGAATAATTTGAAGACATATTTTACCCATTTGATATTTATGCGTCCCATATTGACAATATTATGCAATTACCTATTGAAAAAGCGGAAAATCATATGTGTATTATGAGTGACTTCAATTTATGTGATGTTACTTACTTGGACTTTAATGAAGGATGCTGATCATTATTAAATTCCCAATAATGTATATGTAGTTTGATTAGGATCCTTGATCTCATATTTATTAGATGTAATATGAAACACAATCTGAATGAGTGTCCTATTTCAATTTCAGAAATAGATATTCATCATGTTTCGATTGTTATTTCCTTGGAGTTTTAACATTTTAAAAAAGTCCGCGATGTGAACTCAAAAAATTTCAAAATGCATTCAAAGATTGGTCCAGCATTTTTGAATATAATAATTTAAATAAATAAATTTTAATTTAATAATATAAATATCCGATTCAGTAAGGTAAATGCAAAAAACACAAAAAAATCACTGCTCAAAATGCATCATCAGTGAGCTTTGTTAGCCGTTGCTTAAGAATTCACAAGCATAATATATTTTACTTTTTGCATTGACCGATTAAGAATCATAACAAAATATAAACATATAACAATGAGAGTTATTTTCATAGAACTCGGTGCATAGATGTCAGTGGGCGTGGCACCTTACATATTAACATAAAGTTGTAAGCGCTATTTCAAGTGAACTATTGCAGCAATTGGTATGAAATTTGATGTTAGTGGTTTACTGGCTATTAGTTATATATAAATCAAAAGCGGGCGAAATAGTAACAGTGGGCGTGGCACCTCCCATATAAGTAAAATACCTTAAGTAGCATAGTTATCGAAATATTTAAGCAATCATACTGAAATTTGGTGTTGGAGGTGTGCTTATGGAATGCTTTTTCTAAATCAAAACAGGACTGGATTGCACCGTCCTAAGTTTTAAGACCAATTACGGCATGTATTGCGAACTATACAAGATATTGTTCTAAAATTTGGTATGCGGATGTCAATCACGATGATAATTTATTGACCAAAGTCAGGCTTAATTGGAGAAGTGGCCGTGGCATATTTCGACTTCTAATTTCTTTTTGATATTTTCAACATTTCCCATATTCTTTTAACTTTTTCACTCTTTTAACTTTTCCAATATATCCCACATGTACATGTTCGACTTTCTCAACCTCTTTTAACTTTCTACATTATTTGCTTTATTTTTAAGTTTTTTTTCAACGATTTTGAATTGTTTCAACATTTTTCAACAGCTTTCAACTTTTTTCAACATTTTTTTATCTTTTTCAATTTCTTACAGCTCTCTTGTATGGTTTTCATATTTTTTAGACTTTTCAGTCTTTTTCAACTATTTTAAAAGTTATCAACCCATTTCTACCTTTTTATTTTGAGTTTTTTTTGAGTTATTCAACTTCTTCAACGTCTTTTTAACATTTATTTGAAAGGCACTTTCAATGCAGTTACGCAACACAGTGTTCCGACCTGGCCGAAGGTAACAACTTTTCTAGTTTTCTGTTCACAGCAATAGGAACCGATTCCTACACAAAACCCACGCTTCTTATTAATCAACCTCAAATCACTGCAAACGAGACGAGAATCTTTGCTTTCTTGATATTTTTTTCGATATGATATTGCACCGGGGCTTCTGCTCATTTTTGCTGGAGTGCTTAAATTTCATGGACCCTTTTAGAACTTTGTGTCATTGCCATTTATTCTCAGTTCCACTGTGTAAGCCATATTATTCTTTAAAAGAATAATTACCAGTGGTCTTATTGTACAAAATAAATTAGCCGTAAAGCTTATTATAGATTTTTCTATGCCTGTGAATGAATGTAAGAATTTGTTAAGTAATTTCTATTCTTGAATCAATTTTATTACTTTTAATTTAATCCAGTGTTGATATTTTAGTCAAATGTTAATCTTTTGACTTAGCTCTTATTATTTTTTGAATCCGAACATATTTTTCTTGATGGGTACTGCGGTGTTTTCTTCTGACATCCATTAGAACCAATATTTCTGTTGTCATCCACTTTTGTTTGGCTAGATACTTTTTTGTTCCTATTCTTTGTTCAGCTAATTCATTCAACGCATTCGTCGATTGATGCCTATTAGATGTAGAAATTTCATTTGAGGTTGAGCGATGGCTTTGCCGAATTTATTAGTTGATCTGGACTGACAATTTATTTGCAACATCATTTTGCTTTAGTTTGTGCACAGCTAACCAATTTAACCCATTTTCTGCCGCTGTTCGACTTTTCGAACAGCAATATTTTTAATTTTCATCGAATTTAAAGGGTGCTTTTTTTAGAGGTTTGTTTTTTGAATAGAGATAAAACTGGCATTTTATGGTCAAATCTGGCAACTCTAATGTCATTTATGTTCAGTTTGGTTTGCCATTTCATCATGAACAGGTTGACAAAAGAACAACGCATGCAAATCGTGCAAATTTATTTCGAAAATAATGGTTCAGTTCGCGAAGTTTACCGCAAGCTCCGTCCATTTTATGGTCGACATAATCGTCCATCAGAGCAATTAATTCGGTTAACCATGGATCGTTTTCGCACTACGTTTACTCTATGTGATAATACGCATCCGCAGAGACGTCGAACAGTGCGCACCGAAGAAACAATTGCCGCTGTAGAGCAAAATGTTGAAGAGGACCCGAATGAATCGATTCGCCACCGTGCACAGCAATTGGAGCTTTGTCCATCAACTTTATGGAAGATTTTGCGCAAAGATCTTGACTTGCGACCTTACAAGATCCAGCTTGTGCAAGAATTAAAGCCGCGAGACCATGCAATGCGTCGTGATTTTGGTGTATGGGCCGAAAATGAGATTGATCTCGATGCTGATTTTCATCTCAAAATTTTGTTCAGTGATGAGGCTCATTTTTGGTTGAATGGCTAGTTCAACAAGCAAAATTGCCGCATTTGGAGTGAAGAGAATCCACATGAGACCCTTGAGACGCCATTACATCCACAAAAACTGACTGTTTGGTGTGCTCTATGGGCTGGTGGAGTCATTGGGCCATACTTCTTCCGAAATAATGCTGGAGAGTTAGTTACCGTTAATGGAGACCGGTATAGAGCCATGATAACCGACTATTTTGTTCCCAAATTGGATGGCATGAATGTGGATGAGTTGTGGTTCCAACAAGACGGCGCTACATGTCACACAGCGCACGTCACAATCGATTTATTGAAGGAAACATTCGATGAGCGCATAATTTCGCGGAATGGACCTGTCAATTGGCCACCAAGATCGTGTGATTTGACACCATTGGATTATTTTCTTTGGGGATATGTGAAGTCGCTCGTCTACGCCAACAAACCAGAAACGTTAGGGGACTTGGAAGCCAACATTCGTGGCGTTATTGCCGACATACGGCCCCATATGCTCGAAAAAGTGGTTCAAAATTGGACCTGTAGAATTGGCTTTATTCGAGCCAGCCGCGGCGGCCACATGCCCGAAATCATATTTAAACATTAATGACATAAAATTATCCTTCTAATAAAGCCAAATTGATGGACATTAAAACGATTTTTTGTGTTTTATTTCAATTCGAAGCTCTATACCTCTAAAAAAAACACCCTTTACAACATGACTCTTCGTAGCTCAGCGTAGAAATACATTATTTTCTTAATGTTGCCAAAGTTTGTAACACTTGAGTTTTCACAAACAAAAGTCTGTTAATTGCTTTATAAATACAATTCTTTCAATATCTAGTTAATTAAGATATATGCAATGCAGAAACTTAAAGTTGCAACAAAATCTCATTATAACAGCTTAATTAAAAAAAAAAATAAAATACCCACTTACTACTCCACTCGCTTATATAAGACTTTGTTGACACTTTTTTAGCCAAGCACATGATAAAAAAAGAAACCATTGCACCATTGTTAAGCAAAAATAATATTTTTTAGTATCCGCATTGCTGTTAGAGATTATTTCTTTAGTTTTGTATTTTTGTTTTTTGTTTGCTGCTTATGCAACAAAGTTAGCTACAAAGTTTATTTGTAATAAGCAATGCACATGTGAATATATGTATGTCCAAATGTATAGACAACTGCAACAACAACAATTGTAACCATTAAATAAGGTGTCAACTGAACAATCGAACAAACAGACAAACATTTGCTAAGCTCCTTCAAAGCCATGAACAGAGCGGGTAGTTAAAAAAAAAAAAATCAGCTAAAGTTATAAATGAACTGTGTGGGGGGACTACAACATGCATTGTTGTGCTGCACACATATTGCTGCAGCTTGCTGTATGATAGCGTTGCTGCTCAGTGCAACAAATATTGCACCAAGCACAAAAAGTTGCAAAAAAAGAACACTCGCGTATTTATTTTCAGATAAAGTTGAGCAAGACAAAAACATGACAGCATCGATAGAACGTTATGAGAATTGCTGTAGTTGCAGCTGTTGTTGTTGCTGTTGTTGCTGCTGCTGCCATTTGACAATTGACTTAAATTGTTGCTTGGTTTGTAATCTTCGTTGGTGACTTTGTTAAAAATTGCACTGCTATGTTCATGAAAAAAGTGCGAATTATTGCAACAGCTACGATTGTGGTGATAAAATAAACAAAAGACTTAAGCAACAAACTTGAGTTTACGTATATATGAAAACCTTCAGCAAAGGCAAACTTTAAAATGTTTTGGTTTTATACAATAAAATGATTTTTTTTTGTACCTATGAAAAAGTTTGAAAGCCATAAAACTACAAAAATTAATATATTCAGTCAACCGTAAAAAAATAATGAAAAAAGGCGATGAAACATTCGCTGCATGATATTGATAGCTTAGTACTGTAGAGTAACATCCATATTCAGTCAGTTGAATATATCACTCGGTAGAAGCCGAATGGTACGGAATCCTATCGCTTAGTTTCGAAAAATCAAAAACTTTGGGAATAGATCATTATTGTAACTTCAAAAGTATCAACTACTTCATAAAAGAATAGAATATTGTTGAAAAACTTGGAAATATTTGAGCATTATCAAAAAGTATTGTTCGATAAAAGTCTGAATGCATCGAAAATATATAAAATATACAAATATTTCGTGTAAAATGAACTGGTAGCGAATATTGAAAAAAAAAACAATGACTTAGGCAAAATGTTTCGGATTCGGTGAAAACTTTCATAAGCTACCAAAAATGTCGAAGAATAGTACGAACAGAGCCGAACGAGTTGAAACTTTCGAAAAGTTTAAAAAAAATGTAAAACATTTAAAAATTATTGAAACAAAAATTATTTAAGAAACTAAAATTTATTAGAATCTGCATTTCGGGCCATAGTAAATGATATCCTTAATATGCTATCAATAACGGAATATTAGCTAGACCAGATATGGCTTCATCTGATGCTTAGAAAAAAAGACTAAATTTAGGTATGCTATTTGTAACTTTTATTGTATCACCTTGGAATAGTAGATATTTGCCAAGGTAAGTGTTAAGCACTAAGGCTGTTCAACGAGCCGAACTCGTTCGAACAAACTCAAAACTCACGAGCTTTTCAAAAAATTTCAGCACCGACCCAAGTTCGTTTAACTCGACTCGACTTTCGATATGTTTGCTCGCATCACGGTATGTCGCTTCTGTTTGTGCCTGCGTGCAAGTCGTTCGAATGAATGAAATGAACATTTCGGTGCGCCGCACAGAGGATAGATTTGTATGAAACGTTGGTCATAAATAGTAAAAATTTCGATAGCCCTTTGGAATTTGGTGCAGATGTCTTATACGATAATTTTCAAGTTATATTAGAAAAACCAAAAACGGTGTCCATAAACAGTAATAATAGCGCCATAGTCTTGAAATTTGTCAAAGGCGTTTTCAAAACAACAAAAACTTGTGAATATGAAAAAAATTTGGTACGCGGATATGCCTATCTTTCATGGTTGATATTTTTCCATCAAAATGGTAATCAATATCCATTACGTTGGCCATTCTTATTCCGAAAATACTGCAGATTTGGTGATATATTTCATAGTTTTCAAGTTATTAGAGAAAAACCGCTTTGAAAGCTAATCTCTTCTATTTTTAAAAATCATTCGAGCTGATATCTTTTATCTCAAAGGGAATGAAAAGGTGAAAAATACCGCATACTAAATATTTACTTAGCAAAAGTGCAATTTATAATAAATAATTGTCAATAATCCTTCAAACAAGAAATTTTTAAAATCCAATGAAATAATCAATTTGACCCAAACATTAAGAAATACCCCTTACTTATTCCTCACCCTTGAAGGGAACTGCCTTCCGAATTTAAGCACCTCCCTTCAGTTTTTATAAATGATACAGTTATTGTAAAGTATTGAAAATGTCAAGAAATTAAAGTATTTTTTCCTTCAAATATTGCAATAGAGTAAAATCATTAAATAAAAATTGTGAAAAAGTGCAGCAGAATCTTTAGATTTTGTATTGCATGTAAATTTGTTAAAAAAATTTTTTGGGCTACTTTGGTTGGTTTTGCTTGAGTGACTTAAGTAAATCATACCTCCTTACATAATGTATAAAAATCTAAGAACATCCGGTTATAAACATGTGCTTTACTGTTAAAATATTCAAGATATCTCAATCCTGACTTTTTATATAGAATACACAACCTTAAACAAAAATTTCGATACAAATAAATTAGGAAGAGCGTTTCGTAAAAGTCGATGGGTCATTCCATCTATAATGGGCCTATCATTACCCTCATGTTTTTTAAATAGGCTGAAACTTTTCTCAGTGATTGGTCTATCATGTAGTAGATATAAAAAAAATCAATAAAATTTTTTTGGCCAATATTATTGCTGAAAAAAAAGTTTCAAATTGTGTTAAAAAAAACTTGTAAAATGAAATAGGGTGAAAAAACATGGACAACATTTTCAGAAATGGTACTCCTATATGTTCTGAAAATGTTGAGCCTAAAAAACTGAAATCGATGATGGAGTATTTGGGAAATTGATGTTTTCTTGGAAAGTCAATTTTTTTATCTTTTAGCACATAGAAACCGTTCAGGCCTTCATTTATTCAGATTTGCAGTTTTTTTGTCATCTACTAGTACACAACTACCTAAAAACAATATAAAAGCTAATTTGGATTGTGTTGGTTTGTTTATATTCATCAATGAATTTTTTTGTTTTACTTACAAGTTTTTATTAACACAATTTGAAACTTGTTTTTTAAGCAATCATACTGGTTAAAAAAATGTTATCTCATTTTTTATATCTTCTACATGATAGATCAATCGCTGAAGAAAGTTTCAGCCTATTTAGAAAACATGAGGGTAAGGATAGGCCCATTGTAGATGGAATGACCCCGATATAAAATGTTTCTTCTAAAACTACATTGATAAAAAAATGTCAAGAGACAGCTGAAACTTTGAATTGTGGCTAACCATTCTTTCCCATATTATATGTAAAAAAAAGATTTTCGAAACACGTGGATGAATATATTATTTTTTCTGTCAAAGTTTGCGAATTTCCATTCTAATTTTTGAAAAATCCGTGCAGCTCATATAAAAACACTATAAAAGCAAATTAAATTAGTTTTTACAAAGTCGAAACAATGTTATTTCCGCCGATATGCACAACAGTTTCCTATATAAAAAGTTTTATAGAACATTTTTGGTGTTAAAAGTTCAACTTACTTTGTGTCACTAAACTCGAAAAAAATCTAAGAGTCTTATAGTTTTTTTTCCTTCCCTAAGTATTGTCTGACTATTGTCTTAAAAAATTTTTTTGAACTCCTAGCAGTTTTAGTTTCTTCCTATTTATGGCCAGAAGCTCCACTGTGCGTCGAATAATCGGGAAAGAGTCGAGACTCGAAGAAACGAGTAGCTCGAAACTTATGAGTTGCAAGTCGAGTTGAGTCGAACAAATCGAGTTGTTGAAGTTTGACTCGTTACGTATGGGTAAAAGCTCGAACATGTTCGATCAGCTCGTTGCACAGTCTTGCTAAGTACTAAACGCTCCGATATATTGAAAGCAGCGCAAGCATGACGCGCATCGGACGCTACGCATCAGAAGCGACTAACGCGTGTGGAGTTACAAAGAACGCGCGCTTTGGTTTTGTTTTCTTTTATCGGAAATTGTATTTTGTTTTCATTTTCAATGTTCAAAAATTTATGGGAAAAAACATATTTTGATTGGATTGAAACTGTATAAAATTCTGCATCAAGCTGTCAAATGACAAATAAATTGTTGATTAGTTGCTCTCAATTGTCAAAAAAATCGAACGCGTTTAAAATATTTGAAAGTTGACGAACTTTGAGCATTGGAAGCAGCGAGTGCACATAAAGGCATGTAATCAATCCTGCTGACAAAGCATATGATGCGCGCGATGCATGCGCTGCTTCCTATGTACCGGAGCCTTAAGACTTTCCTATGAATTCAGAAAGCTTAACTTAAAAATTCAGCAGTATATATAAGTTCCTACGTCGTCAGCCAAGCGACCTTAAAGGCACTCAAATTTAAGAACAAAAATCTCAAACTCAATTGGATTGCTTTAACGATATTAGTACCTTAATAAAAAACGGCATCTTTAGTTCTGGAATACCTGTATACTGCGGCATAATAGTAAATTTATTGGCTGACAATTGACAAAAAGCAATAAAGCGAAGGTGAATCTCTGCAAGTGCTCTTACCCGTTTTATTACTGTTAATTATACAATACCCAGGGGCGGTAATAGAACCGATAGCCAACATAAACTCTTCAATACTACTACAAAACGAGACACTGTTAGGCGATGCATCTATGATAGCAAAGTCACATTTGTGGTACTCGTAGCTTTTAGTATCATTGCGTTCCATCGTGATTTTTCTACGAGATGATCGAAGGTACGGTGGAAAAGACACTCCGCTTATTTAACGTTTATTGCGACGCTGGCTTTGTTTTTAAGAGCTTAAATGTTTATATTTTATGTGTGTGAGCTAACCTTGTGGAATTTTTGCTATTCTGGGATATTATTTGAAAACTAAATATTTCACACATACAGGGAATACTTTTTTTTAAAATTCATTTCATATGGAAAAAGCACGTTTTCATTCCACATAGCACTATCTGTAAGTTAAATTTTACGTTTTTAAGACACTGTGTTTCCGTACATACATATCGCACACATTCTACCAAAGAGGCACAACTCAAAATTTGTTATTTTCGAGTTTACTTGTTAAAACTGTTCATCACAAAAGAGATACGTTAAATTTTTTGCTGTAATTTGCTGTCAAAAAAGAGCTATGTCTCTCTTCATTAGGCTGCAAGTCCTAGAGTGTCCCATTTTTAGTTGTGTCGGAGAGACAAAGTTATTGTGAGCTACGATTAAACCATATTCTGTTACTTCTTTCTTCTAAATAATCCTCACTTTATATCTGAAAAATAGTTCACGAGCTCCAAAACAGTTTTTGCGTGTTCTGAAAATTTCAAAATTTTGAGTTGTGCCTCTTCAGTAGTATGTGTGCGATATATGCTCGTATGTTTAAACATTTATGGAGTCAAATGATAGTTTTTAAGAACCTATTTTCTTTCTGTAACATTTTAAGGAAACTGTTTTATTTTCCATGAAGAATTTGTGTTAGCAAAATATTTATTTTATACGATGTTCTACTGGTTCTTTGATTTATGAGCTCTTTAAATACGATATTGCGTACAAAAATCTACACCAAAAAGAAATATTTCAGAGATGTTCGAGAGTCAGTTTGATGACCGACACATAGTTCTTGTATTTATTTGCTAAAAGCCTAGAAAAATTCTATCCATGTATACAAATTTTAAGACAACCCCTGTTTCTTCAATCACTATTTAAGAAATTGATGCGCAAATGAAGTAAAAGGTACTGCCTACAGTGAAACTGAAAATTTCTAGTTTTGGGTGTCACAACCCAATTAGCAATTTCATCTGGGACATATTGAACAGACTAGGTGCTGCATCCAAAATCATAAATCTTATCAAGCAACAAACTTTTTGATCCAAGTTTGTTAGCTGCCACCAATCTTTATACTGATAGCACTTTATGATGTCTATAGCAAAGCCCTAGACTGTGCAAATTGTGGTATTCAATGTCCCTTCAGCGAGCATATGAAAAATCTCGCATATGTTTTCACCACTCGCCCCCATCCATTCCATTGAAAAATTCAAAGTAGTAACGAAACTACTTCAACTTGCGACGTAACTGAGATGACAAAGAAGTTTATTGAAATCACTCATTACAATTTGTAATTCAAAAATGAAATCCAAGTAATGAATTTTCCAAAATAGGCGCTCGTAGAAAAAATTACGAAAATTATCCTCTGTATTTTGGAAAGTAATGACGTTGGAGGAAAATCTTCACGGATTTCAATCGATCTCTACTAAAAGTACAAATGACCAACAAGACCGGAGCAGTAAAAAAATTTTAGCTTTGAACCAGAGTTGCCAAGATGGTAAAAACTAACTTTTTTGTGGGAAAAGTTAATTTTTTTTTTGTGAAAATGAGTTTGGACCTTTTTTTTCAGTTTTGGTCTGCAATATTAAAAAATTGGTATTGTAATAGTAAAAAATTTAATTTTTGTGAGCAAAAAACTTGATAACCTTTTTTTTCTCAAATCATTTGATTCTCGGCTTTTTCTGATCTTTTTTTTAATTCCTACAGGACCCGCGGCTTTGACAGAAAATTCCGGGGTTGGTCGGGTCAAACCCGGCAATTGGTAACCGTGCCTGGCAGACTTGCAAATTTTAACCGCTTTATGTCCATAGCTGTGAACAAAGTTTATTATGTATACCGTCGTTTTTTTGCGTGGCAACTGGCTAAGTCGAAAAGCAAAAACGCGCTATCACGCGTCTCAAATGCATTCTAAGGTCCTACAATTAGTTTGTTGAAAATAATTTCTTGTCGATTGCCGTAAAAGTCCTAGCAACAATAAAGCAAAGTTACTAAGCGAAACCTTCTAAAGGGCACAAAAAACCTCGGGCAGACAACATTGTAAAAAACTCTTACGCCTCAACGAAAGTTTATTTCCTCAATAGAAGTAAAAAAAAAAAACAAAAATAAATCGAAATTAAAAAAAAAGGATCGAATAGAAAAAGCGTAGCCACACACCGCGTGGCATAGATAGTGCTGCTGAATTGCAAGATCTTTTTTCTTTTTTTAGCAAAAACAAAGCAAAGAGTTTTTTAGATGCATTTGATCCCCGTAGTTTCTGTTGTTACTTTTGCAACAAAACAACCTAACAACCAGTCTCAACAAGCTGCAACAGACATAAGCGTAAATATTGATTTAATGAGGTGCGATAAAGCCACATACATTCTGTTAAGGGCCCTTTTCCAATATAACATATCCGTACATTGGTAGCGTGTTTTAAGTTTTACCTTTGGTAATAAATGTGGCATTTACAGACATTCTTTTATAGAAAATGGTTAAAATGCACTTAGCATGAGATGAGTTGGAAAATTTTCGCTATAACCTAAGCCATAAACCATCATTAGACGCATCTCAACAGATGTGCAGGGGGCATATTTGCTCACATAAAAACTACATTTTGAACGAAAACTATTTTGAATATATTCAGCCAAAAGAACCAGGAATAAGATGAGTTGCTTCTTCGAAATCCTTGTGTGTCATATGCAAGGTTTGAGCTACAGAAAGTGTAGTTTTGACGTATGTAAGGCCTTCAAAGCTGACTGACAATGCACTGAATAATTTGGTTGCAGTTAAATATTTCTAATTTGTGTGTCATAATGCTTACCGATTTATTTGTTGTTGCGATTTTGCTAGTAAGAGTACTGCAGAAAAGCTTACTCCCTTTAAGTAATGCTTTCTAAATCCAAGCAAAAGGTCACATTCAATGTGATCTAAAGTTTTGCGATCTTTAAAATAAAATTAAAATAAAAAAAGATTTTTTGAATCTACTGATAAGGTACCATAACTGAAAGTAAAAATTTACTATAAATAATATAAGTGTATAGAATTGAAAGAAACAGATTTGTTGAAAGAAATAAAGTTGGGTGCTATCGAATTGTGATTTGTTTAAAAAAGTGAAGCACTTAACCGGATATATTGGTAAGCTTTGAGAGTGAAAAATGTCTAGCAAGGAAGTGTTTTTTATAGCCGTTCAATATGAAATGCAATTCGCACATTTCCTAATATTTTTCATGTTAATAATCGACCAACGTAGCGTTCAATTTTGAATGAGGTGATGGTCGGAAGCAGATATGGTGAATTCATCAGTATATATACAGCCGAAAACATTTCTGCCGTAAGTGAAAACACATCAATTTGTTATCAAATTTTAACAAAAGATTTGAGATTTGCACGCTGAAAAAGTACAGATATCGCAGAAATCGAAGCCTCCATGCCATTTCAAGCGCTATACATACGCCGATTAGATGCATGAGCAAAGACAACATGATGCCGATTTTTCAAAATAAATCAACTTTAGCGGTTAAGTTAAAAGAAAATTGGTGCATTTGGGAAGATGAAAACCCAAGAAATATTGTCGAGAAACCTTAAAGGGTTACTGTTTGGTGTATTTTGTGGGCTGGAGGTATTATTGGATCGTTTTTATTTCGAGAATGTTGCCGGCAATGCTGATACTATGAATAGTGAATGCTAACATTGTTACTAACTTTTTATGACAGAAATTGAATGATAGGGATATGGACGAAATGTGGCTCCAACAATGCCATGCCACATATCAGACAGCCAGTGCAACAATCGTGCGATTTGACACCCTTGGTCTTCTTTCTTTAAGGTTAGCTCAAAAGTAAGGTCTATGCTAATAAGCCAGCAATAATTCAAAAGCTATAGGATAAGATAATAAAGCATACTGGTGCAATATAGGAGTAATGAAATCAGATTTTCATCCTTAATAAAACGAAAATCTAACCGTTATTATCTCTTAAACAAAATTAAACCCATGCCAATGCAAAAGTATCCATAATATTACGAATGTCGGCAACAACAAAACTAGAAATTTGTAAGCCTTAGCTGAAGCAAGCTGTTTTATTTGATTGTAAGACTAATAACCGTTGTCAATCTTTGAGAATCGGGAGGTTTGTGACCATCTCCAACACCAAATTGCTTATCAAAAGCCGATAAGATCCTACTGACGCTCAAACCACGAAGACGTTCGAACATATCTTATTAAAATCATGAAGTAAAATCTGCCGACAAGCATTAGAGTGGAATCGGAGGAAATGTGACCCTCCAAGGAACAATCGCTAGGCAACGGGAATCTGGGCAAATTTGCATGGACATGAAGCTACCCGCTTCATGTCAGTACGCAATGGAAAAGTGGGAGCAAGACACAGATATTTATTTATTTCCTTATGATAATCAGCCATCTCTCTTCTTGCTAAAACTCCCACTAAATAAATAAAATGTTTGAGTTTTTCGTTCAAGTATTTTTGGAACACTTATAGTCTTACGAAATAGCACAGCACACCATATGCGTAGAGTATAAAAAACATTTCACAAAATAATTCAAAAACCAATGTTCATATTTGTAAAACAAACCCACAGCTAAGGATTTATACATGTCGTGCGCTAAGTGGCCCTTAGGGAATTCATCATCGTCATAATCGTCAAAAACGTCAGCATTGAGATTATCATGAAAATACTCTCATAACGATTTGTGTGGCTGCTTGTGCATTTGAAATGAACCATGATACATGATGGCTGCTGCAAAGCAATGCAACAATTGCAACACCAACAAACATCATCACCATCACCACCATCGTTGTCTCAAAGAGATATGACGAAAATATCATGACTAAGTTTTGCACAGCCAAGATGTTGCGCGGCTGTAATCGGTTATGAATTGTCAACCATCGGCCGATGATGATGTGACATGTGCACGCCAAGTGAGTTGTCATATCTCTCGCTACCCGGTTGGCAGTTGCCCAGATGACGATGATGATGATGCGGGTAGGTTGTCAGTCAGCGCTGCTTAAAGAGGCTTAAGTTAGCTTTGGCTTTTGTTTCAATGCATTCAATGGATCGTGCGATTTTCAACTTAAGAACTGACTGACGGTTGAAGTAGAAACACGAATAATTACAAAATGAATTTGGCCGAATACGTTCTCCTTCACATGGTTGCCAACTAAATTGCAAGATATGTTGGCTTACGAAGGTAAGCGACGAACGGCGATGACTGAGGAGTGCATAAGTTATGCTGATTTTATCTTCAAAACGCATAAATTTGTAGCAAAAGAGTTACATAAATTTTTGCGAAATTCGCCAAACTTTTAGTTTGATATTTCCATTAGTGCGAAGTTTTAAGCGCATTAACAGGTCTTACACTTGTCGGATTTGTTTAATTTGACATTCGGTAAAAACTCTCTATAGTTACATTCCATTTAATGATCCATGCTTTATAGTTAAAATTCTAATTTTTATGCCTCCTTTTTTTTTCCTGCTTCCAATAAAGCCATCACCATCTTATAACGACATTACACCTTGAATGCAAAGTAGTTCGCTTATGCCGGCAACTCGTAAGCTCCTTAGTGCATTTTTCAGCGCATTTTCATGTGCTTAAAACTCATCTATCAACACCTTGTGCTGCAGACTCGCTCAGAAGGGAGTTAAAGCTAATGGCGTGAAATTTAACTTCCGTACGCATGCGATTAATAATTTGTTTCGTTGTAAAAGTATCTACTTGCTTAGTTTGGCTGTGGAGTTTAAAAAATGTGTTGTGATTTTTATGTTTCGTTTTTATGTAAAGCTAAGGCAGTCGATGTCTTTTATCTTTACCGTCAGTTACGTAAGGCTTTAAAGGGGTATTAAGGCTATAAAAAATGTCTGCAGTTTGAAGCGCTAAAATTAATTTGTTCTGTTTTGTTTCGATAATGTTATATATTTGTGTATGTCGTTAATATTGCATTATTTGTGGTTTAAAAATGTTTTTTTTTTTGTATATAACGGTCATTAAGTAGCTGAGAAAAAAGCCCGCATCAACATAGTCGGAAAAACAAAAAACTGATATGATAAAAAGCAGGTGAGTGTAGTCTGATTTTTGAACGCAATGCTATTTCTTAATGTTAGTATAGACTCTATACTATAAAGCGGCGATGGGCACGTGGTGGCAGTTTCCGCCCTCATGGCCCAAAACGTTATTCGATGCACAAGCAACCAAAAACAATTCGTTTATTTTTTCAACGCTATCGACGCACAGCGTTGACTTGCGTTCAAATGAAAACAAAAACAACACACAAAGGCATTAGCGACGGTGCCGCATTGTGTCTCGACGAATTTAGCAATTGTTTTTATTTGTAGTGCAATTTGTTTTTTTTTTAGTGGTGGCCAAAAAACCTTAAAATTTCGGTTTTTGTTGCTTGATGTTGTTGTTGCTCCCTTTTGCTAGATTTCCATGCCCACCGCTGCTATAGAGCATTGAATAAGTTGAAATTTTAAACAAGTGGAAGAATGTTGAAAAAAATATCGAAGGAAATATCTCGACTAATGTCGTAAGAATTGATAAACGTTAAAATACTAAAATATTCTAAATGTCAAAAAAATGAGGATTATTAGATTTTGAGCAACTTTTCTATAGAATTTCATTATTTTTGCCTTTTATTTTAGGAAAAAATCTGTTTGAATCTGTTGTCTGGCTTGTATGGATTGCCAGCCATGAATAGTAATAATAGCGGTAGACTTTTGAAATTCAGAACAGATGTTTTTTAAGTTAAAACAACGAAAAATTTGTGAACATGAAAAAATCGGCTAACGAACTTGCCTACCTCCCATACATAGGAGGATTAGGTTAAGACTGTTTCCTTAAAACGGAAATCAATTTCCAGTATGCGAAATCTTTCATAGATTTCAAGTTATTAGAGAAAAACCGATTAGAAGGCTAATCTCTTCTGTTTTTAAAAATTTTTCGTATTTATATCTTCCATCCCAAGGGCTATGAAATTGCGAAATATACCCCTTACCTGTTCCCCTCTCTTTAAAATAACTCCATTTTGAGTTTAAGCACCTCCCCTCATACCAAAAGCTTTTACAATCGATACAATTATTGTAAAGGATTGCAAAAAGTGAAGAAATAAAAATATTTCTTGCTTCAAATATGTGAAAAGCTGAAGTTCATCATACTTTCTTACATAATATTTCAAAAAATTAAGGAAATCTGGGCATAGGTATTTTATTTTATTGCGAAATTTCTCAATTATGACTTTTTTAGCTCTAAATTCAAAAAAATCAGCAAAAATATAAAACCGCAAGCAATATGTCCCTTTTTTTTTAAAATGCGTCAAATTTACTGTTCCTCGATCTGGACGATATTCCTTACATTTTTCAAAAATAAATTTTCCTGTTTCATTCATTTGATTCTGAACACCGAATCGCTATCGTTTGCGTTAATGAGGATGCACTTTTTAGTCTCTGCGATCTGGACGACATTCAGATTTGAATGACTACTCTCTGCTTCCTTCTTTATCTGTGGGATGTGTTCCACTTACTTTGTTGGCTCCTTCGGAAATGTAGTAGATTTACTTTCGTTCTTGGTGATCTGCTTTACTTTTTGATGGTAGCCAAATTAAATTTTTTTGAGTTTTTCACAATAAGTAGATCTGTAGAAGCTACTTCTTGTATCTTTTTCTGCTGACGGTGCAGTGGGCCTCCATAAAAACTTTTCCAACGATCATGATCAGTAGCGAGTGCCTTCAGTTCTCTCCAACATTTCCCCGATTCACGTATTTCCTGCTATAGCAAAAGTTTCCACAATGATCTAAAAAGGTTGCGCTTTCTGCTACCCTGAGAGTTCACTCCAACGCTTACCAGCAGACTTTAATTGCTAACATTCGCAACGCATGCCCAATCCATTTCCACTTTCGTCGTTTGATTTCAATGGAAATAGGATCTTGCGGGCATCTGCTGAGATGCCCACATTGGAAATGATCCAAGTCCACTAAATTTTTAGAATTCGGGGATCACAATTATTGCTAAACACTTGAAAATTGCAAAGCAGGGTGCTATTTGCTAAGCAGGTTTCACAGCCGGAAAAAAAATCTGGTGAGAACGAATTCTGCCAAATATTACGAAGCTGAGCGAAGGTAAGGTATCTTCGCTTTATTGATTCTATCATAGTTGTCCGTATTCGTAATTTTCTTAATAAAGGTTCACAAATCAATTGCCTTATAGCCAACATAAAGTCATTCCTGATTCCTGTGGATTCCAATTCAAGCGAATACTTCTCCTGCCAGATAGGGTTCATCAAGAGCAATTAATCCAACTGAATGACGCTACCAAAGTGTACGACCTCCAATACAAAAAAATCATAAAGATTTTTTTTTTTTGGAGTGCATAAGGTGAAAATATTGTTGAACATTGTTTATTCGAATTTTATTCAAACTCAATGATACACCTTTGGCTTTAATATTCTAAAGCCAATTCCTACCCCACTTACTTTTATTTCCTTGTTCTTGTCCTTTCGCTTTTGTTACTTATCTTATTTTCAGCAACTAAGTATATCTTCATATTATCATCCTGCAGCGCAATTCATGCTTTTCACTGCATTGAATGCGCATTAAATAAAAGCGATTTTCTGTGCACCACGTGCGCATGCGCAACAAGTTGTGTTGTCTCGAGCATACACAAACGTGCGCATTATTCAAATTCAAAATTGCAGTTGTCGAAGTGACGACGCTTCCGACGGTGGAGCTCATTCGTTTGCGCGCTTGTTAACAATTGGCTTTTCGCCACAGCCATTTGCACCACATTGCAATGTAGTTGATAGCACCGCATTGTAACTTGAGTACCATCACCATCGTCATCGCCATCATCATCATCATCTGCTCTGGCTTCGACATTGCGACCATCATTGAGCTGCGCAAATTGTTTGTGAAATTCAGAAGCTAAAGCGCAACAAATTAGCGTGAAGGCGCAAATAAGCGAAGCCGTGAATCTGAATGATGATGATGATGACGGCGACGACGACGACGACGACGACGAAGAAGACTGCAATTGGCAGCCAACATGCGCGTCGCGCATCCCGCGCGCTTTTATGCCTACCAACTTGCCTGCCTGCATCGCAAAGTGTCTGCAAGTGTTTAGACTGCCGCTTCTAAGCTTGTTAAAATGTTAACACTCTGTCGATGGGCGATAGATGGCGCTGCGGTGCACCATTATTTTTCCTGAAGATCGTTTTTGCTTCCTGGATCAATACGTTGTTTGTGATTTTTCTTTATTGCGTTTTCCCGCACCACACAGCCTTTAGTTTGATTTCTACACCCTACAAACTACCGGACCTGATCTAAATATATAAAGTTTTAAGGAGCTGGAATGCATATTCACTTTCTGCTTTTCAGTATTTTGTATGTATTGACTAAAGTCAAAATCTTATGACCACTTTTCTTTGTTCCAATTTTCTTTTTATCCTGTCTGAATAGTTCAGTGGGAAGTTTGCTGTCATATGACATTGAAGATGACTTAAAATACAAACTCCGTGTTCAGGGAGCACAGCTGCCTATGTAAGTGCTTATTATATGCAAGAAAAGACAGGCAGACTACATACTTTCTGTAATAAAATTCCGTACTTTGTCGATAAGCCTGGGAATGCAGCTGAAAACACTTAGCTAGGTGTAGGTTCGTGAAAATAGCAACGAAGAAGACAAATGGAGAGCACAACAGCAGAAGCAACAGCCACTGAGGACAAGATGATGGGAGTATGTTCCTTATCTGACCAAGCAGATATCGGAAAGGTTCTGAGCCCTTTGTAGTGAGCGTTTCCTCAAAGTTGCAGCTTTGCTGAGCTTAGCTTAGTCCTTTTCTTAACCTATCGTAAACTGTTTCCTGTCGATGCTTTTTTTTAGAAGTTTTTCGAAAACTAGAAAAAAAACTGGAATTTGAGGATAAGGGAATGAAGAACAATGTCAGCATTCCATTACCCAAACCTGCAGCTGGCTCCAAGGAGATGAAGGAATATAAGAAAAACAGAGTTGTTTGCTCTTTGTCAGGAACTACCACAAAATACAAGTGCTTCACCGAGAAGCTATAAATATCGCTATCGTTCTCGTTATCGGGATCGAGAACGATAACAACAACGAGAGGATATCAAAAAGTTATTTCTCGTACGTACTGACACCGAGAACGAGAAGAGTCTGGCCGATATCTCCCAGCAATGTTTATCGTACGATAGGCACTAAATTATCCTCGAGAATGAAATCCAGCCAGAGCTTCGCTAGCACAAAAACACTTAAAACGCCATATCTTGGCATGTATCGCAGCTACAGTTATGAAACCTGGTACGTAAATGAAAATTGTTTGTTCTAAGCAAATCGCTTAATTAAAACAGGGCTGCTAATGGGTCATAGCTCCAGCCATTCAATAAAAATCTTTACGTTGCTATTCTTGGAACTTATGCCTAGTTGTGAAATTTGTACATGGACCCAATTGTCTGCAGTAAAGACAGCGTAAAATGTAGGCAAGGTTGTACAACGGACAATGCGCGGGAAAACCGCTGGCTCAGCTAGTTTTATATACATTAGAATGTGAACGAGAAAGTCCGAGAACTAACAGCGATAACGAGACGAGAAAGAGACGATAACGATACAGATGAAAATCTTCTCGTACGAGAACAAGACGATAAGCTTGGCGCAAAAATTCATAAATTATCGTATCGTTCTCATATCGGTGAATCACTACAAAATACTAAAGGTGGTGTTAGCATATCTCTAGAGCTCTCAGGAAAATATAAGAGGTTATTGCCAGAATGAAGAGCTTAATACGAAAGTTTACAAGCAAGAAGTAAGTCAAAGGCCCTTCGCCTCTAATCACTATAAACCAAAACGAAACTTTTTTTCAGAACCCATAGGTGCAACGCAATCGTTAATTAGGAAGATTGCCAACTTCTACAACATAAAAAAAGGGTGCGTCCTCTTGCGGTATTATCATGTCAAAAGTGATCTATTACAAGATGTTGACGTAGTTTTAATATCTAAACGTCGCGTCGTTCCTGCTAATATCCAGTATCGCATAGAGAGAATTATGGTCGATATGATTCTCTTACATCTTATTCTCCAAACGATATTCCAAATTCAAAATGCTTTGTTCTAATAGAGTTGCGATGCGAATTCGTAAAATACTACCTGCGCATGCTATTCTTATTCATCATAATTTTGTCACCAGCCCGATTTTCGTCACAAGTAAAATATAAAAGATGATAGACTTTAGATTCAATTAGACAAAGGTTGATCAGACTAATTGATGGAATGTATTTAAGCAGATATCTCTATCCTAAAAGGCCTGCATTGTATGGTTGAAAAATATATGAAATCTGGACTACTGATTCGAAATTTTCTAAATATTTTGCAGTAAACATACGAAACTAGTAATTTCTTCAATTCTGCTCCACATGATTTATGTACGTCGAAATTTTTATTGTTATCAAGACGGCTTTTGAGAATGTGACTTTTGATTCTATGTGACCAAGAGAGACTGAGTGTTATTTCCGAAAGTGATATTGGAAATATGAACTTGCTTTCTGCACTTCTGAGGGGGTATATAGTCGACTATCCGCAACTTGTAATAAATTGGTAAGCAACACAGGTAGAAATATCAGCATTTTAGGGGTAGTGAATGTCCCATTATTTTAAAAACAATAGAGTAGAGTCATATTGACATCAAACAACACGTCCGCCTGCCAATGGGAATGTTTTGAACCAGAGGAGCGGCTTTGTTGAAAATCTCGATCTATTGGGTAGTATAGTAGGGTGTATTTTGATTTACCATTAGTTATATGAAAATTTTCCTACTTCCAGTTTTCTGTACATGAAACTGACAGTTAAAGCTCAGCGACGACATGACTCGGTGCTGTTTTGTTGTTGTTACTGATGCTGTTACCGTTGTCTCTTAAAAGTTGTTAACGTGTTTTCGTGTCGTTATGGTTTTTGTCACTAACGTCAATTGTCTCATTGTCACTTCTAAGCGTGGATTCAAGTAAAGCCAAGCGTATGCTAACGTTGTGTTGTCATTTTGTCTTGTTACACAACCAGGTAAACGCTTGGTAGTCAATGGTGTAACAAACGTATGAAGTTTTCTTTGAAAGTTTAGCTACAGCAATTGACGGATAAATGCAACTCGCTTAAAATACCAGCAAATGGAATAAGGCAAATCAGATGAAAACAATTCTTGATTTCAGAAATAAATTGCAGGTTTTTAGTGTAGGCGAAATCTCTCAAAAAATTGTTATTTGTGAAAAATAAGGAAAAATTACAGGAAAAAAAAATTCTAAGGGTATACATATACGATTATGTGTATAAATATATTATTTCCAATATCTTTTTATAGAAAAGATCGGTTTGGTTATCTCTTTCCTAAAGAAATCAAAGCTTTAATTTTTCACTGGAGAATATAAGTAAAACAAAACTTAACCTTTTTTTTCATAAGTCTACAACTTTTCGAGTAAAAACATAAGATGTGATAAAAAGTTAAGTGTTCCGCGGTACGCTAAAATGGGACAAAATAAAAATTCTATAACGTCAAACATTTCTAAAAACTTAATTTTCCAACAAAAACAGCTCTTTAATAACAAAAATTCGTTAAATAACTAGAGGATGCATCATATCCAAAGTTGAAAATATTCGGGAGACTTAGACTCACATGTTTCGAATATGTAACTTACGGGCCGTCATAAAAAACGTGTGTAGCTAGGCGGAAGGGCTTTCGTTAAGTCGGGCAAAAGCAGACAAGCTCTTACCGCTTTCCACCAAACATTTTTGAAACACATGAGACTAAAAATTTGGTTGAATTCTAATTTTATTTGAATTGAAAAGACAGAGGAAGGTTTTTCAATGAAATATTTTAAAAGTTCCAGCCTAAGGAAACTATATTTAAACCGATTTCCAAATCCAAACTCAAAAAATTTGTTAACTTCTTCACAGTTTTGCTACATTAAACGCTCATTATTCCTTTGATCATTTTATCTTAAAACTGGACACACTGATATAGCCCTCGTGTTCGAATAATATCTATTTCAAAAAAAAAAAAAAAAATTAAGCTCTCGCAAATCAACAAAAATTTGAAAGTGCACGTTGTTTGAAACCAGCGAAACAAAAGAATTACTGATAATATCCCACATACGAAATATTAATAAATTGCGATTTTATGTCATGTTCAATATCTCATGAGACCATTTCTCGAAAAGCTGTAATAATGCTCTAAAAATACTTTTCAAAGTGTCATAACGTCACTATGACCTTATGAAGAATTGGCTTAAGTCCCCGTATCGACTCAAGTATTAGCCGTAGCTCAAGCAAGCACTGGGCACAACGTTGCTTAGGAAAACAAGTGTGGCAACAACAATAAACTTTGGCTATATTCTTGGTAATATTTCCTTTGGGGCCGAGGAATTTAGCCATATCCATAATATAATTGGAATACTTACTGTTTTATGTAGGTTTTAAAAAAACTTGCCGCCGAGGATACGAAACAGCGTTATATTCCTGGGCATTCACTCAAAAGAAGCCTCACTGATCCTACAACTTTCGCAGAAGTCTTTTTAGAAATTTGCAGTCATTTCGTCATTATGCGTTTGATACAGTATCCTATGAGGGCTGCTCCTTGTAAATTAACTCTTTCTTATAATTCCATGAGCTCATTTAATCTTAACTGCTCCAGTCGGAAGCTGTACTGAAGGAGTTAAAAGACTTTTTGTTCTATTGGCGTGACATGTGGTCATAGTGCTCACGATATTGCATTTTTTGTTAGTCTGTCGGTTTTAGAACTCCAGTGATGTAATCTTAAAGTTGTGAATACATTTCATAGTCATTCTTTTCAAATTCATCATCTCCTTGACCTTGAGCCATCAATCTCTCTTGTTCGGTCAGTAGCGTCAATTTCGGCTTGGAAGACGCAAAAGTAATCAGGAACCTTTGAGATTCCCTGATGCAAAGCTATTTTGGGAAAATTCTCGTCATTGTTACAATACTCATTTTGAATATGTCGGTGATAAATGGTAGTCTACTACTATTATTGCATTAAACTCCCATTTATTCCTATTAAGAATGAATATAAAGGAGGTTAAGAGTCGGCATAATTCAAAGATTTGAGCCATGCCAACTCTGAAAACTTTTTTATAGCAACTTTCAAAAAATATTAAAATCATATCATATCAAATATAAAATATTTAAATTTAAAAATCATAAAATATTAAAAAGTCAATTGACAAAAAACCCCCAGCAGCGTAACTAGAGTGGGAAGAAGGCGGAAAAATAGTCTTCAGTATTATTTATAACATATTTCTATATCACAAATATTTATATGAGTCAGACATTCAGTAAGTTTTCTTGTGTTGATACCCTTCTTTGAATACTTAATGAATCATGTGAAACGAATATTACTGAAATTTGTAAATTTTTTCCAAGGCAGCTGTGATTTATTTTTTGACAAATCTACACGGTACCTAATCGAAATTCGCATCAAAACGATACAATCTTTGTGCAAAGTTCTCAAGCTGCTTCAATTAGGCGGGGATTACTGTACTTACCCGAAAAAGACATTTCCAGGAAACTGTTGTCAATTTCTGTGTATCTAACTGCGTTCAGCCGTTAGGAGAACAAACATTAAAATCAAATGCGCATCCTAATCTGAATTCAAGACCGAATTTGAATTTTCCTTTTCCATTTTGTCACCATTGCAGCAGTGGCACTGCCATCAACAGCACCGATTTCGTCTCCGTCTCCGTCTCTTTGTTGGCATGATTTTTCAATGCAAATTGATTTGGTTCGTTTTGTTTGCTTATTCGATTGTGTGGTACCACATGGAATTCCTTTTGAATGCAATTCTGCCTTCTTCTTCGTCTTAGTATTCTACATTCTTTTTTGCTTGTTTTGCGATTGCTGTATGTGTCACCGTTTTGATTAGAAAGCCTTTTACATCGGTTTTTGCCATTTTTGGGTTGAGGTTTTGATTTTATCTTCGATTTGTGTACAAAATGGATCGTGATTTGTGTTGATTAAATTCAACAAGTGTTAAAATTCCAATCAGCTGGAAATTTATGCAACGTTTGTTTCTGTAGATGAATGTGTGTGCGCACGTGTGTACGTACATCTGTAAGTGTCAAATAACTGTACTTTCGTCTTGTTTTGCAGTGAAGGTAACTCTATGAAATAAATAAATTTCGAACATAAAAAAAATTGGACTCTATTAATAAGACGGTGAAAGGTTATAAAAGTAGCATGGGTCGAAATTTTTTAGTTTTGAAAAATTGATTATATTTATCACATCACATGATCCCAAAAAAGTGCTGATAATACATTCAAATGTTAAGTTTCAATTTGCGTCAGGACTTTATAGAGAATAGAGTTTTAGTTTAGTTCATTATGGTATTACGGTCTAATTGTACCTACTTCTAGAAGGAGGTTACCAAACTATTATAGCGTTTTTCAGGCAGAGCTTAGCAAAAGGTAGCATCCTCGCTGAAGATGAATGTTGTGTCCAAAAAGGATGTAAACATTTATTCAGACAGTCAGGCTGCTATCAAATCTCAGTCTTCCTAAACTCACTAGTGGCCCAAAAGTGCCGCTCGTCTTTAAATGATATGGCTCAGTATTTTCACATTCACCTCATCTGGGTGTCTGCGCATAGGAACACTGATGACAATTGCAAAGCTGATGAACTTGCTAGGCAGGAGACTACTGTGCAAATTTTTCCGGACAGGGAAGGTGTTGGCATGCCACTGGCTACCTGCAATTTACTGCTTAAGGAAGAAATCGTAAAAAATGCTAAAAAAAGATGGACTCAAGGGTCAACTTG
Source organism: Meiosimyza decipiens (assembly GCA_963680825.1). Lineage (NCBI taxonomy): Eukaryota > Metazoa > Arthropoda > Insecta > Diptera > Lauxaniidae > Meiosimyza > Meiosimyza decipiens. Next base: position 64,926,277 of record OY804258.1, on the reverse strand, counting down.
TAATATAACTAGTCAAATCGGGCCGAAATGAGATGCTAAGCGTTCGTCACAACTGATTTCCCGCACTAGACACAATGTATTGCCATTTATTGCAGTCATAACTGTTCTATGTTTCATCGGTAGACATGCGGAGGGATTAGTTGTTAGGTCTTTTGACTTCTGTAGAAGTTGTGGTGATGTGGAGAAGGAGGAAAGCATTACACATTTTCTTTGCTCCTGCCAAGCACTTGTTGGAAAACGCCACTAGGCAGTTGGCTCGTTTTTTTGATGACCTGGATGGCCTTATACACCTCAGTATAGATCAGCTATTTAGTTTTATTACGAAATCTGGTTGTTTCAACGAGAGGGCATAGTCAGACACCCTGTACAATAGATCACATTCGGTCTAAGTGAGTCAATTCGTAACTGAATGCCACTCCTCCTTAACTTAATCTACTTCTAGAAGATGGGAGCACATATTTCTTTTTTTTTTGTATGAGGCTTAGTTGTCAATTTATGGACTTCTCAAAATTAAAGTAGTATGGATTTTTCGGAAGCAGTTTTTTGATTTGAAAATAAAAAATACTAAATACAAAAGTTTTTATAACAAATTTACTCTTATGTTCAATTATGAAATTAGATTCAAAGTTTTTAATTTTTTTTTTCTTTTAGAAACCCGGAAATAAACATTTCAAATCAGAATATCAAGAATTTCGGCCTTTTTTAATTTAATTTTAAAATATAGCTTAAAGTAAAGGAATTACAGACTAAAAATTTCAAAATGGAATCTTCATTAGCTAAGGAGATATATGAATGAAGTGACATACTTACAGTCGTGTTCGAAATACTAAGAACAACTTAGATGAAAATCGTATTCGTCGTACAAAATTTTTATATTAATATTTTACAATATCAATTTGGATTGTAATAACTTAACACATTTTAAGGTTATAAAAAATGGAAAAAGTGGTGACCAAATATATCTACAGTTTTTTATTCTGGCAATATTGTTGCATTAGGTCTAAAATTTGCTGTTTACTTTGCATAAGAGAAAAATTTTAAAAAATCTCATAAAAACGGGATGAAAACAACAGTGGATCTTCTAAAAAAAAGAAAATTAAAAAAAAGTGCTCAACAAAGTCAAACCATTTGTATTCATAAGGGAATTTGGTGTTTCAAACAACATGACAACTAATGCCTAAAGTTGGTCACCATACGCCGACAGTGGAGGCAGACGTAAAAATCCAGCGAGAGACAACATAAATTGATCGCAAAGGTATTTAAGCCTTTAATCTGAATTTATGAAGCCCTAGGAAAGTACCTTCGTTGAAAGGTGTGCATATGAAACGAAGACTTCAGTTCATCAGATTTTTTTTGAAGTAACTTCAGACCGTTTGGTGCAAAATATTATGGACGGATTAGACCAAAGTTTTACAATTCGACTACTCCTGAGTAAGAATTCAATGTGAAGTTTCCCGCTCAGGCTATTAAGCATGGTGACCTAAAACTGATGCTGTGGAGATATTTTTCTTGGAATGGCGTCGGACCTATAACTATGTAGAATAGTTTTCAGTATGGACACTAGGAAATGCCAAATGAAAGCTCTTTCAGCAAGATGATGACCCGAGGCAAACCTAAAAGAGAGCAAAAGAGTGGTTTCGGACCCATTATATGATTGTTATGAAGTGGCCGGCACAATTACCGAACTTTAATTCAATAAGGCATCTTCGAATAGATGTTAAGAAAAGAATAAAAGACGCTAGACCAGAAAATTCTGACGAATTATGGCAAGTAGCGAAAAATACTTGGGAAAATATGTCACTCTTCAGACGTCAAGACTGGATATCTTCATTGAAGTGCAGGTGGTCCAAAGTAGTTAAAAATCATTTGATGAACGTAAAATTTAAGTATTGTATGCTTTTTATTCTTGTTCTAATTTTTCCGAACAGCTCATTTTGGACTTAATGCAACAATATTGCCATTACAAAAAAATTAGGATAGATTAGGTCACCGTTTTTTGTACTTTAATTAATTTCTCTGCTTAACTAATATGAGAAAAAAATGCATCCACAACGAGCAACTATCTGGTGCAGATTTTGGTCAGGCGGTGTGATTGGCCCTTATTTTTTGAAAATGAGGCCGGAATTGCAGTGACAGTGTTACAAGAACATGATAACGGAGTTCTTGTGGCCCCAACTGAATGTCATGGATCTGGACGACTTCTGGTTTCAGCAGAACAGCGCCGCCTGCCATACTGCGCATGAAACAATCAATATATTGCAGCAATGATTTGCAGACCAAATCATCTCACGAAATGTGATGTTCACTGGCCACCAATATCATGCGATTTAACGCCATGCGATTTCTTTCTTTGGGGTTTTGTGAAATCTCGGACTTATGTTAATAAACCAGAAACGATTCTCGAGCTCAAGGCCGAGATCGAACGTGTCATCGGTGAGACACAGCCACATCTTTGTGATGGCATTGCAACAGTAAGTTCGCCGAGCAAAGCAACACGGCATAACAAATCTGCAGTCTGAGCAAATGCAGTAAAAGAGAACAAGCAAGTCACTCGGTGTCGAATGTAATAAACTGCGAGTGCTTCAATTCGCATTAACTCGCAGAACATTTTATTTGTGAGTGCAGCGCTCATCTCGCTTGCTTGGTTTTTAGATTTGATTTGATTCGTCATTTGCGTTCGTAAGGGCTCGATGATCGTGTTGAGCGGCTTGATGGTCCTTTCAATCGCACTCACGCGGACCTCTAGTACGCATACACACGCTATGGTATCAACGTACAACAAATACATTGATTAAATGTATTTTTCATGGAAAAAATTAATAATTTAAATGCAAATTTAAATGACACCATACATAATATTTATGTACGAAATTCGGCTCAGTGTACAAAAATTAAAAAATCACACTTTTCCCTTTAATTAAAATTAACGGTTGCATGAGCAATGATGTCCTATCACCATGAAAAAGGGATCTTTACACAGTTGAACATTTCGTAATTCACTGATTTGTGTCCACTGAGGTGAAATCGAATGTACACTTTTAATTAGCGTTAATGCTATATTTAAGTGCCGTTAATTACAACCTGTGAACTACTTCAAAGTTAAAAATTTACGTTTAAAACGTGTTACCAATTTAAGACAAAAGCAATAAATACTATTGCCAAATTAAGGGGCTAAGGTAAAGACAAAAGACAAGTAAGCCAAAAAAAAAAAAACAGTTAACCATTGACCTCAATTAAGCGTGGTCTGTCATCAGCCAATAAAAATTTAAATTAAATTTAAAACAACACAAATTAAACTTTGTGGTTCTTTTACCGTTCCCTGATAATGAGGGAGTAATAAAATTTGCAAAAAACCTTCAAAGCTGCAGCACTAAAACGCAGTTATGTTCTTAAAACAAAGTTGCGTCACTTCAATGCAGAGTTGGAAGTCTCTTAAATTTTACATGCCAGTTCGCTTCATTTAATTCCATGACTATTACTCAGGAAAGTAAACAGTATATTTTTCTTTTAAGTTTTTGGGGAGTTACTTGAATGCTACCAAGTAATCAACATTCTTCAAAAAATTCAACTTTTTCCACATTTTCCGACTTTTTGAACATTTTCCGACTGCTTCTTTAATGTATTTTGCCTTTTCGAAGATTTTTCGATTTCTTCGACGATTTTCAAGGATTTTTAGACTTTCCAACATCTCCCCTTATTTTCCAACAATTTTTGATTTGTAGAGCGATTTTCGACTTCTTCTAAATTTATCGACTTTTGTAGCGTTTTTCGACTTCCCCGATATTATTCGACTTATTCAATATTTTTCGACTTCTTGACATTTTTCAGACTTACCACAATTTTTCGGATTCTTCCACGTATTTCGTCTTTTCCAACATTTTTCGATTTATACAACATTTTTCGACTAATTTGACAAGAAGACAATAAATATTTTAATTACATTTGAAATGACACAAATTTAACATTTCTGCTTTCCCTGTTGATTGTTTTTTTACCACTATCCAAAGGAGTAATAAAATTTGCAGAGAACATTTCAGGCAACAGCACTGAAATGGAATTTTGTTGTTAAAACAAAGTTGCATCTCTTCAATGTAAAGTTGTAAATCTGTTAAATTTTACATGCGAATTCATTTCCCGGAGTTTTTTCTTAAAGAAAAATACCAACAATTTATTTTTTATTTTATTTTTATAGCATTTTATTCTTCCTCTTTTCTGTTGTTAGCACATTAAGAGACATACCTAGGGCATTAAGTACACCAACGCAACTCTGCATGGGATGTCTCGTGATTACTTTCACTACGGCCGTTTTACTGCTAGTCACGCGTTTAAGTTAAGACCGTAATTTGTTATTAATTATATCCTACACAGAGGGTATATCCACTTTGTCATTCCGTTTGTAACGCATAGTCCGTCTGTCTGTCTGTCTGTCTGTCTGTCTGTTGAAATCACGTTAACGGGAAAACTAAGCAAGCTGATTCAATGAAATTTGCTACACAGATCACACCTTCTTTCAAGCTGCTATCATTCAAAAATGGGCAAAATCGGTTCATGGACACGCCTGCCGCTCACGCTCTATATAAATATACCGCAGCCTATTTTGAAAAAAAAATGCTGCGATTTTGATGAAACTTGGTAATTTGGTGAACATGTGAACAAAATTAAGATTGGGCTAGGTTTTAAATTTACAAAAGCTCAGAAAGAGGCGTGGCGCAGCCCTAAATTTTGACTTTTATACCGCCATAGCTCGTAAATCGGGCAAGATATATCTGATGAAATTTGATATACGGATACAGATCATAAATATCTTGAATTGTGCTTAAAGTGAGTGGAATTGGAAAAGTGGGCGTGCCACTTTTCAACAACTGAACATATTGATTTTGTGTAATTCGAAATTAGCTCACACGATTTTCATAAAAACTTTACGGATGATACCAAGGAAAGCAGTCAACAATACAAGTTACGTCAGTATCCTGGAAAAAGTCGTTGAAGGGTGTGGCACTGCCCTTCGTTATAATATGAGAACTTAGAACAAAATCGATATTAAATTTAATATCGCAGATATACTTGGTAAAAGGTATCTTACAGAAAAATTTTGGCACAACAGTGCCGGTGGGCGTGGCATCTCCGATACGAGCAAAAAACGTTTCATGATGTAGACAGTGCAACACTATATACTTTAAAATCCAAAAGTGGCCAAAATGGCACCAGTGAGCATGGCACGGCACCTCCCATACGTTTCAAATACTTTAAGTGGCATATCTATCGAAATATGTGAGCAATCATACTGAAATTTAGTGCAAGAGGTTTGTTCATAGATAGCTATTTTTGGATCATAATCGGAGTGGATTGTACCAGTGGGTGTGTCACTGCCCTAAGTTTTAAGGCTAATTAAGGCATGTGTTGCAAACTATACAAGCTATTGTGCTAAAAATTTGTATGCGTGTATCAATCAAAAATATAATTTTTTGATCCCAATGCAGGCGGAAGTGGAGAAGTGAGCTTGGCATATTTCGTCTTTTTCATTTTTATTCTATTTATTTCCACATTTTCCATATTCGTTTGACTTTTTCAACCTTTTAAATTTTCCCAATATATTCAATGTGTATTTTTTCTACTTTTTTAAAACTCACTAAAATTTTTTCGACATTTTCATCAAAATTCTGCATTTTCCATATTTTTTCGACTTTTTCAATTGCATTCTATTTCCTTCAATGGTCTCAAATTTTTTGTGGACTTCTTTAGTTTTATTTTAACTATTTCAACAATTTTCAACCATTTTGAGCCTTTTAACATTATTTTCGACTTATTCAACCTCTTCAGCCTTTTCAACGTGTTTTTAAAATTTATTTAAAACATTGCATTGAAACAGCGTAGAGTATGTGAGCTTCGACCTGGCCATAGATAAAACATTTACTTACTTTTTATTTATAATTTTCCAATGTTTCGATTTACTCCGGAGGTCATCATCAGGATTGTAAAGCAATTAACATTTCCAATTGTAAGTCGTGCTGAAAATATATATATATATTCTAAGCTTGATTCATTATCGTGACATTAGCTTTGTAGGCACCAAAACGGCCTCAAAGTGCAAAAATCACGGATTTTCGAGACGTATGAGGCAGAGTTAAACCGAAAAGTAATTTTATTTTATGAAAAAATAATGAAGTCCACAAGAGCTAAACCGGCTCTTCAAAACTTTGAATTATATAGAACTTTTTTTTCTCCGAAATATCTTAAATAGAAATTTATTATACAGGTCTGTACACAAAACAACATAAGTTTCAGTGAGGCATAATAACTGGAAAGTATGTATTAAATTTCAATTAACGATATTTGGGAGAAAAAAAGATACCGATATTATTCAAAGTGGGCTTTGATGAAAAAGAGTAGCTATATCGGATGCCATTTTCGATGTTATATATATATATATGTTACCTCAAATATCTCAAAAAACTGTGACTTCGAACTTTAAGGTTAGAATATCTCGGAAACCAAAACCATCACAGAAATGCTGACCTCGAAAACTTTTGGAAAAGTATATTCGGGTGACAGACTCAGCGGTTTGACCAAATTTTGTTGATCTGTGTTCTACTTAATATCGTTATAAATCGTTCGTGCACTCGCTTATTTACACAATAAATCGCAATTCAGCTAATTTAACAGATAATTAAACTTTAATATTCCAAAACTAAACTTTTTAAATCTAACAAAGCTCATTTTCGTCATTATCATTTGCTTATGGAACAAATTACCAGCACCACTTATGTGGTCAGCAAAAATTTTGTCATGAAGTAAACTCTGAAAGCTCCTGAGCTAATAGATTTCTGTGTTCTAGAAAGAATATTGAAAATAATTTCCTGATTTTCCATGTATTTATTTTCATTGTGCATCAAAAGACTGAGTATAAATAAATTGAAATTGATAATTGAACTCATTCAATTTAGTAAGCTAAAACTTTTTCTGGACCTAATAATAAATTTATTGAAATACAATCATATGTAGAAAATGCACCATAATCAATGACAAATTTGGTATAAAATTAAGATAGTCAAACATAAAATGAAAGAGATCAAACAATAAGCTCAAATCAACTGCTTTACAACATAAAAGACAAAGTATTGAACATAACTTCGCAAAACCATTTGTTCAGGAATCCATATATGCTCAACGATTACAAAATCAAATTAATAAATAAAACAAAGAAATAGAAAGAACACAAGCACATCGTGAGTTTTACCCGATTTGAAATCAAAACGACTTAAGCCTCAAGCCAATAACGTGTCAAGATTCAGCCTACCTTAAAAGCCGCTATGTAGTCCTCATCATCATCGGAAACATTGTCGTAATTCCTGCATTGCTCTGTAGCATCTTTCGCTATTGCTTTTAGACTCTCTTTAAGCCCTTTGCGCGATGTGCTTTACCACCGAACTACTCCACCTTTTTCAGAGCAAAGTAGCGAGAGCATCTTTTGTACTTTCGAACAGTGGGCTGCACCGTGCGTACAATTCTTTGTTTTTTTAGTATGTATGATGACCAGAAAGTTTAATGAAAATAGCTGGGATTTATTCGCCAAGTCGTTAAGTTTCTTACTCGCTGTTAATGCGAGTACAAGTAAGTAGTGAATAACACTATCATATATTAGGATCAGTACTGAATCGATTGTTCTTACATGAAACCAGCATGCTGGCAATTTCTCGAAATCTTACACGGTCTTGCGAAACAGTAATGAACCATGGAAATATGTGCATATATCGTTGTTCCACCTTCTTAAGATTTATTATCTCTCACTTTCAGCGGTAAGGTCATTTTAAAGACGGGGAAGACATTCCGAAAATTGGTTACGCTCACTGTTAAAGGCATGTAAAGCTGGAAAAGATTTGGAAGGTATAATCATTTAACATCGGTTGCTCTCTGACTAGCTTTCTCTTATATCTTATTCGCAATATTTGGACCTGATGAAGGATGAGAAGAAACCTTCCACACATGGCAATATCTCATCTTGGATGACTACAGATCACCGAAAAGGTTTATCTTTAACAGGTACTTTGAAGAAGAGAAGTCGTAAAGTAAAACTTAAACGGTCATTCGAAGAAGGCTCAACTGTGTATATTTATACGATCTTAAATCTTATCTATCGATCCAGAGTATTTATCGTAAATATATGAACTCTAAAATCGCAATAGAATGTATTATGGAAGGAAATTTTTAATAGCTATTTGGAGCATTCATCAAAGTGAAATTCTTGATTAGAAAAAATCAGTCAAATAAGCCCAGATTGCAAGTTCATTAGAATGATCAGAGCTTTTCTGTTCTAAAGCACCAAAATAAGATGGAAGTAGAATCGTGATTTATTATATGTATATGTAGAAAAATATACCAGGAATAGCCTGTTACTAAATTTTAGTAGAACCGGAACTTAACGAAAGTAAACTTAGAATTTGAAAATAATCTTTCAAAGTTTATTACTAAAAATAGGATCACACAAGCAAAGGATATCTAGCACAGGATCATAAAAGTTTTGTGAATATCTATCTGACTCAATGAATCCCATTCTGAATGCTTTGAAAATCAAGGCATGCGTATTTAATGATCTATATTTAGGGTATTACTCCATTTGTAAATTCTAATGCCATATATTGCTTGAAGATGAGCTTTAAAATTTAGCTCAAGTTCAGTCAGGAAACAAAATATTTGCTGATGCACTGGCTGCCTTTCCAAAACGAAGCCCCATTATTTGCTACATAATTTTTTGCAAATACGAATCCCTTAAGCACCCACTGTAGATTGCCATAATTGACGACTTCTAGAGCCCCATCTTCGTCAAACAGGATTGGAAGTCAGACAAGCGTTGCTGCTTATATCTTAATTGAAATTTTGTCAAATTACGTTGACAGTTTTAGATTAGATTATTTCAATAAAATATTTTTTGGAATTTTATTGCCTTAAGCGGAATGAGACACACAGGCACAAACTGCGTGACGACTGTTGGCGGCAACAGCCACATGCGAAGGAGCAGCAGAAATGAAAGAACGTAACGAAATGGAGCAGAAACTGACAGTGGCACGGTTGGATTAATATGCAGGCGCACGCAACTTCTTCGCATTCCCCGATTCCTCCAGTGAATTTTGATTTTGATTTTTCATAAATGTGTTGAATGCGTTTTGCTGAATGAAGCATGTCGCATTGCGTCTGTACTACCCTCCTCTCGCCGTATCTTTGCCCCGCTGATTAAATCTGAAAGCTTCTTGGTCGATGACAGTTTTCGGGAGTTCGAAATGTTTTGTTCTTGTGCTTTTTTTACTTTGCTTTTATTTTTGCCTTTTTCGTTGATAGCTTCCGTGAGTGAAAATGGATTTCGTGGTGGCATCGTTGGTTGTGCACTTTCAGAAGTGATGATAATTAAATCCCAGTTTAAGGGTTTCTCTTTTAATTTGGATTTAAGTGATTGCATCGTTGTCATCGTCAACGTGCTGCGTGTACTTGGACTGGTGTCTTTTGGGAACTTTTAATTAAAACAAATGTTAACTGTTAACCGAAATGAATGAAGGCATTTAATAACAAAGATAGTCGATAAATGCAACAGGATAGCTGAGAGAGAAACCAGAAAGCTTCGACTTCATCTTCTTCGCTTATTATGAGGTTGTTACCAAATCTAAACGTAACAAATAGTGGAGTGTGGCTGCTTGAGGGCTGGTTGTTAACAACGCTGAGCAGCGTTTTAAGGTTTCAAGTTTTCTTCTCTGAGATTATCTCTTGTACATTACATTCATCTGCAGCGAACTTATGTCCCAATAATTGCACTAATCCATAAAGTGCTCGTCTGCACTTTGGCAGTGAGCAACTCTGGTGCTCCCGCCGATGCTAAGAGTATATCAACAATTTCTGGAATTTCAGGTAAGTTATGTTAGATGTCTTATCTTCCTATTTCTTGTTTACCGCTCAGTGGCTTCAAAAGTATGTTCGTGTTGTGCTCTGCCCAAATAGTAAGTTGCTTATCTACGGGTTAAGTTGGAGCTCATGGTCCATATCACTCTTTGTCGTTCTTCCTTCGAATTGCGGATTCTGTCAATGCTCAACGCGTTTTCACCCGGTTCCTTAGTGTCATGAAGTTTTGTGTTTTTTCGGAGATCCACTGCATGCGATGGCGTTCGGAAATGTGAACATGCTGTTTTCAAAACACAAAGCCGTTGGCTGTGAGTTAATTGCCACAGCTTTTCACAGCTGCAGGCAAAACAGTTATCACTCGTTTGACTACTCTATTTAGCAAGATAAATTGCAACAGATATTGTTACAAAAATTTGACTTAATCTTGCTTCAAAATTGGCAAATAACTTATGTAAGGAACGTTGTAATTCATGTTATCCAAATTATTGTTAGTATTATATAGTGCTTCACCGATGCTGCGAGGCAACCTCGTTCAAGGAGGCGCGAACGAGGCGAGACCGAGGCGAGATCGAGGCGAGGTGGAAAAATAAATCTGCTTTGCTCGATCGTGGCGTGGCGAGATCACACCGGCACCTCGCCTCGCCTCGTTCTCGGTTCTGAGAATGAGGTGCTTCGCAGCCTCGCTTTAGCACTAGCTCGTATCGGAAGTAAGTGCAGTATTTTTTATTTTGATACTATTTTTTGAAATTTGACTCGATATTTATTTATTGGAAAGCAGTCTATAAAACTTTTATTTTGAGTGCATCTTTAGGGTAGCCCTCATAAAAAAAAATTTTTTTAAAAATCATTTTCTCGAAGACCGGTTAACCGATTCACACCTAACTCACACATATCGTCATATCTTCGGTCTTTAGAGTCATCAGTACTAAAATGATCTCTTATCGAATGAGCTACTCTCTTTTGTTATTATTATATGACGAAAGATTTAATAAGGGGAATTTGTTGTTAATTGTGTTCAACCGATCGCCTGAAGATTTGGCATGTGCTTATGTTTCTTATGATTTGGGGAAGGTTCGTAGCATACTTTGGTATTATCAACTACTTGACGCAGATGAATAAACTTCTTTTTTATATCTCAGTAACTATATGACGTAAATGGATAAGATTTGGTACATATAATTCTTATAGTTTGTAAAAGGTTCGTAGCTTAGCTTGATTTGAATAAAAATGGACAGTGCCACGCCGTTCCATATAAGAAATGAATTAAATTCATCATAGCTCATCAATCATCATATATGATGCAATCCACCAAAAATAAAATATATTTTATTTTACTTCTTGAGGCGAAGCAACGCGTGCCGGCTTTGCTAGTTGAATATATCGTTGGCATACAAGCAAAATTGACCATTTTTTTTAACAACCGAAAATAATATATCACAAATTTAAGAGGGTGTAAACATAACTAAACGATTAATAACCAACTTATTATTTGTTTGCATATAGTCAATTTTGCTTGAATCCCGACAATATACAGGACTGATAATTTTTTTTTAATTTAATGAAATTCTCGGTTTTTACCGAGGCGAGTTATGTGATTTCACGACCTCGTCCGAAAACGAAGCGAGGCGAGACTCAAATTTATAAAACGAGGCGAGACCAAGAACAACTAGAACCTCGCCTCGGGTGAAGCACTAGTATTATACTTAACTATCTCGTGGATTATTGCTTTTACGAAATATGTGCCACTAATAAGGGTTGACTGCAGTGCTACCAAGTGACCGGACTTACACGGCCAGGTTTGGAATTTTTTGTCATAGCCGGGAACCTGGTAGGAATTGAAAAATGTCTGATAAAGTCACAAAATGGACGATTTGTGTGACATCGAACCAGAAAAAGATAAAATTTTTACCATTTTGTGATTTAATTTCTCATCAACGTTTTCCAAAAAAGAAAATGTCGGAAATTGCTTCTGTACGACTTGGTAACCCTGGTTGACTGATGATTACTGGTGCCACCTCTGTTGGGGTTGCATTGGTTATAGAAACGTTTGCTTATCTGTTTTCGATCACTATATGATATTTTAATATAACTACGTTGGGTTGGAACCGGAACTCTAATGTGTTTTCGTGAGTACGGATGAATACACCAGCATCAACCATCCAAACAGCTGATGTTACCGAGCTCTCTGCACCCAAACTGGTCTTTGGCTTAGTTACTCACCCGAGCACGCTATAGTTCGACGTACGGTTGATGAGATTACGCACTCGTAATGTGGTGTTACGTAAAGTTGGTAGCAGCCAAGCGATAACCTGTGATATGCAAAACAGTTGTTTTCAAATCAGCTATTGAAGGGAACATAAAAATTAACAAATAAGGTTATTAATTTTCAGAAGAGAAGTTACTGAGAAAGCATAACACTCTCATATCAAACATTAGCAAGCTATCTTCCCTTAACCGTACATTACCTAAGTTGCTTCAGATGCATGACTAATAGACCGAATACCAGCATATGACCAACAACACCCGTAGGTCTCTCGGCATTGTATCTCTTAATAATTTCGCACCTTAACCATACTTCCTGCAGTTGTTGGTGACGCCTTGACCACTTAATCCGGCGATCCCCTGATGACACCTTTTTATCGTGTAGTTTTGTTGCTGTTATTCAACTCGGCGAATCCTACCAGCTGTTTGTCAAAACATACTATCAGCTGTCAGTCAGATTTGTGCATCCTATATTCTCTCTTGAGAATAGTGAGATGTAAAACTGGATATAAAAACTGGTACATAATTAGTTTCAATATTATAATAATAAAAGGATGGGTATGTTATCGTCTGCATAGTTGTTGTGAGTGTTAAAGAGACTTGTCGGTTCTAAGCACTTCAGCACTAAAATAAAACATATGAAAAAGAAAGTTGAAGACTTAACAGCCGCCCTATTTTCTACTAGCACCAATACCCATGCAAGCGTTAAGTTGCTTTACTATAGGTGTTCCTAATCCACACTATAATGACATACCGAAAAGAGTACAAAAAGCGATAATATTTGAGTATTTTTTGCACTGAAGGGTATCTGACAGCTATGAAAACGTTCTAAAGACAATCATGATTCACGAGATGAATTAAGTGGCTGCTGGGTGATACAAGTTCTGAAAAGAAACTTCTCCGGAGTGCATTAGTACCAGCTGGAGCAGTGAGGTTATATTGAATAGTTTTTTAATTGTATATATGATATCATTTTCCGCAAGCAATATAGAGGATGTTCTTCAAGCACACTTCCATTTTCTTAAATATTCAACTCTCTCTTCATTTGCACTAAAGTAATTCAAATCGATAGTTTTTTTCTCTTCAGCAAGGCATCTTCTTTTAAATATGTAGATATGTAGGTATATAACGATGTTGTTCCCATATAATTTGCGGTATCAGTCATGTAGTTTGTTCAGAATTCTAGGCAAGTTGGTTGATGAATGCTTATAAGCGAATTCCAACAATGTTTGGTTCTTGCGTTAGTCCACTCCAGATGAAGAAGTTTCTAACAATGTGTACGAAATTCGATGAAGTGATGATTGGCGGTCTACCATGCGCAACTGTAACATCAATAGCAACAACAACAATAACAAAAAAAAAAAAAAATAGAAAAACAATGCCCATTTTAAGTGTAGTCCACTAAATAAAGCAACAACAAAAATCAACGACGTCAAGTCATTATCTGTGACGACCACGACTACGACAACCATGGCGATGGCGAACTGACGAAAAACGAAGAAACGCCGAGATAGTAATTTACTAGCTGTGGAAGAATCAGATGGTATCGGTTAAGAACGACGAGAAGCAATAACGTGTCTCAAATCTGCGAACTGCACAAAGTAAACAATGATTTGCCTTGAAACATGTAATTTAAAAGTTGACTTCACATTGAATGGCAAGAAATGTTCGCAGAACAGAGAGAGAGCGAGTACGAGGGGGATATGTATTGCTGAAGATGGACTTGGACTTGCACACAAACTTGTAGCTCGTTTGCATTATTTGCTTAAGATTGTTAGTTAAGTGAATGAGTTATAAGCGAAAAAATGTATGAGGGAAATGAAAACACGGCTGTAGGCGCATCATCAACAACGAATAAATAACTTGGCGATGAAATTCATCCATCCATCCATCCATCTAGCTGAGAGCAACTAGCTGCACTACAACAGAATCGTCAATCCATCGGATTGGTCTTCCATCCATTCATGCAAGCACTGGCTATGCAGTTGGCGGTCAAACGCACTCGGAGCTTAGTGTAAAGTCTCCCTATGAGAAAGACAGTATTTTGAAGCTTTCAATTGGCTGTGTCCAATTCCAATGAAAAATTAAAATCAAAAATTAAATAACAAAAGCTCAGTGTTTGATTTCTTTTTGTTTTATCAAAAATATGGCTGTTTCTGGATTAAGGAGGCTCGTGGATCTTATATGCATGCTAACTTTGAGGAAAGTTGGTTAATAAATGAATCTGTTTTTTTGTATATTTAGAAAGGCTAATCACATTCTTCTGTCCTTCAAGTTTGAGACAGAAGGTAAATCACTGTCAGCTCTGTCATAGCCAAATAATATGTTTGACATAAGTAAGTTAAGGATCCAAAACTATCACTTCCATAAAAATATATGGAATAATTATTATATTACTTTCATATGAAAATATTAAAAAATATCTTAGAATAAAGTGACGAAACATATCAATAGCCTTATGTCTGAAAATTTGGCTCTGATTTCCTTATCTAAGCAAAAATTATTATGCTCCTGGTAATTTCTCTATGGAAAAGCTGCAATGGGGTTGAGTGACTTCTAAATATTTACTTAAATTGTGAAATTTCTTTGATAGTGGATTAATCTTTATATATGTATATGCTTATACAAAGTGGTCCGGTTCTGAACAGCCACATGACTAGTAAGTATGCTATTCCTTGGTGTATTGTGAGTAAAAAATTGTTTCGAAGTTGTATTTAGAAACAAATCTCATAATTTTCTAAGTATTCAATCAAGAGCAATCAAATGAACGACTCTTAGTAGATAAATAGCTCATATATTTTTAAGTTATACTTCTATTGCTAGTCGTGCATTTAAATCTGAATTATCGTCCTTTAAAGTCAAGCATTGTTTTTAAATTGGGGTTGTTCCAAAAATGTCTTAATAAAATGTAGTTTCCTTAGCCATATTATAATTCAACACAATACTAACTACAAGTTTACTGAACAAAGTTTTGACCTGGGTGTTTACTTTGCCATGTGGAAATATATCTAAATTTATCTCCAAACAGAGCTTTTAGCTATGTAAGTACATACTTACTCCATTCAATAACTTCTTCTTTTTATTTTGTACTACGATTAAAACAATTTGGGTATCATTTTAATATAATAAAATTAAATAAGCTTTTTAGTAACTTCAATAATTATTTCTAAAAGTGAGTTTATGTTATTTTCATAGAGTTTTTCTTTTCTTTCTTTTCAGGGTTCGACTTTTGGCACAAAAACAGGTATAAAATGTCACATATTATTAAAATTGTTGCACAAATTTTAAGATTTTTAATGATAACTAGAGTTCGTTGTTGAAATTCAACCATTGTAGTGACAGTACAAAAGAGATCAGTACCATATTACTTCATTAAACAACATTGTTCCCTAAAATAAAAATCATGTTATCATTTTGCCCAATTCCTATACCTATTCTCCTTAGAGTTCAATATATCTTCATACAAAATTTCATCTAAATCGGTCCATTTATTTGGGTCTAAAATTTTTTTGTTAAAGGCGTGGCACCGCCCAGTTAAAAAGAAATGTCTTTCCTTAAGGTGTAGTTCATCTCCATATTTAATTTCATGAACATCGGTTCATTAGTATAGCTTTGGAAACATACTTTCTGGTTAGAAGCAAGGCACCGCTTATTAAAACATATATCTATTTTCAGGAATCCCCATTAATTGTGTTTTAGCGAACAGGGAAAATTCAAAAAATGTTTTTATCCTCGCTCCAAGAGTCTGAAACGTTTATAATGTAACTAAGAATGTCTGACACAAAATTTTGAGCCAATCGGATAAGTCTTGATGGTGCCTGAAAGAAGCCGAAAAATTAAAAATCCCTTTGTATGAAAAAAAAAAACACTTTATTCATTTTAATTAAAAGCAAGGAAATATAGTATCAATTTTTTATATCTCAGGTTTTAAATTAAATCACCTTTTCAACGAGATACTGCGGAGTGAAAACGGTTAAAAAATAAAAAAGTTCCACCATTTTATTCATTACCTCATGTCTGTTTTCTTATATGATGAGTATTTTTTTTGGAAACGCTTCAAATATTATTTGCTTTTCATCCTCATCGTTCGTCAGGATTTTGGTATAATCTTTCATGAATCTTACAACTCTTTCTGCGTCATCATTAACGATAAGTAATTTATGACAGACGGCACGAACTACTTGGAATGCGCCTGCAGTTTCCCATGTGGATGGGTTGAGCTCCAAAAACTCTGATGACACACCAAATTTTGTAAAAAAAATGTTTTTTCCTGTGAGGTGCAAAATCATTCAGATTGTGTTGCAGTAAAATTTCTGGCTTTGTCAATTTTCGACCGTGCAAGAGATTTATATTTGGATCCCTGAACTGAAGGCGTGCAACCATTTCTCTCTTCTATTCTAAAATAACCTTTGGAACAAAATATGCCAGAGCCATTGCCTCTTGTGACAAATGCCATCAATGAATTTGAAAATTTCTTTATATCTCAACAGATATCGAAGAATTGGTTTCCACATAAGCAATCACGTCTTTCACGAAGTCGTAATCTTGCATTGGAGCTCCAGTAGTGTTCGTGCAACCCATCTATGCTCTTACGTTAATTCGAAACAAAAAATGCTGACATCACGTAAGCCCTTCAATTGCGCTGATGTTAACCGAAACTGCTCCTTAAATAGAATATTTTTAAATCGTAAATTCCCTTCTCCATCAATAGCGCGTGGCTAGTTGGACCAGGACTTCGAAACTTAATGCCACTTTGACCAAAATATTATAAAAACAGGCTCTATAAATTCGACATAATCGTCGCGGATTTGAGTTCTCTCCAATTGCTGTCGGCAAAAGTTTTTTAGTACATTGCCTTCTCATCTGATATTTTGAAACCGATTATATCATATTTGAGACCACTTTTAAATTACTTCTGATCAATAGGATGCCACGACTTCTGACGTAGATGTTTTAGGCAATTCCAACTCATAGACACCTCGCAAAACAATTGCGTTACATACTTCATGTGTCAGTTTCTAAAAATATCATCATGTGCTGACGGCATGGAAAACTATTTAATTTGCAGCCCGCACTTTGCCGAAAATGGCGGTATGCGTCTGTTCTCTCTCCGGTGTTACTGGAAGTGGTGTCAAAACTCATAGCAGCAACACCGTCAGAGTTATCCACTGAATCATTGTTCTCTCAATTGCAGCAGCTATATCTTCCCCACTGGAAGATGGCACTTTGGGTGCACGAAGGAATTTTGAAGTTCCTGCACAGGTGGCAAGTATTGCAATTTGTTCAACCTTGGCGCTGCCAGGCAACAATTTTCCGTCCCTGTGGATGGTTAATGAACGTACATTTCATATCTAAGGATATGTTTAAACGAACATCAATATTAATTACAACAACGTTATTTACTTAGAGCAACAACAATTTTTTTAAAACAAATGAATTTTCCAAACTGTAAGTTCTTACACTATGTCTATTTACACGAGATTATCTATTGTAACTTTCATATCTTTGAACTGAATGCAGTCCGTAATATCTCGTTGGAATGGCTAGTCAATTTAAAAATGGATGCAATAAAAAAAATTTTTCATTTTTCGGCCTCTTTCCGGCACCATCTAGACTTATCCAGTCGGTTGCAAATCTTGTGTCAGACATCCTTAGATACAATTTAAGCACTTCAAACTTGAAAAATAAGGACACTCTAATTCCCATACAAAACCTCATCAAAATCGGTGTAGCATCTCAGCCCAGACAGCGATTTTCCCTGTCAATTCCCATTCTCATAATTCTAAATAACCTTCTTATGTCTTCTTCAATTTAACAAATAATTACATATTTCACTAGCTCTCTTCCCAACCTTTCCAACAGCATATATATATATATATATATATATATATATATTATTCAGGCCTTCTAAATTTAAAAAAAAAAAACAGATTAATACATTTAGGGAAAAAACTTTTCTGAAAATGAAGTGCGCAACGATTTTTGTATATTGAAATTACATCCATTTTGTTCAAATCAGTGCTGGAACTCCTAGATTTTACCAATTTTTATAAAGCTATATATGCAAATTTTGATGGTTACATACATAAAATCAGCATTTACAGATAAATTATGTCTGAAGAAACTTCCTGTTATGCGGTTTTAAACGGTACCTTGTGTGAAGTAAAATTGAAGTGTTGAAAAATATTTTGTAAGAAAAGTATTTGCCGGACACTATTGAGATCGGAGAGTGTTCCCCCCTTTTAAAAGTGAATCTCCGGTTTCGTTGTTTATGGCTTTTACAGTGTCCTAGTTTTAGCCACACGAAATTGCTCTGTGATATTTTTGAAACTTTTTTTGTAATGTGGAAATGATCAACTGTTTATTTTCTATTTTTCAATCATCTAATTTTGGCTTCCAGGAACATGTTTTCTGGTAAGACTTTAATAATAACCACGCAGCTTTTCGCAAATCTACATCCTTACTAATAATATGTACTTACTGACCTTTACCAAAATAATCATTTAGTTAGCTGTGAATACAGGTAAAATTGATATATTTTACCTTAATATTTTCTGAATTATATAAAACATATAACATACTTTTGATATAAAAAAATATTTGAGAAACTTAATCCTGAATTTTGAACAGATTTGTTTCAAATATTCTCATATGACGAATTGTGATGAACTTTTCAAGCTGCTAAGGAATTTCTCATTTTTGATGAAAATACCTCATTCTTTGAGTTATGAACTTTTTCCATTTCTCCAACACTTATTCCATTTTTTGGCATTTTTGAAAAAATTATTCTTAAAAAATTCTGTCCGTTTTTTAGCTGAGCGTGAAATTTGCTCGCACTTTCAATCTAAGTCACAGGTAAGACTTTAGAACCAGATCAGAGTGCAAAGCACACTATATATGTATGTGTATCATCCATTTTGTCACAAAAAAAACCATATGGTTTTACACCAGAAAGAATCTTTAAGCATTTAAACAGCACCATAATATTTTGAACAGTATGCCAAGCCATTATAACCTGATATAACTTTGATCATAATATAAATTTCTGTCGTATGGTTTCCACACCCAAATCAAAAACTTGATATGATTGGAAACAAAGCGCAGCGGATTCGTGTTTGGCCAACAAAACCTACAATGTACTGAGTGCGATTTCCAGATTTCACCTATACGTATATTCGATGTCTCTGTTATCAATCACTACTCATTCTAAAGAAGATATTGTTTCATGTATTCCTCAGCGCTTCTACGAAGAACTTGCAAGTTTTTTGAATAATTTATAAGTTTTATAGTTCGTTTCGGTTTTTGAAATACATATCAATAGTTTCGACCATACAATTTCACTTTATGATGATTTCATGTTTCTTCGGAAATATAGTCCACTCAAACTAAACTTTTAAAAAAAACTTCGAACGAATGCTTATCATGTAAAAAGTTAATCAAGACAGACTTAACTCAATGACAAAATGGTTTTCACAAAAAAAAAATACAAATGGAGAAGTCAATTATGAAGTTTGGTTTCACGACATTTGGATATATATAACTATATGTTAAGTCAATATCAGTAAGAATCCTTCGACAGGGAATTCGAACTCTAACTTGACTCAATGCCGTTCCACAAATATCGTTCGTCCTAAACAACTGAAGAATAGTGCAAGAAAATATATACTATATATATACCTTCCAGATGATCTATACCTTATTTGCAAAATATTGGATGTATGTTTCCAAAGTTGGAAGTTGCATATTTCGTTAGTAATCACAGCTCTAGAGAAGGCACAGCAAAAATGGGGCTATTTTAGTGATATTTCCTTCATAGGGTATATTAATGATTCTTTGCCATAATTTCGAACTGGGTTGTTCGTCACTCCATATGTTCATTCAGTAATTACGCGACGCTTCTTCGTGGACTGCGCTCTCTTGTCAACGTCCTGTTTTCTGTTGTATGCCAGCAACAACAATGTGAATCGGTCAGCAAAACTCGAGGTCTTAAGCGCAGTGCAAAAAATGCAGTTGTCAGTTTTCACAACGAGCTGTCCATTTGCAAGCCATTCCAATCCGCCCCATGGCAGCGCTTGTTGTGAAGGCCACAACGATCGCGGAAAGCTGTACACTCATACGAAAGAACAAGATGAGATCGTCCAAGCTAACTACAAGCGCATTTACAAATTATACGAAATCATATGCAGACGACGACGACGCAAAAGTAATTTGTGATTTCTTGACGGGCGTAACCGATGGGATCGCGCAAATGGACTACGCGCGCGGTTTGCAGCTCATTTATTGATTTCAATTTTATCGCCGCAATAGCGCAATTATTAAGCTCATAGTTTTCAGAGCAAGTTAGAGCCCTTTCGATCGAACTGTTTGTTGACCGTCATCATCATCAGCGCGAAGACAGACAGATTAATTTCGTTGTTTGCTTCGCATCCTTGTTATGATACCTGCCAACCAGCCAGTCAACTAAAATGCCAGCATCTCTGACAAGCGCACATGGAACAGTCCAACAGTCGTAGCAACCAACCTACTAACCTCACCGCCGCTGCGGCATTCACTCCAATAATGAGCTGGTTGGGGTAATAAACGAAATTTTAACTGTCTGCTAATTCGCTGCAGGTAGTTGTGCAGCAAGTGATTAATTTGAGTTATGAGTTAACTCTTCATAAGTCTCTTGGAACAGTGCGGGCTATCTATGTCCGTACGCCTTCTGTTGATGCGTTCGCTCGCTGCTGCTGTTGCTGCAAGTAACCTGTATTTAATGTAAGGTTAAGTTTGGCTTTAAGTGCCTGGCTGTGCGCGGTGCGCTCGAGCGACCTAAATCAAAATCTAATTTGAAAGCCATAATTAAAAAGCAACCAAACGAACTCTTCGCGTTTCCTTACTGTTTTTTTGAATGACAGCCGTCAGCCCGCCCGTCCAATCAGTACTTTATTCGTCCACAGCTGTTTGTTCGCTTTAATGTTGGACCCCATCTGCCTGTCGGTCGGTTTGTCCATTCGTTTGTTTTTTTATTAATTTTAAGTTGCGCTTTACCAGCGTCGAATTCGTTATCGTGTTCTTTTTGTTTCGGTCAACATGTGAAATTGTGGCGCCCGCTGAAATGAACTCGTAGCTGTCATTCTCGGAGCCACTTCGTCAATGTTTATTTTCTTTTATTTTTACTGCTATAAGTCATCATAAACTGGTAGTGAGTCTTTCTTGATAGGAACACCTCTTTCATTTTTATTAAAATTCCTGCAAAAGTGTAAGGTCAGCAAAAGAATTTAATTAAATTACTTTGCTGATTTCAATTTAAACTTGAGATAAATTTAAAGCACAGACTTATCAAGGTCAATTTAAACTTTATGCATTGGAGGATTAATTTAGTTTTATAGCTCTATCTTGCAACAACAAACAACACTTTACTGATATCTCTCAGTACCATTCATTTAAAGCTCTCGAATAGTCAATTGTTGCGGTTTTGGGTTTTCGTTAAATATTTGAAGTACGGAAACGCTTCTATCCTGCTTAAGTCAAGAAAATTATTAGTTCTTACTGGCCAAACCGAATCCATATTACTTTTTTGCATTCCAGACAAACTGTTCCTGTGATACTTTCAAACTGGCTCTGCTTAGTGGCAACCTTATTAAGTTAACCTTCATAAGATCTGACACTAACGTTCTTCGGGTCGAATTTGACCCAAGTAGTAAATTCCTTAGTTGGACAACAATTTCTTTACTAAAGTCTATTATTAGAGCTTACATGTATGTTATTTCCTACGATACCTAGGAATAACTGTAGTTTTTGGTCGGAATTTATTTCAAATTTATATCAATTTTGCAAAATTAGTACAAGGAACATACGTATGACACATCAAATTTAAATTTTATTTCAATAAAAAAAATTGCTATCGAATTAACTATCATTATATTAGTAACATTAAATAATCGTTTTCGAATGCTGCTTAGATACAAATTGTTTACAAGGATGTCAGAGTTTTTTATTATTTTTGGGACATAATTGAAACCAGTTTATCTTGGTTTCCCTTTTGACCGGTCTACTAATTCTTTCTTATGATTAGGTCCAAGTGGACGGTTGTTGATCTGGTTGAGTCAAATCAGGTGTCTTCTATGCAATTTCTCATGAAAATTGTGCTCTTGGTAACTTTTTTGAGTTGTTTTTTTGTTTCAGGTATGAAACCTGAATTCTCTTAGGAGTGTCACGGTATAGGTAAGCAGCATTCGTTTCAGCCATGATTTTTAGCATGATATCTAACATATTACTAAATACCAATTGAGGCCATGGATTTGTATTTCTTTTGCAAATATAGCAAGACATAACTTTATCCATTGTGTCATTTTCAGCTTTGCATTTATTGTAATCTAATAATATTTTTTATTTCTTGTCCACGTGATTTCTAACTACTGAACTCTGATCTGCAGAGAAGATCCACTGACTTATTCTTTTTATAAATATCTACATAAGGACTGTCCCAGAAAAAACTTGCGCTTTGTTTTTTAGTTATAAAAAAATACCCATTAAATTTTTTGTTCTTTCTTCGTTTTTTATTAATAATGGCTAGTGTTCAGAATATAAATACTAAAAACTAAGTAACAATTGTTTTTTTTAAAAAAATTTTTTACTTTTTTACGTAAGGCCCTTCATTAAATTTTGTCCAGTCGTTTCATCGACAGTATGGTATGATTTGTTCCACTTAAGTCTGAAGTCTTGTAGATTTTTTGAAGTCTTACCACTCCTTCGAAAATCTTATTTCATTAGAGCCCAATATCTTTCAGTTGGGCGAAGCTCTGGGCAATTGGGCGGATTTGCTATTTTTGGTACGAAATTAATATTTTTACTTGCATACCATTCCATCATAGCTTTAGAGTAATGAGAGGTTGCTAAATCTGGCCAGAACATCACGGTACCCTCATGTGCACGAATAAATGGTTGAAGACATTTTTCGAGGCACTCGTCTATATAAACTTTGGAATTGATTGTGCCTTACGAAACAAAAAATTTGCTTCTGAGACCACAAGTGCAAACCATATATTGCTTCGGAAATTTCGAAATTTTTTTTCTTTAAATATACTAGACACATGACCCTTTTTTGGTGGTCTATAATATTTGTACCCAGGTAGCAGCTTAAAATGTGCTTTAGCTTAAGATTCGTCGTTCATAACACAGCCATAAAATTTAGTCAGGTACCTTTCACACAATTTTCGGGCTCGCATCTGAGCCATCAACTGCTTTTCATCAGAACCGTCTGGTACTTTTTGAACTCTATAAGTCTTTAGCTTACTTTTCTCCTTTATCCTTTGTACTGTAGATTTTGATGTATCTGCTCTAGCCGCCATATCTCGCACTGAGGTGTTGGGATTTTGCTTAAAAAGGCGCTTCACCTTCGTCGCTACCTTTAGGTTAGAAAATTCTGGTTTTCTGTCTGAACATTTTTTTCGTGAAACAGGCAGACCCTTTTTATAATTAGAAATAACCGTAAAGACAGTTTTTTCTGATGCAAAAACTATTTTTGCTATAGCTGAATATTTTAATTCTGTATTTTGCAGGTATGTGGACAGAATCAGTTCGCGAACTTTTTGTTGCTTGCTAGACATCTTTGTCGTTAAAATTGCAATCGTCAAGTGTTATACATCATATTAAAAGTCACTTTTCATAGAACAAATATTATGTCTTTTTAGACCTATAAGATTATCAGGTAGAGTATAATACAAAATATAAAAAGCGCAACTTTTTTCTGGGACAATCCTTATAAAGACCTGCCATTCACTATTATTTTTACGTAGCAGTTTTCACCAAGGTGATACGATCTAAAAAAAACTAGCTGTTGTAGCGTTATGACCTCTTAGACAAGCTATTCAATCGAGAGCTACGCTCATATCTTGATTTATTTTAGACATCCTTCTTATTCCTTTGTCGTTATAAGGTTAAATGTTCCAGAAATAACCAACCATGAGAATCATATAGAACCCAAAATTGTGTAACATATTTAGATAGCATGTGTTGCCACCACTAGCACCTACCTCTGAGCTGTTGTAAATGGTGTTTTTTTTAGAGGTTTGTTTTTTGAATAGAGATAAATCTGGCATTTTATGGTCAAATCTGGCAACTCTAATGTCATTTATGTTCAGTTTGGTTTGCCATTTCATCATAAACAGGTTGACAAAAGAACAACGCTTGCAAATCGTGCAAATTTATTTCGAAAATAATGGTTCAGTTCGCGAAGTTTACCGCAAGCTCCGTCCATTTTATGGTCGACATAATCGTCCATCAGAGCAATTAATTCGGTTAACCATGGATCGTTTTCGCACTACGTTTACTCTATGTGATAATACGCATCCGCAGAGACGTCGAACAGTGCGCACCGAAGAAACAATTGCCGCTGTAGAGCAAAATGTTGAAGAAGACCCGAATGAATCGATTCGCCACCGTGCACAGCAATTGGAGCTTTGTCCATCAACTTTATGGAAGATTTTGCGCAAAGATCTTGGCTTGCGACCTTACAAGATCCAGCTTGTGCAAGAATTAAAGCCGCGAGACCATGCAATGCGTCGTGATTTTGGTGTATGGGCCGAAAATGAGATTGATCTCGATGCTGATTTTCATCGCAAAATTTTGTTCAGTGATGAGGCTCATTTTTGGTTGAATGGCTACGTCAACAAGCGAAATTGCCGCATTTGGAGTGAAGAGAATCCACATGAGACCCTTGAGACGCCATTACATCCACAAAAACTGACTGTTTGGTGTGCTCTATGGGCTGGTGGAGTCATTGGGCCATACTTCTCCCGAAATAATGCTGGAGAGTCAGTTACCGTTAATGGGGACCGGTATAGAGCCATGATAACCGACTATTTTGTTCCCGAATTGGATGGCATGAATGTGGATGAGTTGTGGTTCCAACAAGACGGCGCTACATGTCACACAGCGCACGTCACAATCGATTTATTGAAGGAAACATTCGATGAGCGCATAATTTCGCTGAATGGACCTGTCAATTGGCCACCAAGATCGTGTGATTTGACACCATTGGATTATTTTCTTTGGGGATATGTGAAGTCGCTCGTCTACGCCAACAAACCAGAAACGTTAGGGGACTTGGAAGCCAACATTCGTGGCGTTATTGCCGACATACGGCCCCATATGCTCGAAAAAGTGGTTTAAAATTGGACCTGTAGAATTGGCTTTATTCGAGCCAGCCGCGGCGGCCACATGCCCGAAATCATATTTAAACATTAATGGCATAAAATTATCCTTCCAATAAAGCTAAATTGATGGACATTAAAACGATTTTCTTGTGTTTTATTTCAATTCGAAGCTCTATACCTCTAAAAAAAACACCCTTTATCTTGAAAGGTTCGTAAAGTTTGGGAAATTTATGTGTAGAAATCAATTATTTTGAAAAGAATTTAATACTAGGACTGTTTTCTGTCATATGAAGCAACATCGTTAATCTGTGCCTATCTCAATAACAATTTATTTGGTAAGCCAGACTAAGTTTTTGGAAAAACTTTCGATATAGGAATCATTCAAATGTTTTAGAGTTGCCCGTCTCCAACAGCTTTCTCTTTTTGCTAGTGCACGGATTTTTAGCTATGATTGAAAAGCTGTATTGAAACCGCTGCAACATTATTTTTCAAAAATTGAACTTTAACTATAACTTCAACTTAAGCCTTAACTTTGACTTTAACTCAAAATATGTTACTATAAGTACAGTAAAATCTCGATTAATATTGAACGTGTTCGTAAAACCGAGGTCTCATTATGTTCAACTAAACTCACATCAGTCATTATATATGTATATATGGCATGAAGTGTACATACATATGTATATATCTTAGATTGAAATTTATGACACAGTTTTATCTACATACACATTTAAAATTCTGGTATGGCAGGATAAGTGTAAAGATTCAATTTACGACATTTTGGAGAAAAATGGACAGTGAGGTAACTCGCATACGTAGCACCATGAGTTTTTGAAGGAGTGCAACATTAGGGCTAAATTCTTTTCCAGCAAACCGTAATATGCTTAAAGGTCGTTTCAATTTTTAGCAAAGTCGTTTTGAATAGTAGTAGGGAGAATAGCCTTTTCGCATAATCTCTGCAGCTCTACTATATCTTCGAACAAAGCATTATGTTCATTTGTTCAAGTCAAAACGATTATTTGCCACCAGGCTTTTCTTTCTTCGTTCTTCCCCCGCAAAAATAAACAGGTCTTAATATAATCGAATGTAAAAAACTTTGCTTGGTACATATAATCGAGGTTTCTTACAAACTTTCAAGTTGTGCTCATAATCCATGGTCTATATAACGTAGTGTATTATAATCGAGAGTATACTGTATATGCATGCAGTGAAAAAATATGAACTTGACAGTTGTATATTTTGCACTTGAAACAACAATAACATATTTTAGATTTTAATGAATTTCTGCCTGAAACCATGAATTTCTGCCTGAAACCAAACCACATTTCAGAAAACTTATCGCCGATCTTACTGTGGAAAGTTGATTTCATCAAAATAAGTTCATTTATGTTACCTTTTCATAGACCAAGGTCCCGCTGTATATGAGATTACAGGATAAGATTTATGGGAAAGATGGCAATGCATTTTGATGAAACTAGCCAACCAGGATTGCCTTGCTGTCCCGATGGCCGAAAGGACCCGATTTTGTACCGATTTTTTTAATGGAAAGTGTATAATATTACAACTTGCAATGTGTATCAAATGATTGAGCTCAAAGAGCCTACATATAAAATATAGGGTTGCCACTTTCAACCCCGTCCCAAACATGGGTTCCCACTTATTTTTTGCGCACTTTTTTTTTTTTTTAAAAGTGTTTTTCTAAAATTTTAAGATTTATTTAGCTTAAAATAACTTTTTTTAAGTACTTTTCTCTCTTGTCGAGCAGCAATTGAAAATCTATTTATTTCTTATTTAATCAATGCTTGTTTGGTAGAATAACAACGCTTATATCTTCCAAAGACGAATGAACTGCATGAAAACTGTAATAAAATTACGCTATAAATTGCCAGATAAGAAGCCACCGAAGCATTTTATACACGGCACTCTAGAAATATGTTCAACCAGGTTTTTCAAATCCTCGAAAATGGAAAAATTCAAAATTTGTTTTTGAGCCCCAATAGTATATACCTTACTCTCAAGCTCTACTTTACTTGAGAACCAATGTTCCTCAAGAGGAACCTTAACGTAAACAAGCTCGAAATCTTTCGAATTTTCCACGGTTTCCGAGTTTTCACATTTAAAAGAATACCCCTAAAGTTAATTTTAGTTGCAAATTTCATTTCACAAAAGGCAACACTGATTCCCTTGCGAACTTTAAGAGGCTGTTTGCTTATCAAATTTGCCGCAAAAGTTTTCGAGGCGGGAGCAAACTTTGCTCTATGCAAATATTTTACGAGACTCGAAAATGTGCTTAGCTTGCTCAGTTATCGAGAAGTCTTCGCTTAGAAGAATTTCATTATTTTAAATTTAAAGTTTGATTAAATTTTGAAATCAATACATTGTTCGAACCTCATCATTATGTATGAATTATGTCCGATATTATTTAATTATCTGCCAACAGACCTGATGCAGGAATCAGTCGTTTTTATGTAATTTTCGATGATTTTTCTGCAGATTTTGAGCTGTAACTCAGCCACAGCTTTACATTTGTTGGTTTTTATTTGGTCTAGAATAAGTGGAATGTTTGCGTGAGTCAAAACTATCATATGTTCTCTCAAGAAAACATCAACCGGCGTCAAGCCGCATGATCTTACTGGCTAATTAACCATACAAAATCACAAAGTAATGTGTTTTCGGTACTTAATAAACGCAAAACTAAACTAAAATTTATCAAATGCTTTTGCAATTAGTAACATCTTGCCTAAGCCACTTTCGTCTAGATCAAAATCATCAAATGCAGGCCAAAAAAAACGTGTATCATAAGGTCATGACAGTTTTATTTGCGTCTTCTCCAGAATTTAACTAACATCGATGTTTTCAATAAGGTGTTGAAATTTTCAACTTGTGTTAGAAAAAGCATACTCAGTTTTCCAATCCCAAGGCTTCCCAAATGGGCCTTATTTAGCCGTTCATCTTTTTCAAAAATACACAAGCGTAATATGAATTTTTACTTTACAAGGGATAGAATTCAAATACAAAATCCTAAAAGCCGAAACTTGCTGATGGAACATATTTCTGGAGTGCCGTGTGAAGTCTTTACTTCATTTTTTTTTTATCTCAGAACCAACTCTACTGCGCCAACTGCCTAGCTTACCAAAACTTCGCGCTGAGATTAAGCGAGTGGCAGATGCTAACAAGCCAACTCTATAGCATTAAGCAAATTATGATTAAAAACTTGAAATGCAAGCGAACCAAATACAACGTCGGCATAAGAAATGGAAAAAAAATATCAAAATTCTAAAGATAGGAAAAATTATAAAAAAATAAAAACTCCCGCAAATGGACTGAAAATTTTCGAGGGCGTTCCTAGAAAATTATTAGTTTGCTTAAGGAGAGAGTTCGCGTTCCATTCTCAAGTTCAACATCAAGTTGAATCTCGTCGAAGTAACAAAGAACATGGAATCATTTCATGTACTGGCGGAATTTAGCCAAAAAGATGAGAAAATAATGCACGAGTATAAACAAAATTACTTCTTGTACTTGAATATCAAAGTGGTAGAGGTATCATGTTGTTCTTTCCACTGTGGTTTCCTCTGGCCTCAGCGGATTCTGTTGTATTTTTTCTTCTTTCTGTCGCCTCTTCGTTATGATGAAACATGAAAATGCTCAAGAAGACGAATTGCATGAACTCAGCCGGCAGTTGAGATGGTAGAGCAAATGATTAGAGCCTCATAACACGGCAATCAATTTAATGAGGGGGTTTGCAAGCTGCTTAACCGACGACCGACCAAACAACCAACTGCTAACTGCGCCAACTGTAACATCCTATTGCCTAGCAATGGCGGTAGTCTGCGCGCCATCGACCATCACTTTCTGTGACGCAATGTTAGCGAAACTTGTATCACGTACTAGTACTTGTTAAAAGTTGCCTACATCATAGACGTCGACGTCGGGTTATAATTATAATGATTTTATACGATCATGTTATGCAGTTGATATGCATTGGAATATGTAGAAGGTAGGATATACCCAGTTTATTGTATGCAAGGTGAAGATATATTGCATAAGTTAACCAATTTTAGAGAAATCATTTTCATTGCAAATGAAAGTGTGTGATTTTGCTAGAAGTGAAGGTAAGTTGGGTCGAAAAACATTAAACGAAATACAGATTCTGCATAAAATTAATATCGATTCACACTTTCAGTAGTTGCTACAGTTTTCCATGCAATGTCAACTGTAACGGTTTCCCTTTCCAGTTATTATCTTACCATGATCATTAAACTCCGTTAGGACCGTACAGCCAGAACAAAATTTCTATAGATATTTCGATTTCTGGTATGTTGTTTAATGCTGTGCCAGTTCATTGCAACTTTTGGCATACCACATTCTATCATTCGGCGTCAAGTTCTATTGGGCCTCTCTTTATATCTAGCTCGCTCAATGTTGCACCAAAGAGCTAATCAACAAGTTACCCTAACGTATATCTTTAATATGCGCCTCAAGTTGGGATTCACAATTGATATTATTCGTCTCGCCAGTGTGATTGTGCGAGTCAGTTTGATCTATGGTCATAATTAGGAATAATATTGGTGACATAAAGTATCCCTTCTTGACACCCGTATTTGGTTCGACGACAGACGGTGAAAAATTGTTGTTGTGCGATGCGGCATTTTAAGCTTTCGCATTAAGCCATAAGGATGTTCAAATGTTCGATAAGAACATTTCTTGTTCCCAGTGCACTTCAAATTGACCAGGGATACACGAAAAATGTTGTGATATTCTCTGTAACTTTCACTAAGTGTGGGCTTACCATTTTTCCTAAGTCATTTGTTAGGAAGTCTTAGTTCTCTCCAAATGGCTTTGAAAAGGAAATACATAGTAGGTGTACCACTTAGCTAGCCTTTATTCATTGAGAGGTCTATAATGCCGAAAATTGTTTTCTTAGCTTTCGTTTTGGTTTAAACTTATCCTAAAGGTGGAAATATTCTAAAAATTAAGTTCTACACTTAAACAATTTTTAAAATTTTTTAAAACAAAAGCAAAAACATGGAGAAGCAATCAACAACTGATATCTGAACACAAAACTTATGTATATCCAGAACTTCTGGGTATCAACACAAAGGATATGTCATTAAACTAAGTTGAGACCTCTCTTTCCTTGAAAGCGATGGGAATTGAAATCAATTATGTAGATGAAATGAAATCAATTAGATGAAACAAATCCATTAGAATTGGCATTGAATTGATAGTATTTTACTATTGTTTTAAGTCAAAGTCATTTCAGAGATGCAAACAAAAATCGGCTTCGGTAGCTGGTTACAAAAACATCAGTTTAGGTTTCAAAAACTTTTGCGAAAAAAAATAGTGTTGATAAAAATGTTCTCTGCGACAGGCTTATTGCATGCAAACAGTACAAGCTGAAGGAGCAAATGGCTTGAATACAAATACAAAATCACACAAACAAAAAGTTCGTTGAGGTAAGTTACAAGAACAAATGGCATGCGACGAAAGCGAACCAAAATTATTTAATTAGAGCAATGTCAAGAGCTGAACGAACTGATGCGCTGAAAAAAAATTACCAAAATGATTTTACTCGAGTAGCGAACAGATCTCGAGAGAGCTCGATACTTTTAGATATTTGTTGTAAGAGCTAATCGAGCTTCGAGCTGTACACCCTTGCTAGTAATTTCGATAAGGTTGTCCTATTGTTTATTTCACATTATTTTAAGAAGATTTTATATTTACAGTAGAATCTCGCTAATCGAGATATGGTCTTATTCGGATCCGAATGTAATACGGACAGGGTGGAAAATAAAAATATCCATTATTTCACTTGTTATCCGCACCGACCATAGTTTCGCTAATCCGTATCGCATGTTATATCCTGCAATATTCAACAGTACAGTGAAATGGAACACGTATAGTTAAGCTATATACACACGCTTTATTTTATATTCCCTTATATACTTTACTCCGCCTATTTCTATGTAGGCTTTATTTGTTACTTCCCAATATATTGAACTATAACATAACACTTTTTTGCCATGCATGAGTACGTAGCACAGGGAATTCCCAAATATTCTCTTACACACTTTATATGATTCTCTCGTTAACCTTATTTCGCCAGTTTCTGCGTGCGCTTTATTTCATTCTCGTAGAACGGGGAATCACCGCACAAAAGTAAGGTTTTTAGTCAAATTAGTGGAAAAGTGCTTCCAGGAAAATATGGTGCCGGTACATCTATAATTTCTGATGTAAAGAAAAATAAAGAAAAACAAAGGTTTCTTTTCGTTTTTATAGTGCATTGGTACCATTTCTACAATATTTTACGAGTATATATGACTTTGGATATTCGGATCTCCGCAGAATCCGGATTGGCGCCGGTTTTAATTGATACGGATTAACGAGATTCTACTGTATTTAATTTTGACGATAGTCAAAAAAACCACTCGTATATACATACAGTGGTGGCCACGTGTTTAGCACAGGCTGCAGTGGTAACTTTATTTTGAAAATATTAATATTGTAGTCTAAGAATTCTTTACTAATATTTTTCCGTGAGTGCTTTTTACTTCTAGAGGATGAAGTACCGTTAGTTTAAATGATTGCTTTTACCCTGATTTTTCACATATTACATTCATTTGCAACTAACGCGCTTTTCAAAGTGGTCACGAATTTAGAACAATTTAAAAATATCGCTGATTTTTTTTTTTAATTTTGTTTGATTTGGTTTATTTCGTAAGGTATGCTTAAATTATATAATTTTCAGTATAATTTTAACGAAAAATATTTTAAGATATGGCAAAAGGAAAGTGGTGTTCAGAGATTCACCGGCAGGTAATTCATGAAATGAAAAATAATGGAAGTACAGTTGCAGAAATCAGTCGGTCTCTCAAATGTTCCAGAAAGATGGTGTAAAATGCACTAAAACACGTACAGCAGTATGGGAGCACCAAAAATGTTATACAGTGTCAAAGAAAGCGTAAAACAACAGTAAAAGAAGACAGTTTAATTAACAGAGCTTCACTTAAAGACCCTTTTAAAAGCTCAGTATATGCCAGTGGTAAGAACGTTTGACTGGGGCGCAGCACTCACGGGTTCAAATCTTGGAATAGATACTTCTTCTTAATTCAATTTCACTTAAAATTTTTGATTATAAAATGATTTGAATAACCCAATTTTATTCGACTGAGGTTTGAACTTGAGTTGTTTCTAGAATAGTTTGAATACGACCCGTTCGTTATGTATTTCGACTAAAGGATATTGATGTTCCATAAGATAAGTTTGAACAGTTGAAATGAAATCGGGAAATTGATGAAAACAAAAATAATAAAACTGTGACTGTAAAATTAGTAGTGCAATGGCAAAAATATCATAAAGAAATCAATAGTTTATCTGGTTCACTTTATAAAGGGTGATCCTCTAAGAGCTTCTTCATTGTTTAATAAATAAAATACATTAAAATCAATGTAAATGCAAATCGTTTTTTGGAATGACAGTTCGGTTCCTACAACTCATGTTTAAAAATTATTTCGTTCAAATGTTGCCCACGACTAGTTATTAAATGGTTCATTTTGTGGGTCCAATATTCGACAACTCTTTCGAGCATATCGACCGGTTTTCCTTGAATACCACGAGATATGTTGGTTTCAAGAGCGTCAGTAGTTTCTGGTTTGTCGACATGAACAAGTGATTTAACATATCCCCAACGAAAGTAATCCAATGGCGTCAAGTCACATGATC
Organism: Meiosimyza decipiens; assembly: GCA_963680825.1. NCBI lineage: Eukaryota > Metazoa > Arthropoda > Insecta > Diptera > Lauxaniidae > Meiosimyza > Meiosimyza decipiens. The sequence continues at coordinate 64,893,269 of OY804258.1, read as the reverse complement.
TTGGTGGCCAATTATCAGGACTATTTCTTGAGATGATGTTTTCATCGAATGATTCCCTCAAGAAAGTGATTGTTTATCCAGCTGTATGGCATGTTGCGCCATCCTGTTGAAACCAGAGGTCAGTTACATCAATATCCTGAATTTTTGATAACAAAAATTCATTGATCATTGCACTGTAGTGAGCACCATTGACCGCAACACGGGCTCCATCCGCATTTTTGAAGAAATACGGTACGATGATGCCTCCTGCCCATAAACCACACCAAACAGTGCATTTATCGAGATACATTGTAAACTTTGCTTCTGGTTGATCATCAGCTCAAATACGGCAATTTTGCTTGTTAACGTAGCCGTTCAACCAGAATTGAGCTTCGTCGCTAAACCCAATTTTTCGATAAAATTATGGATCAATTTGAAGTTGTTGTAAGGCCCATAAAACGAAATCAAAACGTAAACCAATATCAGCATGCTTCAATTTTTGTACGAGCTGTATTTTATAGGCCTTCAGACCAAGATCACGCCTCCATAAGAGATGCCCAAAGCCTGAGGTCGGCGAAGAATCGATTGTTCACGGTTTTCACGAACACTCTCTGCTACTGCAGAAATATTCTCAAAATTACGCGCTGTATGCACTCTGGTTGAATGATGGATGTTCAATACTGTAAAATTGGTTCGAAATTTAGTGATGGTGTTACGAATAGTGCGCTCAGTTGGACGCTCATAACGACCAAAATGATGTTGAAGAACTCTAACGTCCTCTAACTGATGACTGATTCTGGTGGTAAGTTTCCACAATTAATAAACGTTGTTCAGGAGTAAGTCTATTCATGATTGAGTCGTATTGAATACTGAACACAAACGTCATATGGACAAGCCATTTGGCACATGACAGCTGTCAAACCAACCCAGCTGGAAAAGGGACCTTGCTTTGGATCACCCTTTAGTAGACTTAGTATGGGCTCAACAATAGTACAAGTCCTATTAATTTTGCATGAAACTATTGTCTCAACGGTATTAGAGTATTAGTTTCTTAAATACTATGAAATTAATAGAACCAGTATTGATCGTTTATAACTTGTATATTTTACCCTGAGATTACTTATTAATTAAAAGAGAAAATTGTAATACTGCATCGAAAATTTTAAATAAAGTGGGAGTCTTGATAAATAAAAATAAAAACACATGCTCTTTCCATTGCAATAAAAATAAATATAAATTTGCATTTTGAATTTGAAAGTGTCATGTAGGTACTTCTGTTGCACAGTGCGTAATAAAGGGGTTATTAGGTCGATCCCCAGCACGACGAAACATTTCTTTGATTCAAAAGGAATCTTTTTTTTTCTCCATGGGTTCACTTTTAAATTTTTAACAAAACTAAAAACCGATTTTTTCATAAAGAAACAAATCCTTGACTGCTGACGTTCGTTAGTTTGGACTGAAATAAAATTTTAAAAAATAAACTGAATTAAATAATTTCAAAATACTAGGACCTGAAAAACTTCCTCCTCCACATGTATTTTGTGAGCCGGCAGGTAGGGCAGGGCTTCACTTTTCTTTCCCAACTCACGTTGTCAGTTAACCTCTCATGCTGCACCAAAAACACAGTTCGATTTCTTTGTCATTATGCTCTTCTGCAGTCAATTCAATTGTGTTTGAATGTCAGTTTTGAATTAACTGGATGCCCATTTTTGTTTTTAATCCGATGCCTAGCTAAAACAATACGACAACATTTCTGTTTCCAGTTAAATTAACCGGATCTTTGATATTTTTGTTAAGTGCATCATTACACGAACTTTTTCAAACTCCGTATCATTGCTTTGTTAGTGCGATTTCAATGAAGTTGAACTCACAATTCAGTTGTGGCAAGTTTTGATCAGAGCTGTAATAAATTTTTAGATGAAACATATCTTTACTAATGAAACATAACGTGAGGAATTGTTTAAAACCTAAAAAAGTTAATTTTTAATAATTACTCGTAAGCTTGACTCAAATTAATAAAAGTATAAATGTATATGGAAGAATTCTTTATAAAGGGTGTTTTTTTTAGAGGTATAGAGCTTCGAATTGAAATAAAACACAAGAAAATCGTTTTAATGTCCATCAATTTGGCTTTATTGAAAAGATAATTTTATGCCATTAATGTTTAAATATGATTTCGGGCATGTGGCCGCCGCGGCTGGCTCGAATAAAGCCAGTCCAAGTCCAATTTTGAACCACTTTTTCGAGCATATGGGGCCGTATGTCGGCAATAACGCCACGAATGTTGGCTTCCAAGTCCCCAAAGAAAATAATCCAATGGTGTCAAATCACACGATCTTGGTGGCCAATTGACAGGTCCATTCAGCGAAATTATGCGCTCATCGAATGTTTCCTTCAATAAATCGATTGTGACGTGCGCTGTGTGGCATGTAGCGCCGTCTTGTTGGAACCACAAATCATCCACATTCATGCCATCCAATTCGGGAACAAAATAGTCGGTTATCATGGCTCTATACCGGTCTCCATTAACGGTAACTGACTCTCCAGCATTATTTCGGAAGAAGTATGGCCCAATGACTCCACCAGCCCATAGAGCACACCAAACAGTCAGTTTTTGTGGATGTAATGGCGTCTCAAGGGTCTCATGTGGATTCTCTTCACTCCAAATGCGGCAATTTTGCTTGTTGACGTAGCCATTCAACCAAAAATGAGCCTCATCACTGAACAAAATTTTGCGATGAAAATCAGCATCGAGATCAATCTCATTTTCGGCCCATACACCAAAATCACGACGCATTGCATGGTCTCGCGGCTTTAATTCTTGCACAAGCTGGATCTTGTAAGGTCGCAAGCCAAGATCTTTGCGCAAAATCTTCCATAAAGTTGATGGACAAAGCTCCAATTGCTGTGCACGGTGGTGAATCGATTCATTCGGATCCTCTTCAACATTTTGCTCTACAGCGGCAATTGTTTCTTCGGTGCGCACTGTTCGACGTCTCTGCGGATGCGTATTATCACATAGAGTAAACGTAGTGCGAAAACGATCCATGGTTAACCGAATTAATTGCTCTGATGGACGATTATGTCGACCATAAAATGGACGGAGCTTGCGGTAAACTTCGCGAACTGAACCATTATTTTCGAAATAAATTTGCACGATTTGCAAGCGTTGTTCTTTTGTCAACCTGTTCATGATGAAATGGCAAACCAAACTGAACATAAATGACATTAGAGTTGTCAGATTTGACCATAAAATGCCAGTTTTATCTCTATTCGAAAAACAAACCTCTAAAAAAAACACCCTTTACATCAGACTTTGTATTTAACGAGAGAATAATGATTTGCTGTGCTGTGTAATTTCGCTTTAAGAATTCTTGTAGCTTATAATCCTATCAAGGACACCTGAAAAAAACTTTCAAATTCCCTTTTATATCGATCGCTCTGTATCCTAAAATAGAATATATATAACGCTTGCAGCATTTTTCGAGCTGAGAGTAGAACAGTAAAAACCATTTAATTGATCATTTAACGGCGCAAAAAATTGGGATCTATTTACCGGAGAGTCAATAAAGCGGGCCCACGAATCAATTAGAGTAATCTTGAATAAATGATCGATGGTCAATTAAGCGAAGAAAAAGTAGATATGTATTTTACCTAACAGCCCAAAATAAGAACCAAAAAGGTATAATAAAAATCTTTCAGTTTTAATTAAAAGGTTCTATTTTTTTATTTTTAATTATGCCACATAAAAAAAGTAAAATAACTCTTCAAGTAAAAGAAACTTGATTTCAACTTAATGTATTCCTAAAGTCCACTTAAAAAAATCAGTTATGGACGATTGTATTTCATTTTGAAGGCTAATGGTAAGAATTTCTATCTCCATGTTTTCAAATTCATTGAAATACTTCTTCTGAGGAAGGATATATGAGCGAAAGGTTTGAATATTGTGAAGTAGCTCATTAGCAGTTTCAACCCTATCAGTCGTATCTTTCTCTTCTTCGTCTGATCTCTTAAAAGGGGTATTTTTATATGTATTTTTCAGTTGGGAAATATTTTTTCTGATTATATAAGCGGGGTAATTAATTATGCGGGAATCATTTAACAGGGTATTTAGATGCATATTTTAAATGAGGAAAACTTTATTGGGTCTTTTTAGACCAGTTATCCGGGGTATGAGAGTGTACAAATTGGGGATTTACGAAAAATAGTTTTTTAAAAAAACGAGTGATTTTTCATTTCAGTTTTTAACAGAATGCATTAAAAATACAACATACAATTCAGCGAGAGTGAAATGAAACGAATGAACATTTTGAATGGGAGACTTAAGACTGAAACTCTTTCTGATGTTTTCCAAATTGCTGGTTAAAATGTAGACGGGGGTATACAACAGTACGCGGAAAAGTCACTGGTCCAGTTAGTATTATACATTTATAAACATATGAACAGGAATAACCGAGAAATATCGGCAATAACGAGACGAGAGCGATACAGATCAATAATTTCTCGTACGAGAAACGAGTACAAGACGATAAACTTTGCGCCACTACGGGCACGATACGATAGTTTTGAATTATCGTATCGGTGAAGCACTACTAACAATTATTTTATTCGGTGCATGATATAATTTCATTATAAGTAAATCGCTTACTGGCCACAAACCGAGTTCAGTGAATAGTAAATATTCGAAGAAAATTCGTTTTAAGTTGTTTTTTTAATTTAAGTTATTATATACTGAATAAATAATATCATTGTTTGACATTATGCTGTCATGTAGTTCAATCTAAGGTCAGTCAATTTCAATATAATTTATAAAAAAATCACATAAAATGTATAGAGTGCTTAAACAAAGCATGGTTCCCAAAAAAAAAAAAGCAACCACTGCAAAATTTATGATGTCAAAAACCAAAATTGACTTCAAGGTGGTTTGTAATTTTACAAAAGGATACATATAAAAAATGGTTTGTATGTATCATCTCAATTATAATCCAAGAAGTTTCACAAAATGCACAAAATCACAACATCTATAGAGCGAACAAAAAGAAAACCAAAGGATGTTCCATAAACCCAACATTGGTGGTCGTCCGAAAGGAAAAGAAAGAAACAATCTATTGTCGGTGAGTTTGAAAAATCCCTTTTGAGGCAAATGCTACCTGTTGTGCGTGTGTACAAAATATGTCTTGTTTGAGTTTCTTGAAACGATTCTTTTCTATACTACAAAGGATTTGGATTTCTTGTAGGTGTATACACGCTTAGTATTAGTTATATTAAGTTGAAAATTATGGAGAAAACCTTTTCTTCCTTAGAGTTATGGAGAAATCGGAAAAGAAACAATGTATTTAAATATGACATTTATACATAAATATATACCTACATAAATGCATTCTTCCAATATAATGCATTGTGGTATTATTGCTGATTTTTCTTGGATGTCCAGGTTGAGCACGTGTGTTGACAATTATTCTCGCTAGTGTATTATCTTTTGAAACTAATCCATTAAGTGGTATGTCAAATGAATATAACTTCAAAAATTTTTGAGCAAGGAATAAGTTGATATTGTTAAATATATTTGGCGACTTCATTTAAAGAATTTATTTCTATATTAATTTTTTTGGCTGAAAGAATCTTCAAAAGTACACACATATTTTGAATAACAAAGGAAACAAAGTTTAAAGCTTATCAGACAATTACAATTTGCAACTGACTGAACTTTCGAGCTCGCTGAATAAATTGACTAAATACCCAACGAAAAACAAAAAGTGCCCAAGGCATTGGATACTGGAACCACGAAAAGTGTTATGAATTGATTTTTCTTCAATTACTGCGGTGTGGTCCACTCTGAATTCCTTCCATAATGGCAAATGGTTAATAAGAATTGTTATATAGGCGCAAAATGACCAAATGGAATGTGAACTCATCGATTTGGCACCACATGATTTGGCCCGATTTGACATTTGTCTGTTCCAGTAGCTGAAAATACTACTTCAAGGAAGACGACTTGAGTCGTTAATCAATGTCAATGTATAGAGGTCTGAATCAAAAGCTGGCGTAGTTGTGTTACAGTGGAGCATACTTTGAAGGAAACAATATAAACTTTGTTGAATAAATAATTTTGTTTCGTTTTTATTTAATATTCTGGATACTTTTTACATAGTATACCTACTATGCATAGCTATTCAATTTCAGCCCTCAGTCTTTTGTGGCAGTTTACACTGGTGGTTGTCTAAACGGGTCGTAAAGGGTTTTTGGTCTTATAATCGAAAAGCATGTCGAGAATATATTGTTTGCAAAACTGTAGAGCTGTGACGCTTTGAAACGCGCAAAAACTATATTTTTATTCAATGGCGTAATCGATTTGAATAAATTTTCCAGTAAAGTTAGCTTTGATTAAAAATCAATTTTTTTTTTCACTCTGCTAAATAATCGAAAATTGTTTTGCAACCTTGTTAAAAAGGTACCAGTTCCAACTACCGCCGAATATAGTGGCAATGTCATCGAATATAACTTTCTGACACTTAATCAAACATTGCCACGGAGTTTCAGGTTGAACAAACTTTTTTCAATACTGACTGCAAAGACACCTTTATTTTCTGAAATGATTCCTTTATTTTTATGCTTTTGACGATGCCAAAACGTAATTTTCATTTCAAAAATGTCTACTGATATTCACGTCAATAGCTGCAGCTGCTTAGACTGGGCATTGAAAATTAATCAGATACATTGTCCTTTTGTACTCCGCGTTTTCACTCGTATTGACCTCAATTCAGTAGCGATTTGTCAAAATTCCATTTAAGTTTTCCCCTATTTGCGTACACCTCTGAAAAAGCTACAATTGAAATTTCAGATCTCTAGTTTCTGCTCGGCGTAGACGTCCCATTAAGCGAGTGTTCCGATAAGATTTCAAAAAATTTATAGTCAAAGGGTTGGTTATGGTAACAATGCCTTATTTCGGTTAATCTTGGAAGCAGTGTTAGCCGTGTGAAAGTCCGAAATTACTCCTATATTGTATGGAATGCGATCGAAATGACAGATTCAGTGAAAACTGGACTCGACTGGACGACAAAATTTCCACACGATTTTTCCAAATTCTTTTTTTAAACTCTTTTCTTCGCCAAGAGTATCTACCCACATCAATTTTGGTAACGAATTTTTTTATACATTCGCATTTGACCTTCGTTTTTTTACTTTGCTTAAGACTTTGAAGATGTTCGGCATAAATTAGGTCCCCATTGGCACGTTAGGGCCAAGTGCGAAGGCCCAGTGAATGTCGAATTAGGTCACCATTGAACAGGTCTAGATAAAAAATAATTGAGGCACACCATTACAATCCAAATCCAACTATCGGTGAACTTCCGCACTTGGCCTCAACGTTTTTGTTGGTGAAAAGTTATATGAACCTAATTTACACTCAACGAACTTTTGTAGGTGGGATCATTTGGGACTGATTTCAGTTAATTTTTCGGAGACAATTTGGCTCCAATCGATGAAGAGGCAACAACTTGTATCCGATGTCGACACGTTTTTCACTACCGGGCACAACTGGGAATGATGCAAAATATTTTTCGAAATCACACTAGCTACAGAGCCGGCAATTATTTTCGCCTTTCCTAATCGACTAGCTTAAAATCATATTTTATTTCTTTAAACGATCTACCTTCTGCGATTGGTGGAAAAGAAAATATTTTAAAATAGTGATGTAAAAAACTAAAATTTAATCTTTCCCACATAGAGCTTTACGCCTGCGTTTTATGCGAGACTGCACAAGCTCTGAGGAAAGAAATTACTATGTAAGTATTATGAAAGCATTGCTACATATTTATATCAGCTCGCTACATAAAGCTTATTAAGGATAATTAACGTGAACATGTTTACAGAAAAGTATTACACGAATTATGTAAAAATATTAAAATTAACTGGCAACAAAGGGCGAAACTTCAAGTGCTTACAAGTGAAACGACGTACACACACATGCCCACATATGTATGCACAAGTATGAGTGGTTATGCCAAAGGATATGTTGATGATGCCGATGTAACGGCGGTGTGTTGCATATATCCACAAGCAGAGGTAACTTTTGCATGAAGTCGAATTTTAAGTGAATAGAGTAGTGTGCACGTAATTATGGCGACCTTCAGGCTGCCTTCGGTTTGGCTTTATATATTAACTACATATACAAATAATGAACTACATTTTCAATTATTGACCCAAAATGAAGCAGCTGCAGCTGCCAAAAACAGAAAGTTGAGGCAAAAAAAGTTCCAATGGGTATGAAAAATATTAATATTAAAATCCAACCAAAGAATGTTATTATGAAATTCCATAAAAAAACGTTACACATAATAAAAACAAAATGTTATGACTAAAAAAAAGTGATTGATGTGAAGCACTCTGAGTGATTTTGTAACAAGAGTCTTGTACATATGCACCGATACCGCAGCTCAGCATGATAGGTTTGCAAAAAAATATCGATGTTTTTATGAAGTATCAAATGTAACATAAATATATTATTGTTTTGCTGATGTTCAGGATTTCTTTTAACATGCTATATTTATAAATATTTTCTTCAAGATCAATTGAATAATTGCAGCTTTAGTTTCGTTCTATGTTAGTTGCCACGCCCATTTGAGTAATACCATTCATATTTTGTTCATTGTCTTTGACTGTGATTCTGTAATTTTTCTATCTGGAATATTGAGTTGTTTCATCCAGGAGTCTTATGGGAGAGCGTATTTTTGAGAGAAATTTATAAATATTGTAAAATGTGAAGTTAAGACGAGACTTTGCCGACCTTTTGCACCATATCGGTAAAGCAAAGTGGTTATATTATGGTGCAAATGGTCAATAAATCCATAAATTTCCACACGCTAAAGTGTTTCTGAAGACAAGAAGTGGTAATTTCACCATCCTACGCTGAAACATATCCTCAAATATGACATTAAATAGCGTTTTTAAGCTATGTTATTTCAAATATTAGAGCTGATGTATCGAATCGGAGTCAAATCGGATTCAGCACGCCAAAAACGTTGGTAAAAGTATACCATCGTTCTGAGTCTGAAATTTGGTCGACCGTGTTAACAAAGCTGTAGTAAAAGAGTGAAATCTTTTGAGCTCACTAAACTAACCGCTCAAAATTTCTATTAGAATGTTAATAGGGTTTAAAATTTTAAGTTCCGTTTCATATTCTTCACGGGTGTCTTCCACATTAGTAACGCCACTGCAGAATAATAAACACTCAATACAGGTAAAGTTAAGACTTCCCAAAAATAGTTCCCATTATACTGGTTGAATTTTTCAATATGAACAATTTTAGACGATTCGCCCAACCTGCTTTAACACAAGATGTTTGGGAAAATTTCCATTGTAGGTTTTGATAAAAATCTTGAACGAAAAAATCAAGATACACAAATAAGCAACGAAGATATTGGGTGATTTTCCATGTAAAATTAAGGCTATTTACGACTAGGCATTGTTTTTGTTTTTTGATATTGTTGTCCACTTTAAAACTGGATTTTGGCAATCTTCAGCGGTATTCTTGTGCACGCTAGGGAGGCTTTATTGACTAATTTTATGAAAATTTTTATGCCCCAGTCAAAATGAGCAACATTAGGTCTCATTCAAGGGACCTTGAATGGTTTGCAAATTTGCGTTGCTAATTAAAACCCAAGTTCCGATATCGAATATTGATAGGTACATCCCTACGCAATATGTGCCTATCATCACTAAACCTTCTTAAGGTTAAATGCAAAAAATTTGGCATCAAACTATTTATGTTTTTTTTAGCGCATCGTTAATCAATAATGAAATTTCATTAATTGCCCTCAGGCGATTTTGTGTCTGCAGGATCAACCTCCTTGCGAAGCGCACATCCCTCTCACTAATGATGACAGCACATAATGGCAAAAATGAAAATTCCGAAAAAGCAAAACAAAAGATACGACACACTTAGAAATAACAACAAATGAACTGAGACCTTAAGGGGGAACCAAGTCAGCTATTTACATCCTAAGGGTGCAGAAATGCAATGTAGGAAAATTTGCAAACAAAAAGCCTCTGCAGAATGTTTTAGGGGAAAGCTGCAAGTGCGCCCAGTCAGTTCACATTAAGAATGGGTCAATAAACAGGCAAAATTTCGATGTTATTTTCTTTATACATATTACAATTGGAGTTCATTTCGTTTTAAAATTTACGCCTAAGGAGCAAACGCTGGCGAAAAGTCGTAGAGCATTGAAAACAATAAATTTGCCATAAAATCAAAATTTTCAGGGTTGTTCGGTAGTGCCACCTATATGTACAAACGCAAATCCATTTTCAAACGAATTTCAATTGTTTCAGTTTTATGTGAAAAATGCAGGCTGTACAATGCAATTCGCCACGGTTTGTTGTCTGAATTTTTATTTTTCCTTTAACTTTTTTTGTCTCTATATTTTAATGTGACACACGTTGCGAAAACTCACAGGATATTTGGCATACATTTTCCTATTATCGTAAGACAGGAAGTCGATAGCAGCGTTGCTGTCAACTGTTGCAACGCCCTGTAATTAGGCGCATCGAATTGCCATTTAACGCTTCTGTGCTGCTCTGTTCTCTTCTGTTTGACATCTCGGTTGTCCACATACGCGCATTGTGAGACTTTTGTCACAATATTTGGAATGCATTTTGATTTTCGGTTAGGCTGTCGCTTCATTTTAGAATTGGATTTTATTAATGTGCATTTTGGCGTTAAATTAAGTTACGGTACTTATCGATATTCGAACGAATATTTTCATAAATCAATTGGATAAACCCTTTAAATTAATTGAGTAGCTTTATTTTATGAAAATAGGTTTACATTTACTATCATACGGTTTATTTGTGATTTGAAATTAGACTGAAGAACAATGTAGCTATGTTTTTTGTTTTCTGGGACATGAAGGCGTACGGCAATACCAATACCAATGAACGAGGAAAGTTTCTCTTAGAATTCCAATTGGGCAAAAAATTTATTTTGCGTAATAGCGTTACTGAACTTTAATATTTTGTTGGGTACAGATTGAAATATCTCTCGTTTTCACTTTGACATTCCACATTCTGCTGACTGCTACATGGAAATCTGTCTAAATAAAGTTTACTCAGATCCTTGAAATATTTAAGGATAAACGAAAGTACATGCATACATTAGGCTGGTTCAAAATATTAAAGTTGCTGCAAACTTCGCTCCCTGGGCACCAAAAGTTTCGTATTGTTGCCAATAAGAAGCACGTGAAATTTGGTCCATTTCAGAAAACATTTGATGGACCCGCCGCCTAGAAAGTGGTCCTTAAACTATCGAAAATTCTTAATATCTCCCCGAAGCTGCCCCCTAGAGGTATCAAACATATCACACGGTCCCAATATTTTTTTACCTTCAACATTTTTTCTAAACATTTTTACTCGCTATCACCATCCCTTAGGTGGGCTCCTCTGCAAAAATTACGTTCTTGTGAAATTATGAAATTGACTACCCCCTCTCCACAGATCCCTCTGGAGGGGTAAAATTCAAATCCAACTACAATTATTTTTATTCTCCAAAACTTTTCCCTTGAAACACCAACCCCCTACCAACCACCCATTTTGGCGCCCCCCCTACAAAAAACACAACACAATACCGACTAGAACGTGAACTAATAAATATTCCATGCCGCCATCATATATACGATATTGTACTTCGAAGAGTTTTTGATATAAAGCTTGGTTCGGTTGCAGCTCCTGAAGTTTCCCTTTTAGAACGATTTTCAAAGGAGTGGAATAAATTATATCAAAAATCCTATAAAAGCAGATAAGTTCATGCGATAAAAATTTCGAAAACATAAACATCCCCAAAACAGATTTTTTACATTGACTACTCTAAAACATGAACAAAGCCTGAAGCTCTTAAACGTGACCAGAAAGTTATTCAACATAAAAATGCACGGCTACTTTTTAAGAACTTGGGGAGTCCCATAATAATGACAATGCGTAATATTTGGTACTTTAATGATACCTACGTGTGCGTGTACGTATTACCATCATCCCTTCTTCAGTTGCGGTTTTTCTCTTGTATCATATGATCCGATCACCGTCTTATATTTTGTTTAAAAATGTGTTCAGAGAAAGCAAAGGTGTTAACATTAAACAAAAAAGCAGAAACTTTGGAAAACTTAAAAAAAAAAGTGAGCGTGACAAACTCATCAAAGAAATATAACTTGGCATCGACCAAGTCGACTGTCAATAACTATCGAAATCTTCGCCTATATTTGGTATTTGTGAAGTCGCCTTTTGACGAAAACGTCTCCCGCTTTCGTTGATTACATGTCGCCAAAGTATGAACCGGGAAAAAGCAAGAGATTGAGATCGTCAGAGCTGCCATAAATGGGAAAATGTCTTTTCTTTAAAGAACTATAGTAGGACAATATGGTAGAGTAGATTTCTGATCTTTAAATTTTACATTCAAGAACGTGAACAATCGCCAAAACGTCGAATATTCTTTGTTTGTTCGTTTGTTCAATACAAATTGAGATGTGCTGACATACCTTGAAAAACTAAAAAATGTCGAAAAAGTCGTTAGAAATCTAAAATGTAAGTCGTTGCTGTTGGAGTTTTTTCTTCAAGCTTATTTAAAACCGTATAGATTTTCTTTCACAAAGATGTTAATAAATCAAAAATCCAGATCTGAAATCCCTGGGATGAACATAAGAATCGTCTCAGAAACTATGATAAATAATTGTGGAAAGCATTGAGATTAGGGAAAATCCCATTATGCACTGTGAATATTTTGAGCTTTCTAAAAGTATCTGATAGCTCTTAGGCTTACTCCAGCTGAAATCTTTAGATCGTCTGCTAGTACCTTATTAAAATATGAAACACATTAGATGCGGTATTATGAATAACATAGGCATAATTTTCTTAATATTATGAAAGTTTGAAAAAAAAAAGATTTCATCATTTGCACATTAACAGAAAAGACTTAAAATTTGATAAATGAATAAGAGTCTAAAAAATAAAGTTTTGAAAAAAATCTGTCATTACGCACATTGTGAAAGATGGCGATTCGTTAAAAATTATCTATTGGCTTCAGAGTAGTGTTTGTAACTCCAGCCCAGTTGTGCGAATAGTATACTTCAGTTAAGGTCTAATTTTGGCAAAAGAGATAGTCCAAAGATCAACTGGAGTAAAGTATTTTTTGCGCCGCACAATGATTCGTCTCCATACAAACGATGGACAAAAATAGAAAGAGTGGTCGGAATTGAATGAAATTTCGCATCTATCGCTTTTTTACCGATATTTTTAATGCGTTGCTGTGGTGTCATACAAATTATAAAATTGGACAATTATTATTAGAAAAAGCTTATGATAAAATGTATTATATAAAGTATAAGCATAAAGCAATTGATTCAAAATATACTGCACCAGGAAATGTTTTTGATAAAATTGGTAAGAAAACAAATCTTTAAAAAATTTTTAATATACAAAATACAGCTTCAAAAATATATATTTTAAAAATGCAGTTTGAGAATTATTATTCATATTTATTTTCATACAATTTAAGCTAACTCCAATAAATCCGAGTTAAGCGAGAGAACTCATAAGTGTCGTCTGGAAAAAACTGCTTTTTTAAAAAAGGCGGACGGAAGCGGTGTAGATTTTATTTGTTTTTATTAGAAGAAGGTAACGACTTATGATATATGAAAAAAATTCCACCGGTTTTACCAAGTATTTTTTTAAATGTCTTCGCAAATTGCAATTTTATAATTTACTATAACAAAAAGTTTCAATTTTGAAGTTGCACAAAGTTTTTAGATTTTATTTTATTTTGAATGAGTATTTAAAAAATCTTGGCCCAGCCAATTTATTGCCTTTACAAAAAAATAAAGTTTTACACATTGATGCATTTACACAAGATGCGATGAATCATAAGCAGTCAACTTTTGAGTCGCGGTCGCGGTTGCAATTTTGATTTTATTTTAGTTTTTTTGTATCCATTGTAGTTTCACCTTTAAATTGATACAAATATTTCTTTAATTTCTATCAACAATTTTTTTGATTATTGTCGATGGAACTATTCATTGTGCGAGCAAAAACGATCTCTCTTGAAAGGATTTCGGACCTGCAAGTATATTTTCCTTCTTTCTAAAGATTTTAGAACGTTTCTGCATCCAAACATGCGTATCAAATTAAATGATAATATGTCCACATTGAATCTATAGTAGTTACACTTATTTGATAAGTGAAGTGACCTTTAATATCGTCGAAACAATAAAACTAAGATAAAAGCACTTTGCTTGCGCTGGCACCACGTCTACGTCAATACTAAAAGGATTCGACGATGTAAATTGTAATCACACGGGGTTAGGGAATTAGCGCTTGGTTTCATCTGTGAGGTGCTGCAAATGGTTCGATATTTCGGCTTTAATTTCAGTTTCATACAAAACATCCTTAACGCACGCTTCTTCTGTGATTGCAAGTAATTCATGATAACCTAATATTACGTCACTGATGCCAAATTCAATTTTCTATTCCAGTGATGGCGAAAGTAATCAAAAACAGAGATGTTCTCACAGACAAAGAGCATTTTCCTTGATAAAGGTCTATGCAATCGGGCATTTATTCATATCTTGCCGTGCCCCACACTCTGAAAACTACTGGACTAGATAAACGTGGCTTCGTTTTAAAATGGCTAGAAAAAATGAAGTACTTCTCTTTGCAATTGAAAATTAAGCAACCTATTTGCTATGGAGATGGCATAAGTCGTGAAATAAAACCACTCATGCTTAATCAGATAAATGCTCCAATAATGAGTTCCAATTTTCATTAGTTTTTGTTGAAACATCTATGTGACTTTAATTTAATATAGAGTTTCTTCGCTGAATATTCTTTAAAATCGAAACATAAATTTTAGAAATTTGTAGCTTGTCTGTCGCTTTCACACCAATCCTGATGCAAGTTAGCTCTCGCTTCCTATACGAAATGCTTTAATTTACAAATTCCATGTTGAATAATTGTCACCATCTGATGTCCACTAAATGAGAGCTATTTAAATTATTAAACATGGTCATCACACCTAGTGCCAATGGTATGGTCATAGAAACAGAGCCAACCAAATGAATGGAAATTAACGCAAACTGAACAGACACTTTGGCTGTCAACACTTGGCAATTTTATAACACCCCAACAGCGAGTGATAGACATCAAAGGTTGACGTTAGTGGAATGTACAGTGGAGAAATATCGAACGATTTTAAAATTCTTTGAACAATATTTTTAAAAAATATTCAGCTTAAATTGTACGGGGTTAATAAATTTATGTTGAATGGCAACTATTTCTTTGGTATTAAAATTTCCGAATATTCCAATGAACTGAGAGCTGAAGTTTTCTTTAGAAACGGTCCCGATCGAAGAGAGTGCTCGCATGCTAAAAAAGTGGTTTTGATCAGCTTAATTTAACTTTTGCATCAAACTTTGCAGTTGTTCAACTTTCTCGCAATAGTGTTCGAGGTTTTTTGTTGTCCAACTTTTATGTCATCGAAGTCTTTTTTTTTATTTTTTGACTCTTCTTGTCTTGTAAATGATTAGCTAGCTCTCAACTTCCACTTGTGAGGCGAGAGCTAAAATAAATTGAACCCGCGAGCTTTTCCAAACTCCGGATGTGAGCAAAGGTTGTATTTCTCATAGTTTAAATTTCTCCCGATTTCAAATTTTAAAAAGTATTACCTTATATATATTTTAAAATAATAGCTGTACTCTCTGAATTGAACCTTTTTATTTCAATGCATTTTGAAGCACTGTGATTATTTACCTACACCAACGAAACAGCAGGGAGATGAATCGATTTGATCGTTGGTCCAAAAGCGTAATTGAGTGGTCACTTTGCATATAAAACATTTTTCGTACTTGAATGGCACACACTGCACAATCTGTTAAACGGTGCAACGTGCAGAAATAACTAAGTTGCTCGTTATTCAAAAATCCATTCCGTGCATCTCTGTACATCTGAGTTTTGGCACGCAAATGCAGAGGTGGAGGACAACGCGCTTCGCTAGAAAGGCTCAAATTTCCGGAGAAAAACTACCACGTTGTTGTAAGGATTCTGTTTTTTATTTCGTTTATTTAAAGCACTGTTTAGAAAAGCAAAAATACTAACAACATCAACAGATATTATGAAGAGAGAGTCCGAGGTGGATTAAGTGGTCATATCGCAGTGAGCGTGTTCATCTTCACAGGGTGTCACGGCATGCGACTTTTTCTTTATTTTCAATGAAGTCATTGCAATTTTTTGTTGTTGTTGCTGTTCCTAATCCTTTCGTGTGGATTTTTATTTTCAGCATAGAACATTCTGCTAAAGAAAACATGTGACCACTGGTGCTCTGCATGGAATCACGCCACAAATATTATGCATGTAACAAATGCATGGCATGGTATGCTGAATTCTCATAGAAGTTGTCAACATCAGTTGAATCAAACAAATATGACATGGTTCATTAGCTATATTCTATCAAATCGTAGAATATTTTCTGCAAATTAACTAAATGTTATTGAAAGATGCACCAAACATATTGAAATGGAGAATTTTTAAAACATGTAGACTTTTTCAGTTTTGTATAATATTTTTTTAAATAATTGAACAATATTTTGATCGAATTGTACAGTCTTAGCAGAAACCGATATTTTTGTGTGAAATTTCACAAATCGACAGAGACTACAAATGGAAAAATTTAACCTGGTAATTGGTGACATATGTTTCGGCTATTACCACGTATATACATATTCACATACATAGTATATACATAGCCTCATCAGACCAGCTTTGGTTAATTTGTACACGGATTTGAACCCCGACCATTCCATGAATTATGTTTGGACAGCCGCTCTTAACACTTGAGACACTTGTGAAATTTCACACAAAAATATCGGTTTCTGCTAAGACTGTACAATTCGATCAAAATATTGTTCAATTAATTAATAATAACAGTCGACTAATAACAAATAAAATTTTTTTAAATATATTGTAAACACTAAGTTTTTTTCCCATGATTTTAAGTCTTTAGTAAGTAGAATATAACAAAACATTAACATATTTAATTCATAACATTTTAACAACTAAAAAACTTAATATAAATTTATTTTATAGTAAATTGATATTTGGGCAATTTAATTTCAAATGAAAGTTTTACTTCAAACTGCAAAATACATTCAATTTAAGATCACTTTAGTATGAGATGGTATTTTCAAGTAACTGCAACCGTCGGTGCATCGAATTGACCTAGTTTTGTAGAACGGAAAAGTCTATGTTTGACCACTCCTTAAAAATTGAATATTTTAGCTGTTTCATGTATTCGTACTGCTTCGCAGCCATAAAAATGTTGGCAAAAAGTATGCTCCATAAGTCCTCAATTCGATTTTAGTCTGGACTAAAAGCCAGCCACTGCAACAACGCAATATCTGTAGACTTGAAAAACGCCATCGTATGCCGTGCAACGTTTTATCTTGCTGGCATATCCAATTATCGCCATGGAACTCTTCCGCGAATGGCATTAGTTCACTATCCAATTATTCGACACACTTTACTGCATTAATACGACCGAGCCCAAAGCAAATTAGTAACTTTTCTCTAGCACTAAAGTCAGCTCAAACCATAATAGATCCACTTGCGCCTGTAGCAGCTCTGCCTTGGATGGAGTAAATGAGTAAATGTCACATCCCAGAATTTGTATATTTCGTAAAAGGTCATGTGCAGATTTCTGTTGTGCTTTTTTAGACTCGGTTTGAGCACTTTAATTTATTCTGAAGACTTAACTTCTTTCTACAAATTTGTTCTATGTGTCGTCGGGTAATTGACCTAGTTCTGCCTCAATATCTGCGCAAGTCATCATTTCGCTCGTGGCTAGAGTCCCTATGTGTCATTTAGTACACTCATCTACCTTGGGTATGGGACCTTTGCGATTATTTAAGCTATATCTCTGTGGGCTTTTCAAAAAATTCGTAATGGTATTACGATGGCGATTTGTTGCACCAGCAATTTCAGATATTTTCATCCCAGCTTTATGCCTTGTTTTTATTCTAACTTTCTCTTCATTAGTTAGTTCTTTTTCAAGAGGCATTTTGAAATAAAATAAATATTTGCCATCACATATAAATTACAATTATATTTTTATATTAATGATTACATACCTCTTCAATAATTTTGTCACTTTATTTGTATTGATGATGACGCTGCAGTATTCAAAACTCAAATAAATCAATTTGCACACATATCAATTTTCCATGAAACGCAGTACAGTGAGCCCCGCTTAATAGATCCCCTGTTAATGGAATTCCCCGGATAACTGGTCTAAAAAAACCCAATGAAGTTTTCCTCATTTGAAATAAGCATCTAAATCTCCTGTTAAATGATTCCCGTTTAATTGATTGCCCACTTAAATAATCAGAACAAATATTTTCCAAGTAAAAATTAAATGTTAAATTCCCTTTTTGAAAGATCAGACCAAAGAGAGGAAGAAACGACTGATAGGGTCCTAACTCTTACTCAGCTACTACAAAATATTCAAACCCTTCGCATATATTTCTTTTCTCACAAGAAATATTACAATGAATTAGAAAATATGGAGAGACAAATCCTAACCAATAGACTGTAAAATGACTATAACCAACGTCCATAACCAATTTTTTAAGCAGATTTAAGGAATACATACGCTACACATACCTGAATTTATTGTTAATTTTATTAATTTTATCTAACGATGAATTGAAGTGACATTTACTTAAAAAGCTATTTTACTTTTTTATGAGAGTTTAATTAAAAAAAAAACCTTTTAATTTTCTAGTTTTTATTTTAGGCTCATGGAGCAAGGTCACTAAAATACACATCTTGTTTTTTTCCTTCGCCTAATTGACTAAATTGATCAAGTATCCGGGATTCTTTTAATTGATCCTTTGGATCAAATAATAAGAGGCCGCTTTATTTATTCACCGGTTAATAGATCCAAATTTTTCGCGCCTTTCAAAGATCAACTAAGCGGAGCTTACTGTATTTGACGCGCTTCGTTAGTATAACGATACCATGGATTCCAATTCGGTAAAGAGTGAACACATTACAAAGAGAGCTGAAAAATGAGAGCTGAAAAGTGTAAATTCGAAATAGAAGTGCTGTTTTTATTTTTAAAGTAAATAGCGAATGTCATATTTGCACAATTACCAATTTTACTGGGGTATATTACTTCTGCTGATCACATAGATAGAGATTTTATCTAAATGAAATATATGCAATTTTTTCTTTGTCTACATCTTTATTCGTTTATCAGAATATTGAAATTCAGCATAGGCTTTCACATTTTTTGTACAAAATCCTTTATCATAAATTAATTGAAAATTATTCGACCATTTTATTAATTAGTTAAATCGTTTTTATTATTTCGGCTCAAGGTCTATCTTTTATTATTTAATCAATAAGTTTTATTAAAACCCACTATTTCGAAAAACATCGTTTTTCATCTTCAGGGGATAATAAAAATATAAATACAATACAATTAATACGATTTTCAAACTTTAACATGTAAACAAATAACAAATGAACTAAAACCAAACACATTAACACAATAATTAATATTAAACATTTTAAATATTTGATCTTTTTGACATGTCACTTACATTTCTACTTAATGAGGTCCAAATTAGAACTAAAATTTATTTGTGAGGGCACGGTAAATGTGAGCACAATTTTCAGTGTCACTCTTAAAGTTCATCCTAATATTTGTCGGACTATTAGTTATGTAGAGCATTTCGAGCATTAAGCTCTTGTCATAATTATTCTCCTCTTGTAAAATTTTAACGTCATCAAAATTTGGATGATGTCCGAGATCCGTACAGTGTGCTGAAAGTGCAGTTCTAGGGCCTTGTCCAGTTCTATTTTTTTGGTCCGATCGGTGTCTTGAGATTCTTGTCCTCAGTTTTGTTTTAGTAGCGCCAACATATACCTTAGGGCATACGTTGGACCCGTCACCGTTACAAGAAATTTTGTAAATTAAGTTAAATTTGTCAATTTTACTTTTTGTCTTACTATAAAATTGTCTAACTACATTGTCGGTTTTTTTAGCAATAGTTATGTTGTCAAAAAAGTTCAATTTCGCAAACCTCTCCGTAAATCCTGGTATATACGTCATGGATCTATATGTTGTTTTACTACGTTCTGGTCTTTGATCATTATTTGTCCCAATGTATTTTTTAATTATGTCATTTGTTGTTTTTCTAGGGAAATTATTTTGTATAAAATTGTCCTTATTCTACTAATATTGTTTTTGAAAAATTCTTTATCACTAATTCAGTCAGCACCCTTGTAATTAAGTTCTTCGCGGTATTCATTATTGTCATTTTCGGATGCTTGGAATAGAAATTTATGAGTCGTCCTGATGCAGAAGGCTTTTGGTACCAGTCCAGCTTTAGCTGATTTGCTTTTCTGATAACCAGAGAGTCAAGATATGGTAATCGGTCATTTTCTTCTAATTCTATCGTGAATTGTACATTTCTATTATAGTTATTAAATTTTTCCAAAACCTTATGTATTTTGTCAACTCTAACTATAGCAAAAATGTCATCTACATATTTCGTCAAAACTTTAGGTGCAATGTCAAGATCGTGCAGACAAGTGTCAAGTAAGTCCTCCATAACAATGTCCGATATTATTGGTGAAGCCGGTGATCCCATTTTCACTCCTTTTATTTGATAGTATATTTTGTCATTGTACTTAAAATAATTATTCTCAACTACACAAAACTTCAGCATGTCCATAAATAATTTTTTGGGAATTGTCGTTTATCAAATTCCACATTTTTTCTATAATTGTCAAGGTTAAGTTTATTGGTATGCTTGGAAATAAGAAAACTACGTCAAATAATACCATTTTTTCGTCATCACAAATAAAAGTGTTATTTACCCTATCTTTAAATTCAACTGACTCCTTAATATTGTACGGAGAATCTTTCGTCAAGTTTTTTAAAATGTTCTTTATGAGTTTGCAAAGTCCATGTGAAGGAGAGTTTATGGAAGAACATATTGGTCTCAGGGGCATGTTATTTTTATGTATTTTTAGAACTTATTGTTTTAATAATAAAAGATAGACCTTGAGCCGAAATAATAAAAACGATTTAACAAAATCCTTTATCTAATTGTTTCTTGATGCCTTTTATATTTTAGTTATTTTCATGCCCCTCAAAGAACGCAAACTTTTGGTTGTGAAAAGAAAGAAAAAAGTTGCATTTATTTTAAGTACCGTGCAAAGAAAAAAGAAGGAAAGTAGTGGCTTCATTTGCGCTGAAGCGGCAAAGCTTTTGTTAAGTTGTATACTCATTGTGAGATACATTCCATTTATTAATTTTCATGTAGCAGCGAAATCGTTAAAAGCAATTAAAAATTTGGTTGACAGTGTCAATATCTTGGCATTAAAATTAGATTTATTGACTAAGCCGTGATACGCCAAACATTTGAATCCAAATCACTAGGGTTTCGAAATAAAAGCAAAATTCAAGTTTCTTTTAGTGTCCTTGAATTAAATTTTGGAATGAGTATCAGAGTTGAAAGAATGAGTTAGAAATATTTTGCAGTCATCAATAAAATTGCACCTGTATAAAGTGGTGCCACTAAGGATTAAATTTCCTTTAAAGAAGGCTTGGTTATGAATAAATTCAAAACAAGACACTTGCAATGAGTATCATCACCTGCGACCACGCAGAGCTACCACTGAGTTTTTGAATTTATCGCATGTAAAATATTGAGGTTATGTATAGGAGTTATAGGAGTTAAAAAAGTGTTTTCAGCTTATTTTTAATAAAAACATCATTTGGTACCATCATTATACCCTACACAGATGGTATATTCACTTTGTCATTCCATTTGCAACGCATAGAAGGGGGCGTGGCAGGTATGGAAAAGTATATATATTCTTGATCAGCGTCACCACCTGAGTCGATATAGCTGTGTCCGTCTGTCTGTTGAAATCAAGTTTACAGGAAAACTAAGCATGTTAATTCAATGAAATTTGGCACAAAGGTCACACCTCCTTGCTAGCTGCTAGCATACAAAAATGGGTGAAATCGGTTCACTGCCACGCCTTCCGCCCATACTCTATGTAAATATACCCAATACCACTTTGAAAAAAAGTTGCTGCGATTTTGATGAAAATTGGTGATTTGGTGAAGATGAGAACAAAATTAAGATTAGTCTAGGTTCTAAGTTTGCAAAGTCTCTTAAAGGGGCGTGGCATAGCCCTAAATTTTAATTTTTATAACGCCATAGCTCGTAAACCGTGAAAGATATTGCGATGAAATTTGGTACACGAGTACAGATTTTATGAATCTTGAATTGCGCATAAAGTGGGTGGATTTGTAAAAGTGGGCGTGGCACTTCTTAACAATTAAAAATTTGGAATTCGTATAACTCCAAAATGGCACATACGATTTTCATTAAAATTTTAGGCATGATACCACTAAAAGTAGTCAACAATACAAGCTACGTCAATATACTGAAAAATTTATTTTTAGGGCGTGGAACAGCCTACAATATTTATAAACGTTATAAAAAGAAAACTAACAACGCAATCGTTATGAAATTTAATACGGTGGATACACTTGCTAAAAGGTGTCTTCTTGTAAAATTTTGGCACAACTGCGCCGGTGGACGTGGCACCTCCCATATAAGCGAAATACGTTTAATGCTTTAGATAGTGTGCTATGAAAGTAACCTTGATAAAATTTTGTGGAGAAGTGTCAGTTACTATAAGCTTCGGAATTAAATGAAAATTGACAAGATTGTATAAGTGGGCGTGGCATCTCCCTCATTAACATAAAGATATTAGTGCTATTTTAAGTGAACTATTGGAGCAATTGATCTGAAATTTGATGTGAGTGGTTAACTGGATATTAGGTACATATGAATCAAAAGCTGGCAAAACAGCAACAGTGGGCGTGGCATCTCCCTCATTAACATAAAGATATTAGTGCTATTTTAAGTGAACTATTGGTGCAATTGATCTGAAATTTGATGTAAGTGGTTTAAATATGAATCAAAAGCTTTTGAAATAGCAACAGTGGGCGTGGCACCTCCCATAAAATTAAAATACCTTAAGTGGCATAACTATCGAAATATATGAGCAATCATAGTGAAATTTGGTGGAGGAAGTTTATTTATAAAAAGCTATTTCTGGATCAAAATCGAACTGGATTGCATTAGTGGGTGTGTCACCGCCCTAAAATTTCAGGAATAATTACAACACATATTGCAAACTATACAAGCTATTGTGCTAAAATATGGCTTGTTTATTGAACCATAAGTGGGCGGAATTGGAGAAGTGAGCGTGGCATATTTCGTGTTTTTCATTTCTATCCTATTTTTTTCAACATTTCCCATATTTTTTTGAAATTTTCAATCTTTTACCTTTCTCCTTCAATTTCATTCGAAATTTTCTTTATGCATTTACAGAATTTTTGATATATTTCGACTTATTCAATTTCTTTCTTCTTTCTTTAATGGTTTTCATATTTTTCATCATTTTCTGTTTTCCAACACTTTTCAACATTTTTTAACCTTTTCACATTATTTTCGACTTATTCAACCTCTTCAACAGTTTTTTTGACATTTATTTAAAAAGTACTTCAATGCAGTGTAGGGTATGTGAGTTTCGGCCTGGCCGAAGATTACACCTTTACTAGTTTTTCTTTAATATTAAAATTTTGACGGGAGTCTTTCCTATTTCCTCACAAAGCTATAGCCGTTTGAAGATGACAGCAATTTGAAATCATGATCCGATATAACCCAATAATATAAATAAAATTCATGTCACCTATAAAGTGCCGCAGGTATAAGTAGTATGTGACCATACTACCCATAACTATAGGCAAATGCAAATATTGTGATTTCCAAAGTGCTGTGTAGCGCTCGAGAAGTAGTTATTAGCACAGCATTTATTACTCAGAGAACTTTTTCATTTGCAGTTTCCATTTGTCCACCCTTGTGGTTATAAGGTGGAGTGACAAAAATTTTTACTTGTAAAAAACAACTTCTGAACGAAATACTATAAGTTCATTTCTCTAAAGTTTTTAAATTATATTTGTTCACAATTCTGAATTTGAGTGAGAATATCTGAACGAGTTCTTTCACATAAAACTAACAAAAACCGGTGCTTTTTAGCCGATATGCAACCAATTGACATCGCTCATATTTTCAATTTGCATTTGCTTTACTTTGCCATACTTTAACCTTTGGTGTTTCTCATGAAGGTTATATAGTCGGTATTATATATATTTAAATAGGACTTAAATTTCAAATATCGAAAACTTTGAATTTCTTCATAATTAAGGCGCTTATATTATATATTTAACAGTTTATGGACCGTTTACTGATCGTTTTTCGTAAAAACGAACTGATCCAAATTACAAAAAAGAAAAATTTTCTTTATATTCGCTAAGTGGAACAAAATTGCATGAGTATATGGTACAGCATACAGACATTGTGTCTCTAGGCAGTACCCGTTTTACATTCATTGTGTAGCGCGAAAAAATAAATAAAAATGCGATCAGTGTCTGTCTCTGTTGTTATTTCATCACAAAAAAAATTTAAATTTTGAGTCTGCAAAAAAGAAAACAAAACCAAAAGAACAAAAACTTCAAAAATATTTTATGCAAATAAATTCACATTGTAGGCGTTGCCCCACACAAATAAAAAAAAGAGCTCCGACCGGATGAATCATGTCTCAAAGATATTTGCCGACGACGGTCACAGACGGCAACTACAGCAGCGGTAGCGGCAAAAATAAAGTTCGTAATGAAAAGAACAGATTCAGCCGTATCCGCTGGCAGTGACACCAGTAAATGATATCAATTTCACACAAATACCGGGGGCACAAAAATCAAGAGCTTCAAATTTTAACACTCCTTTTACGGAATCGCATGCCCCAAATTAAGCGGAAGTTAAGAGCTGCTTTTTAATAAATAAAATGGAAATGTAAAGAAAAGACTGGCATTAATCAAGTGACAAGTTGAAAAGAATACCACTGACAGATAGAGGGGGAAATTATGTTGACAATTGCAAAAAACATATGTCAAAATAAAAGTACACACAGATTTAAAAATGCTTCTTGCCCGATTGTGTTGGTAAGCGAAAGTATATCAGACGCTCATTGTCAAACTTTATGCTTCTTAGAGAAATCTTAGAAAACGTTGGATGAACTTAGGATCACAAATCGTTTACGAAAGGCTCTTCTGGTTGAAAAATGTCAAAATTTTGCCTTTTAAGTGGCTGCAGATCTTATCAAATATAAATTTGTTGCAATTTTAATTTATGTGAAAAAACAAATTATGTAGGTCGAATATCTATGACATCAAAAATGGAAATATGTTTTCTTAAATGGTTTCTTACTCTGAACGCTATAAAAACGGGTAAAAACGTCATTATCAGTAATCATTTAAGTTCAAGACATCTAGAACTTAGAGACCTGAAAGTCCTTCAAAATTATGCTACGATTCTTGATATATAGAGATCTTTTAAGAAGATATTTTCTTATGGAGTTTTGGGAAACTCAAGCATGTGTAATTGCTTGGATTTGGAGAGCGACCTAAACTTACCAAAAAGTATGAGGGCAATCCAAGCAATCACGGAATTTGGAGACTTAATAGCACTCTCAAAACTTAGCAAAAATGTGTGAGCTCTTAAAAATATTAGAGTTAATTGAAAGTAACACACTTTCTAATTGGGTTTAATGCCTCCAAAATACTTCACAGCAGTTGAACTTAAATTGTATTCTATAATTTGAGCATTTTATTTTAGAAAAATTAGATTTCTTTAGAATTGTTTTTGAAAATTTTTGCTAATCAACTAATCTATTAATGCTCATTTGAGGGATTAAATTGAATTTAAAGACATGTTAGACCAGTTTGTGCAATTGAATTCTTATGAGCAATAAATTATCTAAAAGATAATACTAACAACATAAAATTTGTCTTTGCTTTGCTTATATAAAGAAAAGTTTCCCTTAAACTGAGAAAAAACTAGTAAAGGTGTTATCTTCGGCCAGGCCGAAACTCACATACCCTACACTGCATTGAAAGTACTTTTTAAATAAATGTTGAAGAGGTTGAATAAGTCGAAAATAATGTGAAAAGGTTAAAAAATGTTGAAAAGTGTTGGAAAACAGAAAATGATGAAAAATATGAAAACCATTAAAGAAAGAAGAAAGAAATTGAATAAGTCGAAATATATCAAAAATTCTGTAAATGCATAAAGAAAATTTCGAATGAAATTGAAGGAGAAAGGTAAATGATTGAAAATTTCAAAAAAATATGGGAAATGTTGAAAAAAATAGGATAGAAATGAAAAACACGAAATATGCCACGCTCACTTCTCCAATTCCGCCCACTTATGGTTCAATAAACAAACCATATTTTAGCACAATAGCTTGTATAGTTTGCAATATGTGTTGTAATTATTCCTGAAATTTTAGGGCGGTGACACACCCACTAATGCAATCCAGTTCGATTTTGATCCAGAAATAGCTTATTATAAATAAACTTCCTTCACCAAATTTCACTATGATTGCTCATATATTTCGATAGTTATGCCACTTAAGGTATTTTAATTTTATGGGAGGTGTCACGCCCACTGTTGCTGTTTTGCCAGCTTTTGATTCATATGTACCTAATATCCAGTTAACCACTCACATCAAATTTCAGATCAATTGCTCCAATAGTTCACTTAAAATAGCACTAATATCTTTATGTTAATGAGGGAGATGCCACGCCCACTTATACAATCTTGTCAATTTTCATTTAATTCCGAAGCTTATAGTAACTGACACTTCTCCACAAAATTTTATCAAGGTTACTTTCATAGCACACTATCTAAAGCATTAAACGTATTTCGCTTATATGGGAGGTGCCACGTCCACCGGCGCAGTTGTGCCAAAATTTTACAAGAAGACACCTTTTAGCAAGTGTATCCACCATATTAAATTTCATAACGATTGCGTTGTTATTTCTCATTTTATAACGTTTATAAATATTGTAGGCTGTTCCACGCCCTAAAAATAAATTTTTCAGTATATTGACGTGCCTTGTATTGTTGTCAACTTTCAGTAGTAACATCCCTAAAGTTTTAATGAAAATCGAATGTGCCAATTTGGAGTTATACGAAATCCAAATTTTTAATTGTTAAAAAATGCCACGCCCACTTTTACAATTCTGCCCATTTTATGCGCAGTTCAAGATTTATAAGATCTGTAGCCGTGTACCAAATTTCATCACAATATCTTGCACGATTGTCGAGCTATGGCGTAATAAAAGTTAAAATTTAGGGCTTTGCCACGCCCCTAATCTTAATTATGTTCCCATCTTCACCAAATCACCAATTTTCATCAAAATCGCAGCAATTTTTTTTCAAAATGGGCTTGGGTATACTTACATAGAGTATGGGCGGAAGGAGTGGCCGTTAACCGATTTCGCCCATTTTTATATACTAGCAGCTTGCAAGAAGGTGTGAACTGTGTGTAAAATTTCATTGAATTAACTTGCTTAGTTTTCCCGTAAACTTCATTTCAACAGACAGACAGACAGGAAGACTGACGGACACAGCTATATCGACTCAGGTGGTGACGCTGATCAAGAATTTTCATACTTTTCCATACCTACCACGCCCCCTTCTGTGCGTTACAAACGGAATGACAAAGTGAATATACCCTCTGTGTAGGGTATAAAAACAAAACTTTGAAAAAAACATATCGTATAAAGTATATTATTTGCCGGTGCAAGTTAAAGAAACCTTAGCGTTCTTTCAAAAATATCAAAAAAATTTTAAGTTTCGCTTTTCAAAAAAAATGTAATTTTAATTTAATTTTGGTTTTGGTATATAATTACCATCCATCAGGAAAACACTCTGCCCAAGTTTGAGGTCAATCAGCTATGTTCTATTTTTGGCCAAGGACATTTGACATGAAATCCGCCTGGACTTAATTTTTTTCAACTTTTTGCACTCAGTTCCTTCTAAATATTTCACCATTTTTTTACTATTTCAACTCTTCAACGTTTTCCTTTTACTTTTTGACATCTTCAAGCTCTTTCAACTTGAGATAAATTTTCCAGGAGTTTTCAACATTTCAACATGACATTTCCAATCTTTTTCGAGCCTATCAACCTTTTTCAATTTTTTTCAATTTTTATCGACTTTTTTCAACTGTTTCGACATTTTTCTACCTCCTTCAAACTTTTTTCACATTTTCTCAATATATTCCATATTTTATTGACTTAACCTCATCCGACTTTTTTAACATTTTCCATACTTGTTCCACCTTTTCAACCTATGAACGAAAAACCGAGGTCATGTACCTGTACCTGTTACTCGTTACTTATGAAACATAGACAATTACGAGCAGAGACTTTGGTGTTATAAAACAGACTCCGCAGTGTTCAGCCTCCGTTTGTCATTACTTTTCGCAAGTACTAAGACAAAGATTGGTGCTTCCAAAAAAAATAAGTATGTTGTTAAGGTACAGATCGGAAACATTTTCTTTTCACATCTGAAATGAGCGCAAATACATAGTACCTAAAGTTTGAAAAAAAACAGATCAGTTTACTCGATGATTTTGCACATCAACAATAAATTTTTAAGGATTTCATCATCTCTGTCATTCCTGAAAGAGGGTCGAAAATATCATTATTCTCTATTTCACCTCACGCGTAATTCAGAATACTTGTGTATACGGTTAAGTCGGGTGGCGTTTAAAAAATTTCAACTGAAACTAGGGGTACATCGACTGATGTCAATCTCGCACCGTATTTTCAATTAACAGTAAATTAACTTGATTTTGACACGGTTACAAACGCATTTCGAGAATTTTTTTTATTTCAAATCTGACAGGTTTGGCTTCTGAGCTTCTGAGACAAAGTTGCTCCTCCTTCAGCACTACTCTTTAACTTTCCAAAAGAACATTTTCGTAAAACTTTTCTGAAAAAATTTACGATCGAGACAATATTTTTATACGGTCTTAGGAATAATTTGAATTAAATGTTCCATTTGGGGATTAAGAAGTGGTGCTGGAGGATTAATATAATTGGAAAAAGAAGTTTGCCTTCTTATGACCAACAATTTTACCTCAGATACAAAAACTCTGAGACTGAAATAAAGTCATAGGAGAGCATTGATAACAATTCCGAAATTAAAGTCAAAGGCCAGGTATCATGAAACAAGTACGTTCTACCGCTTTGCCTTTCGGTTGGGGTAAAGCAGTATACGAAGTGCAATACATAAAAATAGGTAATAATACATTTGTTTTAATAATTTTCTAAGGATAAAAATCATGTTTTTTGTGTGTGATGAAAGACCGTCCAAAAGTAGCAGGACTTTTCTGTTTTTCCAAATTCTTGAAAACTGGTTAAGATTATGGAACCAAGTGCTGAACAATACTGCTTTGCCCCTACCACTTTGTCTCTATGACCTATGTAAACATACAGATGCGTGAAACAAAACCTTATCAACATAAACAAATCATTGTCAACTGAAATGAATCTCACTGATATATACTACGACGTGATACTTTGTCATTTTATTAAATGATTCGTATAAGATGAATTTTTTTATTTTGAAAATCCTCCAATTTTACATCGACCGCACTCATTTTTATGAACTTCGTGACTCCGAGAACAGAAGGTCGAAATGTCACAATAACCTCAACTCAAACATAAATTCCCAATAATTACATTAGATGGCGTTGTAATGCAAGGATAAATATACCCTTTGTACTGCTTTGCCCCGTATACCGGTTTGTCCGGCTTTTCCATAAATTTCCATAAAACAATTAATATTTTTGCCCGGTGTCGAACGCATCAAACATACCTTTATATCGATATATATATCACGCTTGTTTTCTATTTTTCCGGATCTTAGAGTCCTATGCTCAGCTTTAGATCTATAAGTCTGTCCGTTTAATGTTTTATTATTTGTAATTTTGAATATAGTGGCCGATATCAGAGCTAAGATGAAAACATTTCCTTATAATTTTCAAAACTGTACATCAAGCAAAATGTTGACCACTCCCTTACTACTGAAATCAAGTTTTTCCTTAAAATCTTCAATCAAATAAATTCCATTCACTTTGCACACGATGATGGCAACTCTTTGTGTCGCATGCAATCTGATTGTTATTGGCCGTTAACTGATTGTAAATGTGGTGTCTGCCATCTTCTGGTCATTAGTTTTTATTTTGTGTTGTTGTCTTTCTGTTTTATTGTTACTGCTGGTTAGTTTGGTGTTGTTGTCCAATTTTCATTGCATACAATTCACATTTGGTTAACATGAAAAATCAATTTTCGATCATGTTAAATGCAAATTCCACATTGGACGGCTTCTTTCTTTTCCTTTTTTTTCTGCTTACTCGACTTTGCGACTGTGATCCTCTGTGTTGCTCTGTTTCTGTCTGTTGTTGTTGATTTGTATGTTGCTATGTTGCTGCTGATGCCGATGATGTTGCTGTTTGGTACTGTTGCAACAATACTCGTATGTATGTCCGACATTCAACATTGATTTGCTTTTGAAGTCTTTGGCTCATGTTAAATTCTTCTTAACTTAAGTTTGTTCTGTTGATTTCAATGCTAAAATTGTGTTCGTGAAATTCATATTCTAATGTTATAGACATATCAATGATCTATACAGGGTGGCACAACTAAGAATGAATTATTTTGAACGGCTTTGTAAATATGTAAATGGTTGGTCATCTGGTAGTTTCTTTTTAAATTTTATATAACAGACGCCATATCTGAGTGGTATATTTATAATGAATATACTTACGAATGAAAAATTTAGTAAAATATTGAAAACATAATTCCAAGCCTAAACAGTGCGATTTTCGAAAGAAAAGACGATCCGCGTTTGCATGATGGAAATTTTGTATGAAAGCTTCAGATTATTCGCTTACAAAGCTCACTTTGAATTGAAAGAAAATGACTA
The DNA here is from genome assembly GCA_963680825.1 of Meiosimyza decipiens. Lineage (NCBI taxonomy): Eukaryota > Metazoa > Arthropoda > Insecta > Diptera > Lauxaniidae > Meiosimyza > Meiosimyza decipiens. The sequence goes on along the minus strand of OY804258.1, from coordinate 64,862,325 downwards.
CCCGCCTATTGAGATCTCATCTTTGTCAGAGTTTTAGATCATATAGAAGCTCTTGAATGACGTTTAAGATGAAAAGTACAGCAAAAATCAACGGAGAATGCTGAAGAAGCACTATAACCAACATTGATTTTGGCAAGAAAGTTATGAATTGGATTTAGCCAAACTTCAGTCGTTACGTACCACACTAGCTATCTAAGCTGCATTTTGGCACTGTTTTATCGACCCCTTTAAATATCGATTTTATGCTGAAAATATCGAAACTGCTTATTCAAAACATTAATCGAGATTTTGAATTAATGTCTTTAAAACGATAATGTACTGCGGAATTGAGTTGATAGCATACTGCCAAGCCACAGAGATGTGTTTTATTTAATGTTTTGAAATCTACACAAAAATGTTTTTTTAAAAAAAGTATCAATATTTTATATGTTTCCAATATATTTTTCTTTGGTTTTTTTTCAAGCTTACTTGTCAGAAAACAGCTGCACTGGCCGGAGTAGCGCAAAAGCTCCAACAAATGCGTATTATTTTGTTTTGGTCATCAATCTCCGCTTGCATCTCCACGCCCAAGTCATCGACATTGTTGACCTTTTTTTCATCACGATCATAATAAAAAGCTAATCCAAACATTTTATTAATAGATATCCATAAGGGTGCTCCCTAACCCATCATTTGGAGGCATGGAACGGCCCGCTTACTTGTCAGAAAATAACTGCACTGCCCGGTGTAGCGCAAAAGCTGTATCTCCAACAAATGCGTATTCTGGGTTCTTATTCCATCGCATAGCTTAAGAAATTACGCATCTAATGAAGTACGACAACTGCCGGTATCTTAGCTCAAACCTGCAAAAAATCTCCTAAGAGATTTTCCTCTATCTCAATAATGAATTTCAACAAATTGACATAAACAAAACATCAAATTTCTCGAAACGCTTTTTTTTGGAGGTACAGCTGTTGCACTACTGATGACAGTTTAGTTGTTATTTAATTATATTATAACGATTTTTTAACCATTGGTAGAATAAAAAAAAATCAGCTATCACTCATCGCTTATGTTAATGACAAGGTTGTCATAACTAACGTGGATTACTACTAGTGATTCACCGTGGACCGATTAAAACCGTTCTCGTCATCGGGTTGGAGAACGATAACGAGACGATATCAAAAGAATTATTTCTCGTACGACCAAGGACGAGAAGGAGAAGGGTCTGGCCGATATCTCGTTCTCGCGGCAATGTAATGTTTATCGTGCGATAGGCACTAAATTATCGCCGAGAACGAGATTCAGCCAGAAGATCGATAATACAAAAGCACTTAAAGCGCAATATCTTGGCACCTATAGCAGCAGGCGTTTTGAAATTCGGTGCTAGAATGTATATTGTCTATGTTAAGTACGTCACAAAATCTGAACAATATGAAACAAAGGGGCGTGGCCGCTTTATGGAACAATGTTACTCAAAGCGCCATATCTTGGGGTCCATCGCAGCTACAGTTGTGAAACCTGATACGCAAATAGAAATTGTTTGTGCCAAGCAACTTGCCAAATGTAAACAGGGTCGGATAATGGGTCATAGTTCGTCCCATTGAACAAAAACCCATTCATGGCTATTCTTGGAACTTATACAGAGTTGTGAAATTTCGTACATGGGCCCAATTGTCTGCAGTAAAGACTGCTTAAAATGTAGACGGGGGTTATACAACGGACAGTGCACGGGAAAGCCACTGGTCCAGTTAGTATCATAATATTTATAAAAATATGAACAAGAATAACAGAAAAAAATCAGCGTTAGCGAGTCGAGTACGATACAGATTAAAAATTTTTCGTACGAGAACGAGTGCAAGACGATAAACTTGGCGCCACTACGAACACAATACGATAATTTTTGAACAATCGTATCGTTCTCGTATCGGTGAAGCACTAATTACTACTCTATTCAAAACCACAAAGTAATATTTCAAACGGTATGATACTTATAAAAATTATAATGCAGTTAAATTTGCCCCTGTAATAAAAGTAAAATGCTAGGCGAGAAGAGTACTGTATTTTGTGTCGAAATGGATGTAAATTTTGGTCATCGTCATAAATAAGATATCTCGATAACTATATCATATATAACTCTGATTACACAGACATTAACACATACACATGTGATCGCCTCCTCGACCTCCTTACAATGATCGGCATATGTACAAAATCAGATTCTGTATTTTCTTCCGGATCGTACTCACATGAGTATTATCTTCAGCAACTGATAACTCATCTGTTATACAATTTGGATCGTTGCACACATCGACTTCTTCAGATTTAGCCTCAAGCTCTTCTTTATCACTGTCACTGTCGCCATCATCTCGTGCCATTTGACAAGCAAAGCCATCAAGGTAGCGTTGCTGCTTGCTTGGAGTCCATTCTCTTGAATCAACAACTGCGGACAATTTCTATATCAACGCCATAATTTCATTATTTACTAAAAACAGATTTCAGCCGAACAAATAATACCATAAGTTATTTAGCTTACAAAAAAAAAAAACAGCAGCTTCTAATAATGAAACGACTTTAAAATGCACATATTTTTTGTCAAAACCCTTTTTACTTTCAAACATTCCCGCCTACTGATTACAATTATGGTACATGCTTAATTACCATGTAAATTAAAGGGTATTTTTTTTAGAGGTTTGTTTTTCGAATAGAGATAAAACTGGCATTTTATGGTCAAATCTGGCAACTCTAATGTCATTTATGTTCAGTTTGGTTTGCCATTTCATCATAAACAGGTTGACAAAAGAACAACGCTTGCAAATCGTGCAAATTTATTTCGAAAATAATGGTTCAGTTCGCGAAGTTTACCGCAAGCTCCGTCCATTTTATGGTCGACATAATCGTCCATCAGAGCAATTAATTCGGTTAACCATGGATCGTTTTCGCACTACGCTTACTCTATGTGATAATACGCATCCGCAGAGACGTCGAACAATGCGCACCGAAGAAACAATTGCCGCTGTAGAGCAAAATGTTGAAGAGGACCCGAATGAATCGGGTCGAATTTTGCGCAAAGATCTTGGCTTGCGACCTTACAAGATCCAGCTTGTGCAAGAATTAAAGCCGCGAGACCATGCAATGCGTCGTGATTTTGGTGTATGGGCCGAAAATGAGATTGATCTCGATGCTGATTTTCATCGCAAAATTTTGTTCAGTGATGAGGCTCATTTTTGGTTGAATGGCTACGTCAACAAGCAAAATTGCCGCATTTGGAGTGAAGAGAATCCACATGAGACCCTTGAGACGCCATTACATCCACAAAAACTGACTGTTTGGTGTGCTCTATGGGCTGGTGGAGTCATTGGCCCATACTTCTTCCGAAATAATGCTGGAGAGTCAGTTACCTTTAATGGAGACCGGTACTGAGCCATGATAACCGACTATTTTGTTCCCGAATTGGATGGCATGAATGTGGATGAGTTGTGGTTCCAACAAGACGGCGCTACATGCCACACAGCGCACGTCACAATCGATTTATTGAAGGAAACATTCGATGAGCGCATAATTTCGCGGAATGGACCTGTCAATTGGCCACCAAGATCGTGTGATTTGACACCATTGGATTATTTTCTTTGGGGATATGTGAAGTCGCTCGTCTACGCCAACAAACCAGAAACGTTAGGGGACTTGGAAGCCAACATTCGTGGCGTTATTGCCGACAAACGGCCCCATATGCTCGAAAAAGTGGTTCAAAATTGGACCTGTAGAATTGGCTTTATTCGAGCCAGCGGAGGCGGCCACATGCCCGAAATCATATTTAAACATTAATGGCATAAAATTATCCTTCCAACAAAGCCAAATTGATTGACATTAAAACGATTTTCTTGTGTTTTATTTCAATTCGAAGCTCTATACCTCTAAAAAAAACACCCTTTATGTAGGTACATTTGTACCTTTGCAAATCATATGTAGTCATTGCTTTTTTTTCTAGGTCACTCCTACTTCGTGCCAGATCAATATTTTTTTAGTCTCATTTCAGTTTTTCGTCGATATGACCCCACTTGAGGAAAGTGTAGTTTCATGACAATCACAACATTCGATAGTATTTACATTCAAGTGTTTATACCGCAATAGGTTCATTTGTGCCTAGAAAATCACATAAGGGTTAATCAGTGTTAATGTTTTGTAATATTTTCTACACTACAATAAATAAAAGCAATGTGAAAAGTGATCTTCAAAACAGCTGTTTTTCTTTTCACATTTTAGCCTTAGTATTTTTCTATTCTCCCGGTTGAATTAGTTCGTTTACGATACACAGAAAAATGAAATGAAATTATAAACTTAGATAACATTTATTTGCAGTGCTTACTAGGAATTTAATATGAGAAACAAATGTAACTGAAATGTTTTATTCTATTAAACCTACTTTTGTTTTAAGTCCTCTCAAAGTATCGCTTGCTCTCGTAGGCTGCGTGATTGCATTACGAGCTGGTGGCGTTCTTTTTGTTGCGAATGTAAACCGTCTTGTCGTTGTTGGTCGTTGTGCTGATACTGGTGCTGGTGTTGGTTGAGGTCTTCTTGGTGGTGTTGCTCTTGGTGGTGTTGGTCTTGGTGGTGTTGGTCTCGGTGGTGTTGCTCTTGTTGGTGGTGGTGTACCTCTTGTTGGTGTTTCTATTTCAATGTCGTATTTAGGTCTTTTTGGCCCATATGTTGGTATTTTTATTACAGTAGTTGGTGGAGGCAATGTTGCCGGCTTAAGAGCAGCAATTCTGCCACTTACCAATTTATATGATGCCACATAACCATTTCTACCGGCGGTGTAATTTGTTATAAGTGTTGCGCCAGTATCGGGATAATATATCTCAATGATACCCCGATTCGATTGTTCTAGCTGTGGTGTACCTTGAATTTTCATTTCAAAATTTTCATGACGTTTACTGTCACTAGAGATATCCAACCTGAAAAGAGTTTAAGTAATAAATTTTCACTGTTTCAAATTTTCGGTAAAAACTCTTTTGTAGTAAATATTGAACTTAGCGTGAATACTGAATTTTGAAAACGTTACCAATAGAAATGTGCAAAGTATGCATTACAGTTCTTGAGCATTTTAGCCCTTCGATCTTTTGTAGATAATGCATTGTCTTTCCATTCTTTTGTCCTACGGCCCAAATCCAGTATCCAAACTAAATCTGTATCTGTGTCTGAACATCAGCATGATACTGATTAAATCAGTAAGATCACTAAGAGCACCGTTAAAAAGAAAACAAAGCAACCAAACAACTAACACTCACTAGATGTGAAACTAATTCTAAAATTTTAGTTAAATTATAAATCAAAGCAGAATAGCAAATGAGCCAATAAGACTCTGAAGCTCTGAAATATTATATGTATCTACTTACAAAACAAGCGAAAAAGTCAATGTAAATAAAAAGAATACAAAATTGTGCCTGAAAACATCGCTAAGTCTGCAAAAGTCGTAGAATATCGAGTAATCACTGCAAATATTGATAAAAGGGGAATAAAACCGTCGAAATCATTGAAAAATCGAACAAATTCAAAACGTAAGACATCAAAAATCGAAAAATATCGAATGGTTTTTGAAAAGCATAGATATAGTCGATTGACGTCGAGTAGTAACATAATGTCGGTATAAGTTGAGCAGAAACGAACACAATGAAAAATTACTATCGAGCAATATCGAAAAAGGTGAATAGCTGCGAAAACTACCTGCACATAATATGGAAAAACATCGAAAGACCAAACCACGCACAAATATAACTGTTATATCAATAGATATTTGCAAAGCAATAATTTCAGCGTATAGTGCCATCTATGGTCTAAATTTTAAGCAATAATGTTCCCGTACTAATCTTCCTACTAAGGCAAAGCAGATAGTTCACGTTTTCAAATCAGCTTAATATTTTCGTAGCTATGACTTAGCTAAGCCAATCATACTCAGTTTCTGAAGTTTTAATATTGTCGAACGAATACTCTTACTTAGTGTAGCTTTGTTTAGGAGCTATTAATATTTATGCCTCGGTATACACCATTACCCATTTATTCCATTTCACTATTTCCATTTTCAGATTTGACAAGAAATAAAATTTTTTTTTTAAATAAAGCCAATTGCTTAAATAGGGACAACGGACCATTAATTTCTAGTTTATTTAAAGTTTTGTAAATGTTAAGTGCAACTGTGTACTGTATGCTACTGATTATTGTTTTTGTTTTATTTGCCTTTCCTTTGGTTCAATTTCAATATTGATTTTTATTTTATATTGTTATTGATTACTTGTTTTCTTTTGCGCCTTTGAAAATTAACCTTCGTACACTTCGGAAATATGATTTTTGTTTCTCTTTAGTTGAAATTAAGCGATTGACTGATGATGATGCTATTGCATCGAAACAATTGTTTCAATATATATTTTTGAAAAATAATAATACTTGACATCAAAGTGTATTTTCACTCGAAAATTTAATCTTTGTATTTAATAAAGAGATTTCATTCCAAAATTGCGTTGTAGTCGAAAAAACTGTGGGTCAGTGTGAAATTTCCATACCTTGAGGTCTTCTCAAGGGTGCTGGCTCTCAAAAGCTATTGATTTTTGAAAGGTGCAATATTTGCGGTTTTTATGTCCAAATGACGTTCGCTATTAGAAACCGGTTACCTATCGTTTGCTGAAACATGGGAACACCAAGACAGCTAGCTCTGAAGAAGCTCTATCGTTATGGCTGTAAGGAAGCAGCTATCCTTCCAGACACGTTAAAAACGTAATTCGAAATGTAGCTGCAACGTACCGCATGTGTCGCACAAGAAAGACAACATAAAATCAACGTAATGCGTGATACAGTTGAACAACAGAAAACGTATGCTCCTTAAATGAGCAAAATAGCAAGGCATAATTGTAGCGCCGAAAGTTCGTAGACCCGTTTAATCTTCAGGCGTCAGATGTCGAATATTTTTGTTTTTGGCTAAAGCAATTGCTTACCTATTTCCAACTGTTGGTGCAGTTAAAGTTGTTGAAAAAATTTGTAGAAACAGAAATATCGATGTTACTACTTGTTGCGACTGTAAATAAAAAATATAATTTTATTTATTTTGCATTGAGTTTATATTAAAATTAGCAACCTGACTTTTTTTAACGATCATTTTAAGCTGCATATAACTGATTTTCATCGCACTCAACAATATAATGGTTTGCGATTTCGCTAACAGGGTTCTTATAAAGTTTTTGTTTTTAGCATGCATACTAACAGAAACATGTTTTTGATATTAACATAACTAGTATAAAATATTTTAAAAATAGTTTGCTGCACCGTTAAGTGCATCTTTTATTAATTATATGATATGGAAATTAAACCTTACCATGGTCCGTCAAGCAATTAAGTGACAAGCTGTTGTAGCTAATCATGAACAATTTGAAAGAAATATCTATTTATTAGTGAAACATAATTTCAACACAGACCGAGGTGTGAATATTCAAATTAATTGTTCAGCCAGTTGTGGCCTGCTTGCAAATTATGGGCCTTCACAAACATATATAAGTATGCCATAGTACTGTGCTTATTTTTATATAAAACGGCAAGTGGCGACACATGTGTCGAAGCTTGGGTAGAATCGACTGGCACTACAAAATAGATTTTGAAAAGCAAGCAAGAAAAATGGAATTAAGCAGTAGTGGCGAGATTGAGACTGCCACGTTTTTAAGTTTCAAATTTCAAATTAAATTTCAAATAAATTTTCAAAAATAAAATAATTATAATTTTAAATAAAAAATATTGAAAATGGATGAAAACCCGACAAGTATATAGTGAGGATTTGGTGCGAGTCCCCCGTTCACAACTTCGAATCTAGTTTAGCAACATATGGTGCCACTAGCAAGTACTATATATGGGTGCCATTTTACGAGTAGGTGTGGCACCTCCAATACAAAATTAATTTTAAAACGCTATATGCAATAAAAAATTTATGCAAATTTTGCTAAGCTTGGTACTGGCATATTTAGTGACACAGACAAGTACTGGATAAAATGTGAGCTAATTCAATCAAGTGGGCGTGGAAGCTCCTGTTGAAACATAAATTTTGAAGCGCTATATGCTGAAAATTTTTCAAATAAGATTTATCCAACTTATTGCATCATTTCACGAAGTATAGACCTTCCACAAAACTCTTTCTACGTTCACGATCAGTGGCGAGTGCCTTTTATTCTCTTCAACATTTCCAAGATTCACGTGATTCCTGCTCTAGCGATTGTTACGTTCATGATTAAGGTCTAGCGCGACTTTTGGTATCCATTCCAATGCTTGCTGGAAGATTTCTGTTCGTTAGTTCCGCAGGGTTTGTACAATTCGTTTCTATTTTCGCCGTTTGATTTAAATGAAAATCTCTTCTGGTGAGCAATTCAACATTGAAGATGGTCCTGGGTCACCAACTTTTCAGAAGTTCGGAAAGACATTGTTAGTGAACATTTGTAAATTATGTAGCAGTGCTCTTTTGGTTAACAAAGTTTCACAGCTGTAAAGAAGAGTTGTCTTCATTTTGACTCAAAGATTTTGAGTTTCGTTGTTGTTGACACAGACGAAAACTGCCAGAAAAAAAGAAGCTGAGCGAGCTAACTTTCAATTTGTTGATTCCAGCACTGATATCATTATTGATACCACCATCAGGCGTTATAACGCTGATGAAACTATAGCTGGTACTGATTGGACTAATGGATATACTCTTTATGCCATATGTGTTGACTTTCAGACCTACTTCATCCAAAAAAGATCTGACGGCAGTAAGTTTTTCTTGCATGTCGGACTGCTTGTTGGCTAGAAAGCTAATGTCATCGGCATAAGTGAGGCCTTCCGGATACTGAGAGTTCATTGAATGCAGTTTCATTGTTCAGTATTATTGGAAACAACGTTGCCACACTTGACCTCCACCTTAAAAATCTCAAGGTAGAGTAGCCCCTTAATCAATACAAAATCTATTCAGGCGGAAATCTGTCTATTGTTTCTGAGCAAGTGGATCCATTTTTGTCCTGACTCTGGTGAGGAGCATTTCTGTCAAGACCTGAGACGTAATTGATAGCATCATGATACCCTTGTAGTTCTGGTAAGGTTTTTTATTCTTAAGAAACGAAAATTGCTGCATTTTTATATAAACCCTCCAAATTTTATATATTTTTTTTCAGCTTGGTGTGTAGTATTTTAAAATATATGTATATAGTCCTTCTTTACATTTTTTAACTCACACAAGCCAAAAACTTATATATATATAAAAATGAATTATCTATCAGGAAAAATTACCGTCCAACTTAGCTTATGCTAAGGAATAATAATTTTTAAGCGCAGAAGCCCATTGAAGGCCTCGTTTATTATTGTCAACAGTATCAGCCTAAATATTTTCATATCAATGCATTTTTTATTTTTTTCGTAATAACAATAAACTTTTAAATAAGATACCAACAAAATTAAAATTGCGCTCTTAAAAAAAAAAGAAATTCGAAAACATGGCATTTCACTGATAAAAACAATAAAAAGTTGAACGGCCTCCATTAAAAAGTGCTGCACCAACAACAATTGATACACGAACAATGTGAGAATTACATGCTGTGCTCCAAAGTTGTAACTTAGGGCCATGGTCCATAGGCAGGTGTTGAGGCCAACAGCGAGAACATCCAACAGTTCAATGTTATGTGGTGCGGCATGAAACCAAACGAGCGCGACAATGTGTACAACACGATTATTGAGGCCATAATTTGTGCGGCTGACATGTGGAGCAGCTCAACGCAGCGCCCAAACAATTTGACAAACAAACAAAGAAACAAAAAAAACATGAAGCAGTGAACAGAACGGCTGACAGACAGTGAAGCACTCCGATATGTGTACTATAAAATGTTCATGGATGAGAGCGAACGCGTGATGGCAGCAACGACGGATGTGCTGCATACAGAGACACCACACAAATGATGAAAAAGAAAAAAAAGGAACAACCAAATAAAAAATAAAATGATCACATTTAATAAATTACCAACAATCCACATCGCACCTTATCAACATTTCAATGATGTTAAAGAGTTGATATCAAGTAAAGTCTTAAATAAGTCGAAGTTAAAATATTATTAAAGTAAAGTATCGATCAAATTAGAAGGAAATGTTTGAACATTTGATATGGTTTTCCAGATACCAAAGGATTATGTAACCACTTTAGATTTGTCATATTATTCAGGAATGACGTTGTTTTGACCTTATCGGTAAGTGGTGCGATGAGTTTAATTTGGCTATAGTCCTTGTCTTTAAAAAATCGTTGATGAGACATGTTGCATTTGATTTTACTCTTTTATGAGAGGCGTGGTATCGCCCATTTTTCCAATTTAAACTAAGTTAAGAACCTTTCACAAATCAAAAGAAACATACATTTGTATTAAGTGTTTCGGCGATTGAACGGGATAGGAGTTCCGATATAACGTACACATTGACTTTAATATCTCTGTGGTGGTAGTGAATAAGTAGGTTAGTCGAATTACTCCGGAAATTAGTTAAAAGTAGCAATAATTTAATTTCTCCTAAACAGTTCATAACAAATTTAAGGTATCTTTTAAAATTTGTCGCCATTTCTGTTGCAATTACATACCAGATTACACCAATGTTTCTTACGTATAAAGTAAATACATTTCGGTTAGTTTAATTGGATTGCTACACGACTAATTATTCTAAATGTGGTAAAAAATATTCAGAAGTTGGAGAAAGTTTCATTCAAAATACGTTAGAGAAAATCCTCAAACAAACCGTGCTATTATATTTATCATGGACAAATTTGAAGAAACTGGTTCAGTTTACGATCAGAGAAGCAGAATTGATCATCGTTGTGATCGTTCAAGTGAAAATATTGCAGTTGTTAGCACAAGAGTTGCTGAAGAGCCAAGGACCTCAATTCGCAGTCGTTCACAGCAATTCAACCTCAAACTAAAACTTTTTATGGAGTCAATTGGAAAATATTGATGTTTAGACTATGTGGTTTCAACAGGATGCTGCAACTTGTCACACAGAAACGGAATCAATCGATTCTTTAAAAGAGAAATTTAATAATCGAATAATTTCTCGAAGAAAAGACCAAAGGATTTCTTCATATGGGTCATTCCATCTATAATGGGCCTATCATTACCCTCATGTTTTTTAGATAGGCTGAAACTTTTTCCAGTGATTGGTCTGTCATGTAGAAGATATAAAAAAATCCGATAAAATTTTTTTGACCAATATTATTTCTTAAAAAAAAAGTTTTAAATTGTGTTCAAAAAAGTTCGTAAGTAAAACGAAAAAATTCATTGATGAATATAAACAAACCAACACAATCCAAATAAGCTTTTATATTATTTTTAGGTAGTTGTGTACTAGTAGATGACAAAAAAATTGCAAATCTGAATAAATGAAGGCCTGAACGGTTTCTATGTGGTAAAAGATGAAAAAATTGACCATCCAAGAAAACATCACTTTCCCAAATACTCCATCATCGATTTCAGCTTTTTTAGACGCAAAATTTTTAGAATATACAGGAGTATCATTCCTGAAAATCAATCACTGAAAAATGTTTCAACCTATTTAAAAAACATGAGGGTAATGATAGGCCCTTTTAAAGATAGAATGACCCATTTGGCGTTATCGAAAAAGTAAAGTTTATGCGGATAATTTTTAAACTGTTCAACACCTCAAAGGCAAATATCACTAATTGAACCATCATTATGCGAAAAATTTATTAAAAATTTGGTTTAATGATTCACAACTTGCTAAGGAAGCTAGCTGAGGAAGTCGCTTGAACGACATTCTTTATCATTGTTAACCGAAATTAATGTACTTTAGATTCCTAAGTCAAATTCAAACATTCAAAACCCTCAGAAGCATGCAAAATTTGAGAACGGTTTGCACAAGGTAATTTGTAATATTGCTTTTGTTATTTGTTTTGGAAATAGCGCCGTATAGTGGCTTGGCAATGATAAAAAAAAAATTAAATTCCAATTTTGAGAACAAAAATCTCCCGACCTCAAATGTCTTCAAGCCAACATTTACAAATTCACAGTAAAATTTAAACAAAAAAAACTTGGTGTTTTTTTGAGAAAATCAGGTAAATTTTTTATTCATTGAATGCCCTATAGCTCTGCCAATTTACAACAATTTCTAAAATTTCTTAAGGATTCTGACTGAATATAAGAAATTCTATTTGAAACAAAAGACAAAAAATTAATTATTTTGATTTGGATACAAACGCCAACTTTTTTGAAAAAATTTTCAGCTTTTTTTCAATTTTTGACAGCAAAACTTTAAATGCGCATGACTTCGTTCAAAATGTGTTTCAATCGAATCGTGGGAATACGCGTCCCCTTATCTTTTCTGGAAGACAACACATTAAAGCGGCAATTTGAAGTTAGTCCGTCTGTATGGTTTGAAATGAAGTTGGACTGATGAGATTTTAAAAATCGAAGCAAATGTCTGTATTAAAGAGTCGTGCTTTTGTTATCAAAGTTTTTCAATTATTATTATTATTGAAACTGCAAGAAAGAAACAACTAAAAATTAATAGTATACACTATTAGCGACTATAAACGAGGTCGAAAAATATATTATAAGCATATCCCATATATGATAATTTAACGTAGTAGCTGATAGATTTGAAAAGTTTCCAATTTCATATGAGTTCAGAAGCAGAAGAAATGCTAAGCTTCCAGAAGCAATTAAACCAATTAATGCCTCGTTTTAAATGAATCTACTTAACTCAGTTCACAAAAACTATTCATCCATTTATGTTCAAGAAGTTGTAACTTAAAAATTTTACCTCATTTCCACATTCAATGCCATAAATCCAGAGTTTCGTTCAGCTCTGTTTTAATAAATTAACAAAAATGTTTGCGCACAAGGTAAATCCAAGCGGAAAAATGCATCTTATACAAATCTATGAAGGCTTTTTATTCAGACTTCTTCAGTGGATTTCCATGGAACAATCAAGGTGAAGCAAAAACAACATTAACGATGATTTTTTCGCTTTTCTTACGCTCGCTTTTTATTGTGTTTGCCAATAATTCCTGGCGCACAAATCACAGAGCAAATAGTCTCGCGTCTCAAGCGGAAAGTGATGTTGAAAAGAAAAAAAAGCACAGTAAAATACAAAATAAAAATAAAAACATAAGAAATCAAGAAAATTCCACATCATGGCGTGGCTGGCATTTTCAATGATGACCTGAACTCCTCAGCGAAACAACAGCGAAAAAATTCAACTTTGAAGATGCTATCACAAAGAGCTTAGAAACGACGGACTCTGTGATGAACGAACAAACGAGCGGCCCAATAGATAGGGAGAGTTTCAGCAACAAAAAAAAATTGCTCAAATGTGGATAAACCTTAAGGAATCTCGAAACGAAATTCAAGTCTAAGTTCAGCCAAATGTAAGCAATACACTTAGAAAAAAGTTTTTAAGCAAACCTGGCATGATATGGCAAGACATATAACAAATTTGCTGTTCAAGCTTCCATCTTTGGTTCTATTTACTTAAGAGGAAGCATAGCAACATGCTGGCTCAGATCTGTTGTAACATAATTTAATTATATTCACTGTTTCAGTTAGCAGTAGACAGTTTTGTTCTGGACGTCATATAGCAAAAAGTATATGGTGAGACATCTCGAGTGGAACTAATCGAAAATGAATTAATCAGCAGGGAATTTCCGGGATCATTTTAATATATATAATTTAACATTGACAGTTCCAAAACTTAAAAAAAAACTAGTTAAGGTGTTATATGCGGCCAGGCCGAAACTCACATACCCTACACTGCATTGAAAGTACTTTTTAAATATGTAAATGTTAAAAAAATGTGGAAGAGGTTGAATAATATAATAACAATAAATAGAATTAAAATGAAAAACACGAAGTATGTCACGCCCACTTCTCCAATTCCTCCCACTTTTGATTCAATAAACAAACCAAATTTTAGCAGAATAGTTCGTACAGTTTGCGATGTGTGCCGTAATTATTCTCAAAGTTTTAGGTGGTGACACATCCAATGGTGCAATCCAGTCCGATTTTGATCCAGAAATAGCTTTCCATAAACAGACCTCCTACACCAAATTTCAGAACACTACTGTGCCAAAATTTTGCAAGAAGACACCTTTTAGCAAGTATATCTGCCATATTAAATTTCATCTATGTACTCGCAGAAAACATAACGATCATATGAAATGATCGTGGTCCAGCCAAACAGAACATTTACAACATCTAAGATAAGAACAAGCAATGAATGAAGCGATTCAATTGTAATATCACTGCGTCACCAAAACGGCTACAGTAGAGTTTTTAGATTGATTATATGTTATGATTTATTTATGCGTTCGTTTCTTCGTGGCACGTGTTGTTCAAATTATTGTTGTTGTTAAAATTCACCGCGCAAAGCAATACGGCATAGCAAATCTGTAGTCTGAGCAAGCGCACTAAGAGACAACAAGCCACTCGGTGCCGAATGCAATAAGCTACGAGTGCTTAAACTCGCAGAAAATGTTATTTGCGAGTGCAGTGTTTCGATTTGCGATTTTCGTGCAAAACGACGAGTGGCTTGATGGTCGTTTCGAGTGCACTCGTGCATATCTCTAGTATGTATTCTATTCTGCAACTTCAGATCATAATACAACTTGATTACAAAATTTTACAAGTGTATGATATAGTCATAGTTTGCAGTTCGTCTCAATCCAGAGCCCAAGTGTTAAGTCAGAGTCAAAGTCAATCCACCATGACTGACTGACTTCATCGCTATGTATGTTGAGAATCATTGCTGCTGTTTTTGTTGTTGTTACATGGCCATAATTATTGTTTCCTTTGGAAATAAATCGCCAACTGCTAAAATTCACTAATGTCAGCTCGTTCGTCTATCCGTCAGTTTGTCTGCTCATCCGACAATCTTTTCGTTTCTCCTGACATTCAACTGCCCTTCCAACAATTCCTTCATCCAATGTTCAATGCTTCATCATACCTTAAATACATTTCACCAAGTTTTGTTGCTGTTGTTGTTTTTGATGAGATTTAATGTGATTTGTTTGCTTCCCTCTTTGCGCGTTGTCTTGTAAATGTTTTTCCTTCAACTGCTTTAGTTCAATTTCTGCCCATTATCTTAAAATTGCACCCCCTCTTCTGCTCTATAGCCCTGCAAAAAACTACACTCCATTGTGCTGACTCTGACTCTGGCTGGCTGTCGTGTGTTGTGATCGTTGAACATTTGAAAAGCGATCATTAAGTTTTCAACACCATATCCTGAGTAGACTTCGACTTGAACTACTGACATTCGATTTAAACGATCGCTGGGCGTGTCACCTTAGATTGCTTTACATTGTGTTAAGCAATTTATTTATGTTTGTATGCATGCATGTATGTATGTGCGAGTGGTGTGAACTGTATGCGGAGAATGAATAGTGGTGAACAATGGTGAAACATGAAATGGAAGTGTCTGTGAAGTGTTGTCACTTTTAAGATTGTTAAGTCAAATACTGAGGTTGAATAAAAGGATTTGCTCTACGGTTGAATGAAAGGCAACTGTCAGTTAACTTGATTTTCATACCATAACTAAAAATGTAGTCGACATATGGTCATTACCATTACGGACTCTAGGACTTAAGTTCAATGTAACTGGTATGCTAATTCAATTTTTTTATTCAAAATATAAAGTCTCATAAGCCTTACAACGAATACTTCTTGTGTAAGGATTTAGGTTATGTGGGAGTTGCCACGCCCAGTTTTTCACATAAGCGCAATTTTTCTTCAAACATTGCATTCGTTATCACGTGTTCCAATAACTTCCATTTGAAAACTTCCTTGAAAAGACAACCTAGTTTATACTAAAATTGTTATGGAATTTGCAAACCCTACTGAGAACTTTCAGTACACTTTTTCTGTTATGTGTCACTTCTTGAACGCTAGTAAGCAACAACTGTACAACATTTGTAAATATACAAATTCTTAGCAGGCAATTGAGTCTGTTTTCAAGAAGACCTCCCAGCACTTCTGCGACAGCTTCAATATATTTGCCAGCATTGATGCATTTGTAAGCGTTTCCCTAAGGCCTTCTTAAAATTAGATCTTCATGCAAATAAAAATATTTTGTTTCCAATTCAAAAAACTTGAATTATGAAACATTAGATTTTGACTATGACTCAGTTGGAGAACGCCCAAAACCTGCTCACAAGAAGACTTTCTTTTTGCCCTTCCAACAGCAGACTTACTATTATCCATTCCAACAGTAAGCGTGCTATTATGCCTTCTCAAAGCAGACGTCCTTTCATGCCAGATATTCGAAGGCAAGGAGGAAGGATCTTTTCTATATAAACTTACTTATTTTTAAAATTTCACATATTGCAATGTTTTATGATTCGATATTACTTTTTTGTTATCTGCATTGTATGTTGTATAACATCAAATGGTGATAAATTATTAGAAGTAAATAATGGCAGCTCAACTTATACGCCCTCACATCACCTCAGCCTGGGCATCCGAAAGTTTACCACCGTCTTGAACTAAAGGCTTAATCATCAAGCTACCCAAAAAAGATGATTTAAGAGACTGTAGTAATTAGAGAGGGATAACAATATTTGTCACATTTATATTGCAGAGACTCAAAGTTAAGGCAGAGAGCACAATTCGTGAAGAACAAGCTGGATTTAGACCGCACCGTTGCTGCGTAGAACAATCTAACACCAGGCGCATAATAATTGAACAGTCACTCGAGCGGCGTTCCCCACTGTACCTCTTATTCATAGATTTTAAAAAAGTGACACTATCAAACATCTGGCTATATGGAGCTCACTTCGCAAAATTGGAGTACCTCAGAAGCTAATTCAAATAATTCTAGCGATGCACAAAAAATCCGAAATAGCCGTGCTGCACAAAGGAAACATCAGTGTACTCTTCCGCACTAATGCAGGAGTGAGACACGGATGTCATCTCTCTTCAACGCTCTTCACTGTTGTGCTTGATAGCGTAATGAAGAAGGTCAGTTCCAAAAAAAGAGGATTCACGTGGAGTCTATCACTAAATCTCAAAGACTTGGATTACGCAGACGACACATGCCTCCTCTCACATAAGCTCAGCGATATGCAGGCTAAAGCTGACCATCTAGTCCAGGTTTTTATCAAGAAATGTCTGTGAATCGTTTGCATAATATTCTGGCCGAACGTCTTACGGACTGAAGAACTTTGGAGAATGACAAGCGAAAAACCTGTTCTAAAGCAAATAATGAGAAGAAAGTGGAAGTGGATCGGTTACATCGTCAGAAAGTCGTCTGAAAACATCAACAGAATATCCCTAGACTGGAACCCTCAATGAAGCAGAGGTCGCAAACGCACAGAAACACCTGGACGCGGATAGTTATCCGTGAATTGGGAAAGTGTAACCTAATTTGGGAAAATATCAAAGCTGCTGCTATGAATCGTATTAGATGGAAATGTCGCGCTGAAGCCCTATGCTCCCAAGTGGAGTAGAAAGAAAAAAAAAAAAAAAGGTTTGCGTGTTGCCAGTCTGGTCTTCTATTTCTTGTTAATTTCAGGTAGAGTTCAGTGTAATCACTGTCATTTATAAATAAAGAGCGTCACAAACAGTAATCATTAAAAATACTCCTAGGAACGCAAGTGTTGACGTGGTAAAAAAGGAACAATTAATTCAGAGCCCGATGAGGTAACAAATTTTTTGCTTTTCCCTTGATTTTTTCTGCAAGAGCTTCAGTGAGCCCTCTTACGAAAAGCTGTCTTACAAGGCCTTTTTTAAGAAGACCTGCGTCAAGAGTATTTCTATCAGACCGTTTGGAACGAGTTGGAAGGTTTTATAAAAGCACTACATAGGTCCTACCCTTGCACACTGTGATCTAACGAGAGCTACATCACACTAACTCGCAGGCAACGAACGATTTATGAATACGATACACAAATGGACAGTCGCAAAGCCGAAATGACATTGAAATGACATGAAAGCAAGAACCTATGTAAGAATACGGTGCTAGTGCTTTGTTGTCAATTTAGTTTGTCCAGAATACTCCATATAGTATTTGTTGACAAAACACTACAGATTAACTTGTTATAAAGGATCCACTCGGATGAATTTTCACAAATAATATCACGGATTAACTTGTCCGCATGCGCATTATCGTGGTGCAGACGAACTAACCTGAATAATTCATACGGTGCTACGGATTAAGTGGATCATCTCGATATTCTTTTGTAAATTTTTGTAATATACAAATGGGGCATTTCATATGAAGCGGACAGTGCAAAAAAAGTGGGATTTGGAAAATTGTTCATATTCGGCTCAGTTGTAATTCTAGAAGGTGTACTTAATTTCTATTAACTTAACTTCTATTAACTTCTAAAAATTGACGTGACATGAAAAATGATTTTTACGGAAGCAGTTTTTCGAACTTAACAAATGTTCAATAAAATATTAAAAATTGTGGTTGCTATAGAAAATTAACAGCTTTTTCAAATTTCAAATCAGGTTTGAAATTTGATGTTTTTCTCTTGTAGAAACCGGAAGCGAACATTTTATCTCAGAATTTAACAATTTCTATTTATTTCATTGTTCTTAATTGATCTTTAAAATATAGCTTTAAGTATACTGATACTATGATATTTTTAAATGTGATCCACATTCGTTTACGAGATATATCTCTTGCATACGTGCCACACTTTGTACCAAATGTACTGAAAACTTGTCCAATGTACTATCGACGATTTTTCAGGTCGCAAGTGTACCACAAAAGTTACAAATGTGCCGAAAATGTGATCACTGACTTGGACACAAATTTTTGCGATGTTCCTTTCATTCATAAATAAAGAATTTTTCTTTTGTTCTTAATCTTTAAAAGCATTTGCGAACGTTTTCAATTTTTTGCTCCGATCCACTAATTTCTGTCTCAAATCGACACGATTTAATATGCCCACTGATTTTAATTTTTTATTTAATATATAAGTTTTCTTACAATCAAAAGATTGCGTGTTATAATATGACTTTTTTTTCTTGATCATTCCGACTTTCCTCTGAAAAATATTTCACTGCAACTATGTAAGAAATAGAGTGACTCTCAAAAGTCATTTTCCAGTCTTAAGTTTTTCAAATCCCTTAAGGGGCATTCCATAAATTACGTGACTGATTTGGGGGAATGGGGGGGTCATAAGTTTTTCAAATCCCTTAAGGGGCCATCCATAAATTACGTGACCGATTTGGGGGAATGGGGGGTCATGAAAAATGCTACGAAAAGTAACGACGGGAGGCGGGGGGTTTCGCGAAATACTATGTGACTTCAAATTGTAAAAATATAAATTAGTTTTCAAATTCAACGTCCAGATTAAGTAGTAAATTTAGAAGCTCCACGTATCATTTTAGAAAAGAAATAAATAAATCTGAAGATAGCGTTACTAGAGTTCGACCTTTGAGAATATTGAGTAAGCGATCAGGAGAACGTATGTATCATTTCTAATGACGATCCACCAGAGTGGATCGATGTAGAAGATATAGAAGACGAACAATTAAATATAGTGAAAAATATTACTTTAATTGAGGAAAGAAATTTAAATATTGAAAATTATTTATTCATTTTAAACATGTTTAGTAAAATATAAAATGTAATATTTTATGTTTAATATTGTCAATAAACCATGTATTTTATTTTAAATTCATTAGTAGAAAATATTTTTCAAAATCATGCTGCAACGTAATTAAATAGGGGGAGGGGGGGAGGGGTTAATAGAGTAAAGTCACGAATCGTCACTCATGGTGGGGTAGGGGTAGGGATAAAAAAAAAAAGGTTTTTTCGGTCACGTAGCTTATGGATGGCCCCTAATAAATACCTCGTAACAGAATTTTACATTAAGTTCACACATAACAACATGAGTACTTGAGCCCACCTGCTTTTTACATTAATAAAGCACCAAAATCTATGTCGCTTAAAATTCATTCAAACATTAAAAAATTGGAAAGCCCATAATAAGACTACATGCATTTCTTGTCCATAATAACTAAGCGGACCAACGACACGATTGATCTTGTTGCGCTATATGTAGAAAGTAAAATTAACGAAAAAAGCGGAGCAGTTCCTATCAAATAAATAGAACAACGACCACAGCATGAGGTAGTACATGACGTTTTCCAACGTTGCTTCTATGATTTGTATTTCAACTTTATTTGCAAAAAAACGAACTTCGTAACAATTGAAGAAATTATCACAAGCAATTGTAATCTAAAATTTAAAAGTAAAGTTTTAGTCTGAATACATCGCGCACCATTCCCATTCATTGGAATCAATGCATTGTTTTGTCTTCGGATCATAGAGTGTGGAACATGGACAAGTCAACAGTTTTGGTTCGGTGCTACTTCCATCACATTGCCAATAATGCGCAGGATCATGCTTATTGTGACAATTAATAATGCCTATGTCGTGAGTGCATTTTATTTTACCATCAGGGTGCGGATACGTACAAAGTATGTGCTCCGTAAATTCACATGCCGCAGTCAGAGCAAGCAAAGCACCAACTAAAATCACTTGAATTAGACAAAGTCATAAAATAGTTTTACTTAAAATCATTTCATAACCTATTTCTTACACTTACCAATGCCTTTCATAATGTCGGTTCCGCATGTCCATTGGAAATGGCTAAGTTGATCTGTTGCTACGTATTTTATTTATACTTCAGCAAAGTAATCGGTCTTATCTATACGGTATTCTTGAAATAAAATAATAACATGATGACTGTTCTAAGAGATAGCATATGATAGAGGTCTACATGAAATAATAAGTAAGACGTAATTGCAATCCAAAAGAAATGCTTTAGTGACCAATTTTGATATTCTGGGAAGAAAGTAAAAAAGATAATTTTAATGCATGATAAAGATTTTATGCTGCTACCACAGATAGGGGAAGGCGGGGCAAAGCGGTATAAGACGCGTAGCAGTACAAAGGGCATATTTATCCTTACGTTACTACGCTATCTAATGTAATTACAAGGAATTTGTGTTTGATGAGTGCTCATGTAACATTTTGACCTCCCGTTGTCGAGAACCACGAGGCTCATCAAAATGAGTGCGGTCAATGTAAAATTCGAGTATTTTCGACTTAAGTAAATTCATTTCATACGAATCATTTACAAAAAAGGCATAGTATCACGTCTTAGTCTATATTAGTGACATTCCTTTCTGTTAACAAAGATTTGTTTATGTTGATAAATTTTGTTTCAAACGTCTGTATCTTCACATAGGTCATGGGGGCAGAGTATTAGGCTCAAAACGGTATTGTTCATCACTTGATTCCGTCATTTCATCCAGTTTTCAGGATTTTGGAAAAACAGAGAAGTCCTGGTACTTTTCGACGGCCATTCATCTAGAAAATTTTTAAAACAAATATACTATTATCATTTTTTATGTATTGCACTTCGTATACCGTTTTACCCCACCCGTGGGGCAAAGCGGTAGAAACGTGCTTTCTTTTTGCATCGCAATAATAAACATATTCTCTTGAGAAAATAATGAGCTTAATAACATAAGTATAATATAGATCGAAATAATAACCTACAGGTTTAGTTTTGTGAAAATTTTTTTTTTTGTGAAAACTTATTTAACCCGTTAGTTACACCACTTTGCCCCGCCTTCTCCTACATATATTAAAGAAGATTTTTGACTTTGAAAGAACACGATACCGATCCTTTGCAAGTATTATAATACGATACAAGCGATATATAACACAATTGAAGGATCAAATACACCATCAAGACTCATGTTAATCTACGAAGTGATTTAACTCACAAATAAAAATATGAAGACTTTCATGTTTTTTGTGAACTATCACAGTCACTATGGAAGCAAAGTCACTATCGGAATACACTCATCAGAGCAATAAAACTATAAGGGATTTTGAAAATAACAAAAGGCACCACAAGCTATGGTGCACGAAAGATGCGTTTTTGCAGCAAAATTTATAATAAAATGCATTCATTAGGGTTGTTGTAAAAGAGAAAGAAGACTGATATTTCAGAATGGAATTAAACGGTGCCTCTCCACGATACAAGCTCGAAAATCGGATTTAAATACTTTCTTTTTATTTGTAGATCTATTACTAATCGACTGAAATTTTTTTTTGAATTAAAAAGCTTTAAGCTTTGATACTTAAAACGAATCACTTAGAATTTTTTTTTAACTTTAAATAAAACACTCAAAATAGAATTGTACGCCGGGATCTTTATAACGACCCGAAAGAACAATCTTGGAATCTTACTTTTTAAAGATAATTTTATTCAGAAATTGGCCGTCACTACGCCGTAGGTGATCGATTCGGAAGGTCCAATTTTCAAGGCTTATTGCGAATCACGCTAGTAATGTAGCTGGATTATCGACGAAGACTTGTGACTTCACATAACCCCAAGGAAATCCAGTTGTGATATCACACGATCTAGGTGGCCTGTTTGACTTTATAATTGCAAAAGTCATGTGAATTTTGAGTGAATATTAAGTTGAATTTTTTGTGACTATAATAAAATTCCACAATTTTCTGGCGTAAGTCCTTCCACAATGAAATCTCAAACAAAACCAAATAAGATGACAGCATGTTACCAGTCATGAGTGATCTGTCAAAAAAAAAAAACAAAACAGAAAATACCTCTAAATAAAAAGTTATAGCCATTTGAAAATTAGTTCCCATAATATTAATGAAATTATGTAGGTACAACAGGGCGAATGAGTAATCTTCAGTTTATATTCACGTCATTAAAAAATTATAAACAAATTAAAATGTGCATCACGCATGCGAAATTTTAAAAATAATTATTGCAGTACTTTTTGAAATGAGGCAGAACAGATGGAAATTTGTCATTTACAAAAGCCTTGATATGCAAAATGAAATATATTTTTAATATTAATGATATATGTATAATTATAATAATTTCAGTTGAATTTTTGACTGCTAAAGTTTTTACTGAAAAGACAAGGCTACATATAGAATTAGAGAAGCCTTGAAGTGGTTACATAAATATAAGGACTGTCCCAGAAAAAACTTGCGCTTTGTTTTTAGCTATAAAAAAATACCCAGCAGTTTTTTGGACTTTTTTCGTTTTTTATCAATAGTGGCTTGTGTTCAGAATATAAATAACTAAAAACTAAGTAACAATTTTTTTTTTCATAAAAATTTCTTTCTTTTTTCGACCCTTCATTAAATTTTGTCCAGTTGTTTCATCGACAGTGTGGTACGATTTTTTCCACTTAAGTCTGAAGTCTTGTGAATTTTTTGCAGCCTTACCACTCCTTCGAAAATCTCTTTTCATTAGAGCTCAATATCTTTCAGTTGGGCGAAGCTCTGGGCAATTGGGCGGATTTGCTATTTTTGGTACGAAATTGATCTTTTTACTTGCATACCATTCCATTGTAGCTTAAGAGTAATGAGAGGTTGCTAAATCTGGCCAGAACATCACGGTACCCTCATGTGCACGAATAAATGGTAGAAGACGTTTTTCGAATCACTCGTCTATATAAACTTTGGAATTAATTGTTCCTTGCGTAACAAAAAATCTGCTTCTGAGACCACAAGTGCATATGGCCTGCCAAACCGTATATTGCTTCGGAAATTTCGAAATTTTTTTTTCTTTTGCATTTACTAGACACATGCTCCTTCTTCGGTGATGTATGATATTCGTGCCGAGGTAGCTGCTTAAAATCTGCTTTAACGTAGGTTTCGTCTTCCATAACACAGCAATCAAATTTAGTAGTTACCTTTCATACAATTTTCGGGCTCGCATCGGAGCCATTAACTGCTTTTCATCAAAACGGTCTGGTACTTTTTGAACTCTGTATGTCTTTAGCTTACTTTTCTCTTTTAGATTTTGATGTATCTGCTCGAGCCGCCAGATCTTGCACTGAGGTGTTGGGATTTTGCTTAAGAAGGCGCTTCCCCTTCGTCGCTACCTTTGGGTTAGAAAATTCTGGTTTTCTGCCTGAACCCTTTTTTCTTGAAACAGGCAGACCCTTCTTATAATTAGAAATAACCTTAAAAACAGTTCTTTCTGATGCAACAACTATTTATTCTATAGCTAGATATTTTAATTTTTGATTTTTAAGGTATGTGGACAAATTCAGATCGCGGACTTTTTGTTGCTTGCTAGACATCTTTGTCGTTAGAAGTGCTATCTTCAAGTATTATACATCATATTAAACCTAAATTTATATAGAACAAATATTGTGTTTTTTAAGACCTATAAGATTACCAGGTATAATACAAAATATAAAAAGCGCAAGTTTTTTCTAGGACAGTCCTTAGCATTTCTTGCTTAAAACCGACTGCATATGACAATACCTGAATTCCATTGAACTAAGTTACGTAAATGAAAGTTGACATAATTTTCAAAGGAAACGACTCAAAGGATGTTACATCAACGATAAGCAGATACATAATTTAAATCTTAATTTCCTTCTGATTAGTTCAGTACTTTAAAATCTAAAGAGTTTCACAGGAATTAGCAAAACAGATTAGCTCTTTTTTGTTTATTTAACCAATCAAACGATTTGGTTGAGTACTTAGTCTCTTTTGATCTTGAAGATATCCATAGAAATAATCACACAAAATTTTGCTGATAACATTGAAAAGTACTAGAACAGAAACTGATATAAATTAATTTTTTTGGCTAACATTATCAAGACTAAATATTTGCATTAGTTTTTGATGCAAAATTTTTGCTAGGTAGTAACAAGTAGTAAAAAATTGGCAATTTCATTGCATCGGCGATAAGCAGATATCTTATCTGAAATCAATTGTTACTACCTTCAAAATTATTGAGATCTCTATCACTATCATGTGTTGAGGTGCAAATTCAGATATGCGAGTAATACTGAAAAATATTACCATTAGTTATAATAACTGTTAGAAAGAAAATTTATCGAAAGTTTTAAGGTATAAGTAGTAAATCGAAGAATGGTTCGATGAAAGTTAAAAAATTTATGAATGATCCCACTTGAGCATCTCAAAAACTAACGAAAAAGTCTGACAATCTGCGTAGTCTCGAGTCATCTACGGTGCAGTCTAGTGCAATGTTCTTGTTGTTGATAAAAAGCAAAATTTTTATGTTAAATATCTGAGGGTAAAATTTTAAGTTTTTTAAATGTAATGCTTAGGAGTTAAATAAAAAAGAAAAAATAATAATAAGTAGCAGGGTTTCATAACAAGCGAATAACATAACTTGTGATAAAATGAAATCATCTCACTTATAGCTTGCGATCCCAAAACAAGCTCCAAGCTTGGCAAACTCTTCCCCATGAGGGTTACTTCATAACAAAATATTTAGCCAATAAGTTTTTCCTACCAGGTAAACAGCCTCTATTGGGCTGACGGATGCCCATTTTGGCTGTATTCGTGATGTACGTGCGTCACACAATTCAGAATCCGATGAGAATAGTTTTTCTTAACTGCTTAAAGAAATGATATAATTTGGCGGATTCATTTCATTTACAATGAAAATTATTTCATGGATTATATTACCAACATATGGGTTTACTAAATGAATTTAAAAATATAAAAGTTCGACTAAAATTGAGCTTAAGTCTCATGCAGTTCCTTATAGAATAAGTCATTTTCAAAAAAAAAAAAAACATTCATTTCGCATGACAGAACTTTTATGTTCAGTACTTTTAGTGCAAAAACAACAAAAAAATTACAAGTGCAAAATGCATTAATTGTTAGAGAATAACTCCAACAATTGTAAAGGAACAAAAAATGGGCAACCAGCTGCTTATACTAGTTTCAA
Organism: Meiosimyza decipiens; assembly: GCA_963680825.1. Lineage (NCBI taxonomy): Eukaryota > Metazoa > Arthropoda > Insecta > Diptera > Lauxaniidae > Meiosimyza > Meiosimyza decipiens. Next base: position 64,836,572 of record OY804258.1, on the reverse strand, counting down.
TGACAGCTACGTCACATCTTCAGTAAGCGTTGTTAGCCGATGTTAAAGAGTCTGCAAACCCACTATATTTAATTCTTTGCATTAACCATTTAAGAATCATAGCAAAAACACAAACACAGTGCGACAAAACTCTACATACTTTCCCCCTTCACATGCAATTGCTCCTGCAACTCTTTTGATATAACACATTTCTTGGCGAGCGCTCCGTTGAAAGCTTTTTTGGCGATACGAACGAAGTTGCAAGCGCTATCCAAATGTAAATATCGGCGAGTTCACCGAGAAAAATTAAATTGAATTGAATTTGAGAAAAGTTTTATAAAATTTAGCATTACTAATTAAAAACCATGAGAGCTATCTTGCGTTCACTAAATAAGGTCTTTTTGCTGTTACACTTTTTGATTACGTTTGTTTTATTGTAATCTGCTCATAGGGATAACATCTGGTTACGTAGGAGTTGCTGCTGACGCGTTGTAAAGAACTATCATCGACGATCAGTAGATACTACATGGACACAACTCAGATGCAAATAGCTACAATAACAACGAAATCAGCCCACATCTTTGGGCGCCATAGATAAATCACAAAAAAATGAAATCCCAACATCTTACCCATTGGTCATTAATCCATGTTAAATGTCAAAAATCAACGCTGACGGATTGACGTGAGCTTGAAAGAAAAGAAAACTACATAAATATTTTATCTTAGAGAACAGAATTTCGCTATTTCAGGCAAATTAACAAATTTTTTTAACATGAATTTCTTGTTATTGTTTTATTTTTTGTTTTTTAAACATCAGTCAATTATGCGCTGGCGTATCTTTATTTGTAACATGACTATGGAACCGTCATGTGTCACGTGCAATGTTGGCCAAACTATGTGTAAATTATCAAATGTCAATTGGTAACATAGGCAACAAGGGTACGAACAAGCGGAGACAATTAACCTTGATGTGTGACGAATCTTTTTTCAAAATAAAACATAAGAATTGATTGCATAAATAAAGGTAGCTTTTTAATAATCAAATAATTTGTAAGGATAGATGGTAGGTAAATGTTGACATTCCTACGTATATATGCTGCGCCTTCTCCAAAAGAAGAGATCAAAGAATTTTGGTATATCCAAAGAAAGCTTTATTGGGAAGTGCATGATGTCATCACTGGTGATATTTTAACATTTCTCTTTTGATAGGTATTGTCAGTACGGGGGGTGAAAAAATCATGTAATCGGATACAATGTCTTCTTAACGTTAGGATATCAACAAATTGTTGAAATGGTTCCAAAGTTTGATGTATATTCAAATAATTTAGACTATTAAAATATCCCATTTACAAGGAAAACAATGTCATCACAAAGATCCTTAAAAATAGAAAGGGCATCAGCCCTATGGTCCGAAACTTTCTTTGTAATGAGCAAAAAGAAAAAATTCAGTAAAAGTCTTATCTCTGGTTGGCCAAAAATTAAAAGCCACATAATGAATCAGTGGTAAAGGGTGTTTTTTTTAGAGGTATAGAGCTTTGAATTGAAATAAAACACAAGAAAATCGTTTTAATGTCCATCAATTTGACTTTATTGGAAGTATAACTTTATGCCATTAATGTTTAAATATGATTTGGGGCATGTGGCCGCCGCGGCTGGCTCGAATAAAGCCAATTCTACAGGTCCAATTTTGAACCACTTTTTCGAGCATATGGGGCCGTATGTCGGCAATAACGCCACGAATGTTGGCTCCCAAGTCCCCTAACGTTTCTGGTTTGTTGGCGTAGACGAGCGACTTAGTATATCCCCAAAGAAAATAATCCAATGGTGTCAAATCACACGATCTTGGTGGCCAATTGACAGGTCCATTCCGCGAAATTATGCGCTCATCGAATGTTTCCTTCAATAAATCGATTGTGACGTGCGCTGTGTGGCATGTAGCGCCGTCTTGTTGGAACCACAACTCATCCACATTCATGCCATCCAATTCGGGAACAAAATAGTCGGTTATCATGGCTCTATACCGGTCTCCATTAACGGTAACTGACTCTCCAGCATTATTTCGGAAGAAGTATGGCCCAATGACTCCACCAGCCCATAGAGCACACCAAACAGTCAGTTTTTGTGGATGTAATGGCGTCTCAAGGGTCTCATGTGGATTCTCTTCACTCCAAATGCGGCAATTTTGCTTGTTGACGTAGCCATTCAACCAAAAATGAGCCTCATCACTGAACAAAATTTTGCGATGAAAATCAGCATCGAGATCAATCTCATTTTCGGCCCATACACCAAAATCACGACGCATTGCATGGTCTCGCGGCTTTAATTCCTGCACAAGCTGGATCTTGTAAGGTCGCAAGCCAAGATCTTTGCGCAAAATCTTCCATAAAGTTGATGGACAAAGCTCCAATTGCTGTGCACGGTGGCGAATCGATTCATTCGGGTCCTCTTCAACATTTTGCTCTACAGCGGCAATTGTTTCTTCGGTGCGCACTGTTCGACGTCTCTGCGGATGCGTATTATCACATAGAGTAAACGTAGTGCGAAAACGATCCATGGTTAACCGAATTAATTGCTCTGATGGACGATTATGTCGACCATAAAATGGACGGAGCTTGCGGTAAACTTCGCGAACTGAACCATTATTTTCGAAATAAATTTGCACGATTTGCAAGCGTTGTTCTTTTGTCAACCTATTCATGATGAAATGGCAAACCAAACTGAACATAAATGACATTAGAGTTGCCAGATTTGACCATAAAATGCCAGTTTTATCTCTATTCGAAAAACAAACCTCTAAAAAAAACACCCTTTAAATGTACGCGTAAACGTATTAAATTTATTCCTTCGCAGTTGTGTGAGAGGAACACGGCAGAGGTGCTCTTCTGAGTTATATATAAACGCTCTTATTGTTGATTTATTGTCAAGTAAATATAGTAAATTATTTATAGTCAAGCTAAAACTTCCTAAAAGATAATTTTTGCTTCATTCGACAATTTAAATCCTTGCCGACTCACAAGAGATACAATTCAGAGATTTTTCTTGCGTTCTTGATCACCTCGCGAAACATAGGGCCTCTGTGAAACGATTTGAATGTGAATGGTCATAAGTGCCTGGAATTGTGTACATTTATCTAATTCTTTGATGATTTGGGATAGCGTGTGCTACGCTACGTATGACCAGTTAAGTAGACCAGAAATGTGTTTTTACACAATAACTTCGAAAACTAAGCCACATACAAAATATTTGTATGAACAAAGTTACAGAGGAGTTGGAAACACATCAACTGCATCCAAACCCGTATGATCATATTTGACATTGGGTGCAATTTTTCTTTTTTGTCATTGAAAAGTGAATATGCACAAAACCAAAAAACTAACTCAATATCAATTTTGAAAAAAAATATTTACTTTTATTAAACGAGCTAAAATTGTAGGTATGAAAAACAAAAGCATTTTGAAACAAAAATTATATGAAGTTTTTCATGTCAATGCTCAAAGTTTTTGAGATATTTCGTTTCAAGAATGTTTAAAAATCGTCATTGAAAGAGTAGCCGATATTCTTATGTGTATTCTCTAACAATATTTCGATAACGGCTGTAGTGATTCTAGTTGGGGATTTGGGGCAAATGTGTAAACGATTAAACATGGGCTATGTTTCAAGTTTTTAAAGACTTTTATAGGGGTGTGGCACCGCCCGCAACTTTTTTGTTTGTAACGTCATATGTCGCAAACCATGCAAGATATTATAATGAAATTTGGTAAACTGATGCAGATTGTATACTATATTTTGAATTCTACCGAAATTGCAAAAGTGGGCATGGCACTTATCAATAATATAAAGTTTTTTAAGACATATAGCAAAAACGGCACCAACGATTTTTATAAAAATGCAAAAAAAATTTCAATGAAGATAGGTATACAAGCAACGATCAATACAAGCTAAGTCACTATATAGTACTGGCAAAACGTTATAATAACAGAACAAATATCGTAATCTTTATGAAAATAACTATGGAAGAGATACTTGCTAAGAAGTATCTCATAACTTAAAGTAAGCTAAGCAGAGTCTATGAGCGTAGCGCCTCCCATATAAGTGAAAATGTTCAATGCTATACATAGTGTACTATGAGAGTAATCTTCATAAAATCTGGTGCAGAGGTTTTGGTTACTATAAACTTTAAAATTATATGTAGTTGAACGGAATAATTGAACAACATTTAATGCTATATCTAACGCATGCACTATGGGCGTAGTGCTATTAAACTTAAATGGATTTAGTGTGATTGATTTTTTGATTGATTACCCGATTGATCGATAGACTACCCTATGAACAAAAAGCTGTAAGCGTTATTTTAAGTGGCATGAAACTTAATTCACTTAGGATATGTCTGAATCAAATGCGGGCAATATTTCACTGGTGGGCGTGGCACCTCCTATTAAATGACCTATCTCACAAACAATCATACTAAAATTTGATGTAAAAATTTTGTTTGTAAAATGATATTTCTGGATCGAAATCGGGCTCGATTGTACATGTGGATGTATTTATCACCGACCTACATTTTAAGACTAATTACGGCGTATTCCGCAAATTATAAAAGCTATTGGGATAAAATTTTGTTTACGGATGCCAATTACGAATATAATTTTTTAAAGCAAAAGTAGGCGTGGTATTTTTCGAAATAAAAAGGTATTGTATGAACTTGTAAAATTTAACATGATCGTTGCTTACTAACTGTAAGTTCAATTATAAATTAATTATTTTTAACTTTTTTCAATATTTTTCGTATTTCATCGACTCGACAGCTTTCTTAAATTGTTTCAACAGTTTTCAACGTATCCAATTTATTTTCGAATTTATCGTCATTTTCCAACCATATTCAATATATTTTAAAGTTTTCCAACTTGTTCAGCTCTTGTCAACTATGTCAATATATTCCATTTATCTTCGAGTGATTCAACCTCTTTCAACTTTTTCCATGACTTGCCATAATTTTTTCAACATTTTCCGTACTTTTTTTTTACTTTTACATATTTTTTCAAACTGTTTCGAACTTTTCAACTTCTTCGATTTTTTTAATATTTTCCATATATTTTCCAGTCATTCAACCTCATTAAACTTCTTGCAACTCTTCTCATACTTGTTCGACTTGGTCTGTCTTCTGGTACTATATAACTATACCTTACAATAATAAGATCAGGCTTAGAAGATGGATTCGAGTGCGTCGAATGCGCTCCAAACCAGACAAAAATTGAGATAATGCTTCTTTGGATGCCGAAGCTTGAAATTCGGAGCAACTTTCATTTTTAGAACCAGTCTAATAAGCAATTGCAAAAGTTTTCATTAAATTGCTGTCGGATATTATTACATGTCAAGGCTGCTGGCAAAATAGGAATCTTGTCTATGGTATGTGGTTGTCCCGCTATTCCCACATAAAATGCTACTTGGTACTTTGGCACTTTCTCGTTAACGTCAGAAATCAGAAATTTATAAAAACTCTATGTAATATATACAGTTCCTCATCAAAATTTTGTCAATGCACTTTTACATATGATTCTTTCAACAAAGTTTTCTAAACTCTCTGCAACATATGTATGGTTCTCTCAGAAAAATATTTGAAACTGGAACCAGATGAAATCATGATGTTTGGTTTGGCATTTTTCTTTGCTCAATATTAATGTTGCGATGCAGCAGGAAAAATCGATGATAATGATTTTGCTCTAATGCCTACAATTATACCATTAAATAATTAAAAATAAAAATTTGAGAGAGATGAGACCTCCGTTCCCCAAAATCTGCTTCCCCTACGGTATGCTGTTGGCGCTGTTCTACAGCAAGTCATCAAAAATTACATATTGCGGCTTATTATTTATAACACTGATAGGAGTGTACATGCTTAAAGGATTTTGATACGCCGAACCTGACTTACAATTTGTTGCGTCATATAGAGTTTTTGTGACATAAGAAACTACCAAAGTTTTAGCATAAAAAAATCGATCCGCTCTAATGTATATGGTTCAGCAAAAAGCTAATCATCTCGAAATTATTTTTCGGACAAAATTAACATATCGTACCTTCATTGATAAGTTACTTGTTGTATTTCTGACACCTTGATTCACTGCCCATTTAATAGGAACTCTTAATCGGTTAGATTCCTAAAAGAATGCCGTGACTTATGGAAATGAAAGAGTAAACTGCAACTTCAGAAAACTAAGATGTATCACGAGGATGGAGCAACTCCCATGATTTTATTCATTACATTGGCAATACAGCTAAAGCTGATATGAAATAATTTGCTGAATATAAACTTTTTATACCAGATGAATACTGAGGCATTTTGCTGAAGAACACATTTTAAAGACAGCAACTCGTTGTGTATAAGATAAACAATTCGGATATTTTGGCAGACTGTAGGGATAAAATGGGTAAAAGATAAAGAATTAAGGTATTGTAAAAAATAAAAATTATATGTTAACATGAAGGTATGTGCACGAAACTTATTCAGTTGCAAAAATAAAAATATCATTCCAGTGTAGGTATTTATTCAGTTGCAAATTATTGATGGCAGTTGAAACAACCTTGCGTTACATACATAAATAGATAAGATTTATGTGTGTTAACATCTCTTATCTAATATTTAAAAGACAAGTAGCTGTTTTCGCAATTTTTTATCAAACATAATTGATGCTTTTTGTAGAGTATATATTGAATGTTAAATACTTTGAATGTATTGATAAGATAAGAATTTCATTGAGGCATACTTTGAAGATAAAATAATATGTTTCTAGTCTATGCATTTTTGAATACTTGGCTTTGGCTCTACTCAATTGTACGTATATCCTATTCGATGAGATTGTATTTTCCATAATATTAAGATCGGAAAATTAAAAGATAATTTGAATTCTATCACTTTTTAGGTGTGAAGTGCCACTGGCACCAGCTGAGCGTAACTTTGGTCTTATGCATATCAGAGGCTTGTGTTAGTTGGGATAAACGGTATTGGACTCCAATCTGTAATCCAACTTATGTGATTCAGACTTATAAAAATATATACGTAACGAATATGGTATAAAGTTTGTTTGACACATACATAGAATCTCTAGCCGAAACATATGTCACCAATTACCAGGTTAAATTGTTCCATTTGTTGTCTCTGTCATGTTTGTTAAAAAGCATTGACCGATTTGTGAAATTTCACATAAAATGTCGGTTTCTGCTAAGGCTGTACAATTCGATGAAATAATGTTCAATTTTCTTAATTTTAATGTCTTTTGTGTGTCACAATTAGAATCTTAACCATATCATGCAGTTTTTCGCTTTATAATAAATATTTTTTTTCGTTTAATACGCAATTGTCGGTGCTTTCAAAGATACTTCATTTATCGTAGAGTGATAACGACATTTCTTATATAAATATATTATCATCCTTATAGAAACAACATATTCTACTATTTTTAGACATTACGTGACTTTTTCGCCGTATATCGACATTTTCGTCTCTTTGATACTAATCAGCATTCTTCGACAGCTTTCGAATATCATAAGTTTTTTCGAAGTTTCTCCACATTTTCTGTACTCTTAGAATTTTATCTTCATCGACATTTTACGACTTGTAACGACATTTTTTGACTCCATTCAATGTGGATATATTCAGCTTATTTGATACTTATCGACTATAACCAAAAGTTTATGGTACCTATCGACATTTTCGAATCTGCTCGATTTTTTTAATACTTTTTGATTTTTAGACGTTAGTGGCTTAAATTAACGAAATAGCTGACGAATGTCTCAAAGCGTCGAAAAGCTTTGAAGAATTCGGTAAAAGTCTAAAAGAGCAAAGTCTATAAGATAAAGTCGATAAAAGTCTACAAGTTTCGAATAGTATCAAAAGGTACTCAAACTGCAAATACGAGTCGGAAGGCATTGAGAAGTATAAAAAAACCTCAAACGAGTCGATACAGTCTGAATCGATCGATCAAATTTCATTTAAATTTCAATAATTATACCCAGAGATAAATACAGACAAGTTAATATCTTTTTCCTGCAGGGTCCCCTGTGGACAAATTTCTGAAGCTTTAATGTCTCAGTAAGAAACTACTTAGAAAAAATCTCTTCAAAATCAGTTCAGTAACTTAGAAGTCATGTGTCTTTTGAAAGAATTTTCTAAGCAGTGACGCCCGGGGTAAGAGATTTTCAAAATCCAAAAATTTTATTATTTCATACGTGCCCAGTCCGAGGGTTCTAGGTGCAGCATTCTACAAATGGTGTATTGTTACCAGCATTAGTCCCCAAGTCAGATGTCAGTAGTGATGTTTGTTCTCTCCAATTCTATTTCTGGATAAAGCCTGACAGCTTTACACACTTGGCATGCATGCATGGGGCGAGAGAAGATATTTGCTCTAAAACAGCAAAGGCCAAAGGCGCGTACGTCCAACTAACCCGAATTTGGAACTCTTCTATTATTTCCATTAAGACGAAAATCCGCATTTTTTCGTGCAATGTGAAATCAGTTTTGCTATATGGAAGCGAGATATGACTTTTCATCAAACAGTTGACGAACAATATACAAGTATTTGTCAACAAATGTTTGAGACGCCTCCTAATGAGGTGTTGACCTAATACCATTTCAAACGCTGATTTACACCGAAAATGCAACCAGATGCCTGTTGCAAATGAGATCAAGCCCCGTATTTTTTAAATCAGCAGTTTCCTGCTTTTCGAATAAAATTTGTATTTCAATATTACATATAAATACAAACTGAAAATGGTAAGACATTCCGTCATTTGGCAGATACAAAAAATTCCAGGACTTAACGTTGGCTCACTTTGTTCAACGCGCTCATTTATCGCGATCTTAACAAGATCGTTCGTCAGCGACGATTTGTGTTCGCTTTTGGTGCGCTTGCTCGCGCATAAGCTGAAGCATGTTACGTTTCAGCAAGCAAACATATCTGGACAGACATATATACCTTTTGCTAGTGATGAACATTTGCAAGAACGATTACTCAATGAGGCTCTCATACCATTATTCTTATGTAGAATAGAAAAGGAATGACCGAATTTATATTGCCGAATGACCAGTGCAATGGCATCAATTGTGTTGTAATAAAAACACACTTTCAAAGTTTTGAAAACAGTTGCTTTATTTATAGTACTCTCCCCAATAATTTTCAATTCATAAGAACATTGTTCAAACACTTTAACTTCAGTATTCGCAAGTCAATTTTTCACCCACAATTTAAAAACTTAAGTTCTTCGATTGACATTCCAACCACTAAAATTAATAGTACTTGACAACTTGCAACAAATATCTGGTTCTTTTGCGAACTTTCTCATTTTCTATTTGTTTTACTTTCTGGTTGATTGTTTTATTTCAGTTTTGTTATCTTTTCTTAGTATTTCCATGTACTTTTGTCACAATAGAAACTTTGACTTTGAAGTAATATCCATTTTAAATAACATGAACTTGAACATGATCATTTCGTACTCAATAAGATATTGGAGAAAGTTAATTAAGAGCAACTCTTCTCAGCTCCTCGTCCATTGTTATATGCTAAAAATCATGGCAATTTTCGACATTACCCAATGTCAAGAGGACTGATATATCCTTGCTTTTTTAGATTATTGGAGCAGTAGCGAATATTCGCGCATAGCTTCGCCAATATTCGTCATAAACTCCATATGAAATATAAACAGAAAAAGTTATACTGTACATACTTATGATCTTATGAGCGCGAAGAGTTGATGTTAAGCAATCATCATATCGTGCTGCCATTTAAGTGTCTACATTTCTCGAAGGCACTTCGTCATTTTACTTCTCTAAACATCAACATGATCAGCGGACAGACAACAAACAGAGCACACAAAAAGGATGTTTTTTCCTTTAACATTATTTTGTTGTTTTCGTCACTGTTGTTGTTTTACTAACAAGACCGCGAAATTTTTTTTTTATGTATCTTTAACTGGCCACGAGCATTAATCGTTCTTCATCTTGTTTACGAAAACGACAAGTTAATAACAGGGCACCAGAAACAAAACCATACAACAGCAAAATTAATGAAATGAAAGGATAGCGAAAAAAAAACTTTGTGTACTGAGTGATTCAAAGTCATTTGGATGAAATACGTATATATACGTGCATACATATGTATATTATTTTAATTGAACTTAGTTCTCGAAAAAGAAGAACAAAATATTTGGGTATTTCTTATATGAAATAAAAGCGATTGTACAATGGTTTACATTTATTTCAATAAATGGTGGAAACTGTGCCATAAAATTCAAAATATTGGTCAAATGGCCTTAATTTTCAATGTCAGTTAAAAAAAGTTTTCGATGCATAAGATAAGTTATTTTTTTTATTTTTTTTATTGCTTTTAGCTTCTTCTGGTCATTTTGTTTCATTACTTCAACTGAACAACTGGCCCCCGATCATAAATTGTATATTACCTAGACAGCGCTATATGAACAAAAATGGTTCCACATGGGAGCCATTGTGTGATATATCAGATGCAAAAGTTAGTTATAAAAAGGCCAGCTTAAATTTACTTCCGTTCGAGCTCCAAATTGTGCCAGCCAATCGGTGAATATGCTCTCTCATTAAATTCAGTTGTAATATTAATATATATACATATATATATATTAAAAGTTATCACTTGAGATCATCATGCGAAATGATCGATGCAAGTGACGAAATATCTATTCCATTTCTGATAACCTCAGCAGACCCCTGATGTCGACGATAAGCATTTTAAAACAAGCTAATGCTCTATATACACATGCTCCATGCTCCAGTTAATCAAAAGGCTCTTCTTGCATGTCCGAAAATTTCTATAGCTGCATGTAACAAATGAAATATTTTTTCAGAAGAAAAGTTTAGGATTAAATTTAATTAATTCCACATATAAAGAGCGATTCCATCTGGCTTCGGAACTTGTACTGTATAGGAGCTAATTTGAGTTTCAAGTCCTAACGATCCGCAAGAGTATAGTTGAAGAAAAAGAAATCATTCATCAAACAGATAATGGTTATCCCGTCCCAGAAAAAACTCACGTTTTTTATTTTTTGTATTATGCTCTACCTGATAATCCACATACCTGCAAAATTCAAAACTAAAATATTCAGCTATAGCAAAAATAGTTGGTGGATCAGAAAAATCTGTCTTTGCGGTTAGTTTTAATTATAAGAAGGGTCTACCTGTTTCACGAAAAAGGTTCAGGCAGAAAACCAGAATTTTTTAACCCAAAGGTTGCGACGAAGGGGAAGCGCCTTTTTAAGCAATATCCCAACACCTTAGTCAGAGATATGCCGGCTAGAGCAGGTACATCAAAATCTACTATACAAAAGGATAAAGGAGAAAAGTAAGCTAAAGACACAAAGAGTTCAAAAAGTACCAGACCGTTCTGATGAAAAGCATTTGATGGCTCAGATGCGAGCTCGAAAATTTTATGAAGGGTACCTGGCTAAATTTGATTGCTGCTATCTGGGCACGAATATCATACATCACCGATGAAGGGGCATGTGTTTAGTAAATGCGAAGAAAAAAAAATTCGAAATTTTTGAGCAATATGTGGTTTGGCAGGCCATATGCTTTGTTACGCAAGGCACAATCAATTCCAAAGTTTATATAGACGAGTGCCATGTCTTCTATCATTTATTCGTGATGTTCTGGCCAGATTTAGTAACCTCTCATTACTCTAAAGCTATGATGGAATGGTATGCAAGTAAAAATATCAATTTCGTACCAAAAACAGCTAATCCGCCCAACTGCCCAGAGCTTCGCCCAATTGAAAGATATCGGACTCTAATAGAAAGAGATTTTCGAAGGAGTGGTAAGGATGCAGAAAATTCACAAGACTTCAGACTTAAGTGGAAAAAATCGTACCACACTGTCGATGAAACTACTGGACAAATTTTAATGAAGGGCCGAAAAAAGTAAGAAATTTTTATGAAAAAAAAAATTGTTACTTAGTTTTTAGTTATTTATATTCTGAACACTAGACATTATTGATAAAAAAACAAAATAAAAAAAAAAATAACTGGGTATTTTTTTATATCTAAAAAGCAAAACGTAAGTTTTTTCTGGGACAGTCCTTATTTCTGTAAATGGAGCTGCTTATAATGCTGTAACATATATTATGCACGGAAAAGCCACCGAAAAGTTGTCGCACGAGTTCAATTGACCTAAGATCATTTTCGGACTTATCGGTTATGTATATAGTTAAAAAACGAGCTAATTTAAGATCAAGCCAATAACGGTAGTGAAATTGATATTACAATCTCCAATATCTGAAGGTTGATTGGACAGAAGTCTTAAACAAAATCTTAGTAAGAAAAAAGAACATGGATGAATTATTAATGGAACTTTATTGAATATATGGAAATTGGTTAAATAAAAGTAGGCGGTCATCTCGATCGATCGAGTTCTTGCGCCGCCAACATACGAATTTTGCATTTCCAGGTTCACTTGATAGCTAATAAAATACTATTTCGGCTAGGGTTGCTAAGGATCCCATCAATTTATTTTAACTATATATATGTCGCTTATCCTTTTGACTGAAATTTAACTTTTTTGCGAAAGGCGCTCAATGTTTATTTGACCTATTAATTATATATCTTAACTACTTATGTTCCTCCACTCTGCTTAAATGTTGTAATTGGAATTCGATGTTGTTCTTTTCCATACGATTTTATAAAGTCTCCAAAGCTACGACTAATAATTTTAAGCCAATTTGATTTGTGCATTTTTTTTCGGCAAACTCATTGTTGTTGTTTATGTTGCAACATTGTCTTAACTTGACTTTGTTTTTGGCATGCAATGTCTTGCATGATTTGCCTTTTTTGTTAATTTGTTATCATCAGCAAGTCATCTCGTCTCATTACCATCATGCGTTCATTCGTTAGCTTGGTTGTTCTTTTGGTCTTTATTTTTATTGGCATTTCTCGTTATACTTTTTTGATGAAGGACGGTACTTTTCGGATGTTTTGTTACACAGCGGCAATATTATTTGGCCCAGAAGCGCATGCTACAGAATTTATTTTTCAGCAAGAGCATTGTGATCATTCTTGCACAATTTTGTTATACCCTATAGGTTTTGGAATGGTGTATAATAGTTTTTGTAAGAACTTTTTATCCTTAGAACTTGTCTTAAAAGTTTTTAAAAATTTGTCGAGTCTACAACTTCAAGTTTGCTTGAAATCTTTCCGAGCCAATCATTAGTGATTGTGCAAAATCTCTTTGAATTGCTGCTTGCGACAGCTGCTGTTTCAAAATGACGAAGGTTGGCTTTCTAGGGTTAATGTGCTTGAAAGTACGAATGGTTCACGCATCAAATATTTTTGCCATAAATTTTCGTAGAATTTGTTGAAATCTTTCAACTTTTTTGTACCGATGTTGCTTGAAGCCATATTATTGGCCATGAACAAATCAAGTCTTTTGTCCTTCTGTGAAGTCTTTTATAAAGAGAAATAGCCGCTAGTATTGGATGTTGGCTATTTTAGGCCAGGTATTACTCTCGTACTGCATCGTTCAGTTACAAAGTGTGTCTTTGGTTTTATAGTATAACTTCAAAAACTATCGGACAAGAACTCACTTCTGCGTCACAATTCTATGTGATGGCTCGACACTGACTTAATGTTTTTGCTGCTCTCATATATTTAATTCCAAGTGGGAAATATGACATAGAATATGCCTGCGCATTATCACATGCTGCTGTTGACAATCACCTCAAGTTCTCTCCAGCTGAAACCAAGGTGGTCAGCTATTCTATAGACAGTTCTTCTCCAAGTCTCATTAGGGTGACCAGTGAGCTAAACGGAGCCTATCCTTTTTCATATTTATCTTCTGATTCTTTAAGGAGCTCTATGTGAAATTTGCGAAGCAGCTCGAAAGGAGCTCTGAATTTCTTAACTCGACATACTGTAAGTATAGTAGTAATTTGATATGTAAAATTATTCACTTTGTCAAGAGAGTGGTCTCCAATGTTGACTCTGTTAGGAAGTAGATGCAATGTGTCATCGAGAACTTCCCATTACAATCGGAAAAGGGACCGGAGATAGAATTCAGATTTAGAAAAGCCCATTCTTGTCAGCTTCTTATGTCTGTGGAATTTTTTCAATGCGTTCAAAAAATGTACGTCAGAGCTCTTGACGACGCTCATAGTTTGAGTGCTATTTATTAAATCTGTGGAGAAGCTCCAGGCTTTTGATGCTATCCATATCTTGAGCAGGAGTATTCTGACATATGATATTCTTTACAGTCTTCCGCTTTGGTTTCCACATTGATTTGACTTTGGTGATATATTTTTATTTATTTTAACCTTAACTAGGTAGGGTAAATGTTGTCGGTTTTGACCGATTTGAAGTTTTCGTCTTTCATTATTGTTACCTTATTTCAATAGTATGACCGATTAACGTGGTTTGATGGGACGAAAATTTTATTCTTCCATCGTGTTGAATGCAGTCAAATGGAAAGAAAAAAAAAATCAAAAATTAAACATGTCGAAAGAAATCTGAATATTAAATATGGTTTTGCGATTGCGATAAATGTGGGTCTTGCACGAACTTGCGCAAATATCCCAATGCTGCTGCTGCTGCGATTGAACTGAGCGATTCAACGCTTGCGGCAAAGCATCATGGTAAGTGCAGCAGCAGCAACAACGACTACAGTGCTGCTGCTGCTGATTCTCCCTATAGTCAGTCATAATTTAATGAAGATTTTTCGGTTTGTTAACTCTTGGCGTGCATCTGACTGACAGAATTTTTGTGTACCTTATTTGTAATTTTTACGAACCGATAGGTCATAATTACAGAGTTCGAGGTTTCTGTCTTTTTTTTCTTGTATTCATCGTCGTAGTTTAGTTGTGCCAAATTATCGGTGCTGTTTTTTGTGGAATTTCATGAAGCGATGGAAACAAAAAATCTGCTGCAGCAGCTGAGGTCAAGTTTAATTTTAATAAAGTGGTTATTAGGCACACATACAGTCCATAGTATGAAATGGACGCAAACAAACATTGTGAAAAGTAAATATTGAGGCTACTTTTTAATGGCATAAATTATGGGTTTCCCGAACAAATTAAAAAACCAAAAAAACAAAAACATGACAAGCTCATGCTGTCATCAAATATTCAAAAGATGAGACGATAAGTTATTAAAAGGATTCATTAAAAATTTTTTTTTTCAGATATTTTTGGAGAAATCATGCAATTTCATGTAGCAATCAAAGAAAGACAATTGCTATAGCTCATTTGGTGTTCAGAAATTAATTTTTGCACGAGCTAATTGTAATTTTAGAGGCTTTCCTACGAAACTTTGCTATAGTGAATTATATATTCTGCAATTTGAACGACTCTAGTATCAAATCAGTTTCGTATATGGACTATGCCATTATACTGTTGCGAGCACAGTATCGTTTTAATTCGACTTAATCCCTTTTTTAATAAGAAGATAAGAAGAAGAAGAATGTATCCATCATCATCCGCTAATATACTGTTGTGATAATTTTCAATGGTCCAACAAAGCTGGACATGAAATACTTCACATTTTAATGTTTCTACATTAAGATCCATTCTAAACAAAAAATCAATGCTAAAACCAACTGACACACAAAAGCTACAAATCACTTCAGCGCAGCTCTCACGCTTACCGCTAACGCAGTCGCTTCTGAATTCGCTTTCACTCTGACATTTTCTATGCTATCGCATTGGAAGACACACGCAGAGGTTAGTAACTCAAAAGAGCGCCAAATCATCGCATCGCTTAAAGCAACCACTCTGGCATCAGCCTAAGACATTTGTTTATTGGATGGGTCAGTAGCTATAGCATGTCAGGACTTTCAATGGGAAATCTATCGGGTCTGAACACAAATTGTTCTCTCTTTCACAGAAGTGTTCTTTCGAGGGATTTGATGAAAAGATTAAAACCTTAAACTTAAGCAGAAGTGAGGAAGCAACAACGGTTGTGGTCATAACATAACATTGCGCATTGCTATAAGAGCAAAGTAATTAAAAATTCAAAGTAGACTGAATTCCCCGGGAGGGAGGAAAAGTGTAATCGTATGCTGATGGCATAAATCCATAGTTAGGTTAATTTTTACTATTTGCATTGCTGATGCTATGAATATCCCATCTTGACATTCTCGGAAAAGTTCAACGATAGTAGTGTTTAGGAATAACTGAGACAAGTCATAGCACACCTCGCATGAGATAGGAATACTCCTATAAGTCCTTCTAATTCTGCATGAAGTATGTGGCAATAAAAGCAAGACCGAAAGACACACATTGAATTTAAAGAGACCCGTTCATGGTCATTCATAGAAATGCGTTTGGCTACTGAAAACTTCAAAGATTTTTCGGCAATACTTTCTGACCTTAAAAGTGGAACGCTGATCATTTCATACGACAAGGAAAATTATTGATGTTAGAAACGGCACCGATGTTCTACTGTTCAGTCCCGTAAATTCTTTGTGCTTCTGAAAATAAATAATGAATTCTTGAATCTGTCCGATGAAGAGTACATTGTCTGTCCAAGTATTTGGACTCTTTTTTATAAAGGAAAAACAGCTTCCACTTTCTAAAAAGAATAAGATCAGGGCAAGAAGAATATTCGCTAATTAAAAACATGCGATTCAACGCTAGAAAACGTTTCAAATTGTTTTTTTTTTCTGATTTGCTGTCGGGATCGCTCTGCTTCCTTACTGTTGTAGTCGTGCAACTTCTAATTAAATTTTACTCATCACTGATCTACTTTGAGCGCACACTCTGCCCGAGCTCTTTTGATTCAATAGAAAGATGCAACATGTGAGAACTTACTTACAGGAGTCTGGACTGGTAACTAGTCACATATCCGCCAAACAGGCAGTTCACACATATCGACTTTTGTGAAAGTTTTAGAAATGAAGCATAAGAAGGCGCTCATTTCTGATGTCCAAAGCTTCTACGCACTTTCCAAAAATGTTTGATGGCGAATGAGCTAAGTTTTTTGGTTTTAATTATTTATGGAATAACCCACTATAGAAACAGATGGGTTTCATATTGAAAAACATTAAGATTTCTCCAGTAAATGTGGTTGAACAAGATAATTATTTGCAAAAGTAATAGGTCACTCTGACCTTTGCACATATGTACTTGAATAATTTTAACCTCCTCTATTTTGCTTTTTTGGGTTCTAATAACTTTCAATAAGTTACGTTATATGAATTGCTTTTGAAAATTAATGCAAGAAATGGTCATGAGCAACCTCTGCATCGTTTTTGCTGATAGCCTCCAGATATCACTAACGTATCATCACAACCCATGTTGTTTGAGCCACGCGCTTGATTAATGTTCAAAAATTAACTTTCCAATTTGTCACCACAACCATAAAAACCACGCATAAAAGCCTCGGATTGTTTTTCATTCTCAAAACATTGTTAACTCTTTGTCAGCCCGGAAGGAAATATGAAACTGATTTCTTCATTTAACGTTTGTGAATAGCTAAAAGTGCATCAAAAAGAAAAAAACCTGCTTATAAACATCAGATGCATCTGAAAGCTTGGTAGGAAAAACGGTAAAAGTGCACTTTGGGTGATTTTCAATTTATTTGAGACTTTGAAGCGCATCTGATGGCAACTAAATGCTTCACCATGGAACAGTTAAAAGTCTCTAATTAAATTGAATTAAGGGGACATGACACTTTCAAAAAAATTTTTTTTAAATGTTTTAAAATGCGTATAAATTTAATAAAAAACAAGATATCATTTTGAAACTTTACACATATATTTGGACATAAAAAAAATTGTATAAAAAACTTTTTTTATAAGACTTATGACCACTACAATTTTTTGGAAAAAAAAGCAAAAAATCACAGTGGGCGTGATTGCGAAGCCGCTATGGAATGAGCTACAAGAAAAAATTTTGGTCGAAAAATAACTAATTGGCGTAATTTTTTAGAAAATGGCTAATTATTGTAGCCAAAATCGTGCCAAAATCAAAAACTATAATACCGATCTTTCTGTCCGTAGTTCATTCTATGCATTAACATGTGCACAACAACATATTAACATGTCAGAAAGATCGGTCGAGTAGTTTTTTTTTATCACGTCCGCCAACTCGAAAAACGTGGTTTCTTGAAAAACGCGTTTAAAGTTTTTTAACTATAACTTTTCGGCTTTGACACGATGTGCCTAAAATGCTCACTATATATTTTAGAAGCCAAATTTGAGGTTTATATTATTAATTGTATTTTTCAATATTTTTTAAACAAGAAACAGTCATAAAAAATTTTTGATTTTTTAAAAATTTAAAGGTGTCATGTGCCCTTAATCAACATTTGAGAGAACTCTTCCTAATGCTCTTATGGGGCGGATCGTTGCATCAGAGAACTTCAGCGTGAGATAAATTTACCTTGAAAAACAGGGATACCAAAAGGAGAAATTAACGGCCTTCCAAAATGGCAAACAATTTTATAAAATTTACAAAATTCGAAAAAATTTTTCGGAAAAAGTTGATGAAATTTTTTTTTGGTCAGCAAAATTTTACAAAATCTACAATGCTACGTCAACAAGCAAAATTGCCGCATTTGGAGTGAAGAGAATCCACATGAGACCCTTGAGACGCCATTACATCCACAAAAACTGACTGTTTGGTGTGCTCTATGGGCTGGTGGAGTCATTGGGCCATACTTCTTCCGAAATAATGCTGGAGAGTCAGTTACCGTTAATGGAGACCGGTATAGAGCCATGATAACCGACTATTTTGTTCCCGAATTGGATGGCATGAATGTGGATGAGTTGTGGTTCCAACAAGACGGCGCTACATGCCACACAGCGCACGTCACAATCGATTTATTGAAGGAAACATTCGATGAGCGCATAATTTCGCGGAATGGACCTGTCAATTGGCCACCAAGATCGTGTGATTTGACACCATTGGATTATTTTCTTTGGGGATATGTGAAGTCGCTCGTCTACGCCAACAAACCAGAAACGTTAGGGGACTTGGAAGCCAACATTCGAGGCGTTATTGCCGACATACGGCCCCATATGCTCAAAAAAGTGGTTCAAAATTGGACCTGTAGAATTGGCTTTATTCGAGCCAGCCGCGGCGGCCACATGCCCGAAATCATATTTAAACATTAATGGCATAAAATTATCCTTCCAATAAAGCCAAATTGATGGACATTATGTGTTTTATTTCAATTCAAAGCTCTATACCTCTAAAAAAAACACCCTTTAGTATATTCTTTTTGAACACAAAATATATGACATTTTCTTTTGCTTATATAAAAACAATTTTACCTCCAGGTAACGGCTCTTACCTCCAATTAACAGCTTAACGGCCGCATCATAAGCGGTCACTTGGCAAGTCTGTTTACAACTCTTGCTGGAAATAGAAGCAAAGTCTTTGGATTTCTGTTCGCCGATTTGCGTGCATACAAATAGAACTCTTTTCATCTCAATGGCAAATACTTCCTCAATCAGTCTCACATTCAGCGCCATAACTTAAGGATTGCAGACTTCGCGGACAGAATCTTCATACTTGACCCACCAAAATATTAGTACCTTTAAAAATTAAATGCTTAACCCTAGAATAATAATGCTCACTTCTGAGGTGCAATAATTTCGTTTTTTTACGATATTTCACATTCGCTGGCAAATTTGAAAGCCTGTGTTCGTGCCAACTCAGTTTAGTGCTGTACGAGCTTAAGGGCAAACGTACGTCATATATTACACTTGAGCTTTTGTGATGCCTTAGCATTAAAGGATATTTCGTTCTCAGTATTTTGTGCTTCTTTTAGCTGTTTACAACAATTAGTCAGACTTTTAATCAATGACAGCCAATGATGATTGATGGCTAGAAAATAGTAAAGGATTGTTGACAATTATATATAGATTGGTAGACTTTGCAGCATACATTCCATACAACGTTATGTTGTTATTTGAACATTTTCCTACCAGTCCATCTTTTGTATTGAAAAAATCTAACATACCACACACATGTAGGACTCTCGTTGTGTTTTTGATACCTGTAGTAACAAAAAGGTGGCGTGTATCAGTTCTAATAGATCGAGTTAATATTTTTGTAGCTTTATTTACTCGGGCAATTATTCTGTGTAGTTTTACACATTTGAAATGCTGTGAACTTGCGTCCGCTACTATGTTCAGTACAACACAATGTTGATTAATGTATTCTGGTGCACTGCAACAAGTTATTTGTAATTTGTTTCTCGACTTGAAACTTTCAGCTATTACTCAAAATATAATTTATTTTATAGAGGATATAAAATTTTAAAAAAATGAGCAAATAATTCCAAACATTTTTAAGAACTTTTCCTGATGCAGTACGATCTCGATCCACGCAACCCTCTATAAATGCAACTTCTCAATGTTCGCAACGAGTATATCGTCATATGAAATCAAAAATGCCCTAACCTACAAAAAATTCAAAATCGACCTTTTGATTGATAATGATTCCTGCAAAACTTTACACTCCTACAATTAAAAACAACGTTCTTATCAAATAAGATTTACCTGGAAAGATGTTGAAAATTTTTGGTTTAATATCCATTTTAAAAAGTTGTTTGCGTCCCCTGTTAAATTTTCCAATTTTACATAGGGCTTTCTTGATTTCATATGACGATATTTCTTTCATTACAGACTCAGTAAGTGCAATTTTTCAAACAAATTTTACCTTGTTTATTGCAATTTATGCCACTTAAAATTCTTTGTAGCATTTCTCGTGGGAAATCGAATTATTTTGAGAGTTTGTGAGAATACCCCAAGATGGAAAAATGTTTATACAAATGATTTCTTAAGCAAATAAATGCTGATTTTCTTTTGGTGAATTGACGTTCTTTTGTATTTAATGTTCTTCCTATGAAATATCCATACACGGTTACATAATTTTTTGACTCCACCATTGCAACTTTCACAGTTAGAGGCTTTGTTTGTATTAGTAGCGTTAAACGAGGCCGCACTGTAGTTGATATTAGCAGAAATTATAAAATATTTTGAAAAATAATCTTTTTTCGTTATCAAAAATTTATGAGAAGTTATAGCGCTACATTGATTGTACATACGCCGAAATGATTTGTGATAAGTCAACAACCAGTTTAAAAAATCAGCACCTTTTGTTTTGGCAAAGAATGCCTCACACTATGCCAGCCGTGATCCCTTTCAAAGAGAATGACAAAATTTAAATATTTACTCCGATAGAGTGTATTTAATTTCAATTTTGAAATGACAGCATAATTTAATTGATTATATCATTACCCGACAAGTTCAAATAAGACATAAATTTGAAATTCCAAAAACGTTAAAAATTATTACACTTCATTGGAAATTTAACATAATTAGAATTAGATTCATATCTCAGTAATATACTAAAGAGTAATATATATATTCAGCTCAATTATTCATAGCTCTGAAAGAAACTCATGCTGTGTTTTAGACTGGAGTGCAACACCAACAACTGTCAAATGTTTTTGTGTAATAATGACATAACCCTAAATTATATTCATTGTCATGCAACAAACATTCCAAGGCCTAGGCTGACTGTTTCGTACCTACAGGTATTCATATAAACTTTATGTTAAGTTTGCGAAACGAATTTCATAGATTGACTCATAGTTCAAGTCGAGTTTGGTTTATGTGCGCGTTGTACTCACATCTTCGTGAGACATGGGACAGGGTACATTTTCCAACATATGAGTGGGTGGTGTACAACAGCAAGTATTACGTTGCTTAGGATAGACAACATTGTTATGAAAACATTGACAACGTGCGAGTGGGCTTAACTTACATAAATTTCAACAGTTTTTCTTTTTCGCCAAAGTTTTCCTCATGAAGGAACTATGTTTCAATTTATTTGTTAGGAAGCGATGCCAGAAATTGAAATTCTGAAATTATTTGCAGAAATATTTTTCAGGCGTTAACTTTTCTTTAAACTGTATTTTAGAAAGATCACAGATGCGCAGGGTCTGCGGTAAAGTTCGCAAAAGAGAAACTTACGAAAATGCTTTCCATATTCTTGAACAAAGAGTATAGAAGGCCTCATCAACAAATCAACAAATAATTAAGCTATGAAATCATCTGGCTACACTGTGCAGAATGCTCAAAAACATGAACTTGCTGATATTGGTAACGCAATATGCAACGTCATGCAGCAGCATCAATTGCATTATACTCCCACTAGGCCAATATAATGTTAACAAAAATAAGCGAACGCAAGTAATGTTGTAACTTTTTACTGTCAGCCTAACAAGATGTGTTGGCATTCAGGTTTTTCAGCTTAAGAAACGTTAAAAAAGTTATCTGTTTTCATTATCACAAAAATGAAAGGAATTGTAAATTAACAAAATGCAATTTGGGCTTAAATTTTTGCTAACTATTTAAAGACTTGACTTTCTAGCTGTGTTCCAAGTTCTTCCCAAGCCCCAGTAACGATTAAATGGGTGAAAAAGATAGAAAAGTGTAATCTTCATTTATTCAAAAGCTGTAGAAGCTTACGGAAAAAAAATTTGATGAGAAATCGCCAATAAAGATTGAATTCCATTTGAAGTTAAAATTACTAAAAAAATTGGATAGTTTCATGACATCACATTGGAAATTAAAAACAATTAACTTAAAGTATCAAACAGTGGCGAAAAGTTGCAAGCATCTGAAAGTAGCCAAGAAGTCTAGAAATGACGAAACCTATCGAAACTAAATACATAAGTCAAAAAACTCAACAAAAAGAAAAATTAAAAACAGCCTAAAGATGTTGAAAAACTCAAACTATGTTGAAAATTTGAAGGAATTAGAAAAGTGATCAAAACGTAGAGACCCTCAAATAAGTTAAAAATGTCGATTTAACATGAAAAATATCGCAAAAAGTTCGAAAAGTTTCGAAAAGCTTTGGAAAATATAAAATTTTGCAAAAGTCGAAAGCTTAAAAAAGTCGGGAAGTGTTGAAAAAGTTGAAAACATTTTCAAAAATAGTTCGAATATCGCAAGTAATAATTTAGATTATTCATTCATTCATTGTACAAATAAGTTTTCTCTTTTTAGTATGTAAAGGGTGTTTTTTTAGAGGTATAGAGCTTTGAATTGAAATAAAGCACAAGAAAATCGTTTTAATGTCCATCAATTTGGCTTTATTGGAAGGATAATTTTATGCCATTAATGTTTAAATATAATTTCGGGCATGTGGCCGCCGCGGCTGGCTCGAATAAAGCCAATTCGACAGGTCCAATTTTGAACCACTTTTTCGAGCATATGGGGCCGTATGTCGTCAATAACGCAACGAATGTTGGCTTCCAAGTCCCCTAACGATTCTGGTTTGTTGGCGTAGACGAGCGACTTCACATATCCCCAAAGAAAATAATCCAATGGTGTCAAATCACACGATCTTGGTGGCCAATTGACAGGTCCATTCCGCGAAATTATGCGCTCATCGAATGTTTCCTTCAATAAATCGATTGTGACGTGCGCTGTGTGGCATGTAGCGCCGTCTTGTTGGAACCACAACTCATCCACATTCATGCCATCCAATTCGGGAACAAAATAGTCGGTTATCATGGCTCTATACCGGTCTCCATTAACGGTAACTGACTCTCCAGCATTATTTCGGAAGAAGTATGGCCCAATGACTCCACCAGCCCATAGAGCACACCAAACAGTCAGTTTTTGTGGATGTAATGGCGTCTCAAGGGTCTCATGTGGATTCTCTTCACTCCAAATGCGGCAATTTTGCTTGTTGACGTAGCCATTCAACCAAAAATGAGCCTCATCACTGAACAAAATTTTGCGATGAAAATCAGCATCGAGATCAATCTCATTTTCGGCCCATACACCAAAATCACGACGCATTGCATGGTCTCGCGGCTTTAATTCTTGCACAAGCTGGATCTTGTAAGGTCGAAAGCCAAGATCTTTGCGCAAAATCTTCCATAAAGTTGATGGACAAAGCTTCAATTGCTGTGCACGGTGGTGAATCGATTCATTCGGGTCCTCTTCAACATTTTGCTCTACAGCGGCAATTCTTTCTTCGGTGCGCACTGTTCGACGTCTCTGCGGATGCGTATTATCACATAGAGTAAACGTAGTGCGAAAACGATCCATGGTTAACCGAATTAATTGCTCTGATGGACGATTATGTCGACCATAAAATGGACGGAGCTTGCGGTAAACTTCGCGAACTGAACCATTATTTTCGAAATAAATTTGCACGATTTGCAAGCGTTGTTCTTTTGTCAACCTGTTCATGATAAAATGGCAAACCACACTGAACATAAATGACATTAGAGTTGCCAGATTTGACCATAAAATGCCAGTTTTATCTCTATTCGAAAAACAAACTTCTAAAAAAACACCCTTTATAAAATTTTGCAAAAGTCGAAAGCTTAAAAAAGTCGGGAAGTGTTGAAAAAGTTCAAAACATTTTCAAAAATAGTTCGAATATCGCAAGTAATAATTTAGATTATTCATTCATTCATTGTACAAATAAGATTTCTCTTTTTAGTATGTAAATACAAGCAAACATATTTCAAAATCTAACATAATTGTAAAAAAAAAAAAAAATAATATTAATAAATTAAATTATAACTAAGACTAATAATTACTAATTAAGTTTAATGCATATATATTTAAATAAATTAATGATGTGAAGTTCTTATAGGAATAGGAGAAATGAAATAAAAAATAAGGAAGGAAAAAGAAAAGAAGGACAAAACGAACTCTAGAGATCACCAGTAACATACTTAAACAGTTCACGCCCGAAAACATTTGCATTCGTTATACGTTTCAAATGAGTTGGTAGCATATTCCATTGAACTATCGAATGCACGAAAAGTTGCCGAGAGGTTGTCAGGTATTTGAACCGTTGTAGTATAAGCTGCACAGTCTTTTGGGTTCTAGCAAATCTTAAAATCTCAAAAAGATAGTCTGGCTCCTTACAAGCAATGAGCTACCAGCTATTTTTTTTTGTATAATATGAAATGTGTTGATGACTATTTATGTTGAATATAAATCTCGCGCAGTTATTGTAAGCTACAGATAATTTTTTAAACGAAAACTGATCCAGATTTGCAAATAGTTCACAACCGTAAAGTATTATCGGCAGTATGAAAGACTGAACAAGCTTTAATTTTACATCAGTTGATAGATACTTGAAAGTAGGGCTTAGGCGACGTAGCGCACCATAAATCTTAGCTACGACACTATTTATATGTTTATTCCATGTAAAGTTGTTGTTGAAATAAATACCAAGATTTTTAATTATTTTCACGTTCTCTATTGGAGCATTATTTAAAAAAGGTGGCAGAAGATTATGTTCAATTTTGGTTCTACTTCTGTCAATAATCATTGCTTTTGTTTTTAATGGGTTTAGCATCAGACTGTTACTCAAGGACCACTCTGAAAGCCTGTCCAGCTCAAGATTAATATCAATTATGGCATTGCCACTTAAAGGTTTTGGTAGCAGTTTATACATTTGTATATCATCAGCATAAATATGATGTTGACATACTGAGAAGCAGTTAACAATATCATTAATGAACAACATAAACAATAAGGGGCCTCGCACCGAACCCTGTGGAATACCAGATAAAACATTAAACAGGGATGAATTTTTATTTTTGTTGCTAACGTACTGAAAACGACCGCATAGGTATGAAGATAAAAGATTACAAAGGGTTGTACTAAAAAAGAACTTTAATTTTAATTTTTCGAGAAGGGCTTTTGGATTTATACTGTCGAAGGCTTTCGAAAAATCAAGAAAAACGACAAGAGCCATCATGTCATTATTCAAGCCTGACCGAATATCTTCGCATATTTTCAGCAGTGCTGTTGGATATAAACTTTTTCTTATCAAGATTTGCTCTTATTTGTTCACTTATCACAATATGGAAATCGGGCGGTACTTAAACTTATTTTTGGGCAAAGGCAAAATTTTCGCAACTTTCCAGCTAGTAGGAAAATTTGAAGTCATTATTGTAGTATTAAAAATGTGTGTAATATGTTGCAAAGCAACTGGAAGAATGATTTTTATAAATTCAGGATGAATATTATCCGATCCTATCGCCTTTGACTTTATTTTTAAAATAGCCGCTCCAACATCACACAAATCGACGCCGGAAAGAGAGAAAGTTGGCTCCACCGAAATACTTGTGGATGAGAATCGTGTAGCATTATCGTTCATGGGTTGCAGAAAACTTTTATTTAACTCATCTAAATTTATATTTATGGGAATGTCTTTAAAATCGTTTTTAATCGCTGATGATTTTTGAGCTTTTCAACCGCTTACACCATTTTTTAACATTTCCCATATTTTTTCGACTATCTCAATTTCTTTCAACTTTCTTCAATGGTTTTCACATATTTTTGAAACTTTATTTTGCTTAGATAAAAGAAAATCATGAGGATTTATATTGAACTTATTTTGCAATTTATAGCTTTTTGACATTTGTTTTGGAAATGGACGTACGTTATTTAATAATATCTATAAATAAACGGACTGACTTTAAGCTATAAAGTC
Organism: Meiosimyza decipiens; assembly: GCA_963680825.1. Lineage (NCBI taxonomy): Eukaryota > Metazoa > Arthropoda > Insecta > Diptera > Lauxaniidae > Meiosimyza > Meiosimyza decipiens. The sequence goes on along the minus strand of OY804258.1, from coordinate 64,810,104 downwards.
TTGTATGGAAAATAGCACGCCCACTTTTATTAATTCTCCGACGTTAAATACATTTCTTACTCTACCAAAGACCTATATTAAGCGTGTTTCAGTATAGCATTTTTACCCATCGAAAATGAGTTGATGAGTACCACGTGATAATAAACAGAGACAAAGTTTTCCTCACAAGATTATATGCCACCACGTTCTCAGTAGTTGAAGATAAAACATCCTACAATTGGCGCAGTAAGTTCGTTTGGGCTGGCATAACACGTTGAAGGGGAAGCACAGACACAAACACTGCTGGGGTTTCTAACACCCCATCTCATCGACCACGTTACAAGGAAACTTCACAAAAGAATAGGTTGAAGAACTGAAGAAACTGCAAAATAATTCAATCAGAATACAGCAGTATATATTATGAGTGTTTCTGGAAAAAAGACTTGAACACAAAATATACTTGCGCTGAGTGCAATTGGTCCATTATACAACATGCGAATTTATAATACCAAAATTGCATATATTCTAAGGAGTTCAATTAACGTTAATACCTACACCAACTTCTTAGTTTTCTTATAAAATTATTATTTTTCATGCTTTTTCGTGTATAATACTTAAACCTTTATTAAAAATGTTTAATTGTATTCAGTAATCTAAATTTTTTCAAACTGTCACTTTTACGAGTACTTGAACTTAATGAGTGAGCTACGAACTTTTTGTTAGTTGTTTATTTAAATTAGTTCAATGTATGATAGGTATGAAACGTTAAAATAAATATAAAAAAATGTAATAGCCAAATATGACAAAGCAAAATTAAATTTTTTTCCTCGAGCTCGAGCTCGTACTTCTATAGAAACTGTCACGCCCATTAAAAGGAGTTGGGTAAGCAAACAAATACAAATCTATTAGCTTATACAACTTCAGAAATAACGGACAATCTAGTGACTAAAACAATATTCTTAAAACCCAACGGTAAAAGATTTTAAAATCGTAATATTGATATCACAATATTTCTATCTTTTACTGTTGATATTATTTTAAGCCAACTATTTTTTTTTGATAGTGCAAACAGCCAACACCAAGCGCATATGCTGAATTGCGAAGAGTATAAAATGATCTCACATAACCTTAAAACTTCACGCATTGCAAATCTTATTTGACAGATTGCCTATCAAATTGAGAAGCCTAAGCTTCTCTAGGCAGCGCGTTTATATTGCCGCATTCACTACGCTACTCAACTTAATCCTGGCTGGGTAGAACGCTAGACTTCAAAACACACGTTGTTGCAAATGTTGCTGCCATTTGAGATAAACTATCTATCTCAGCTAAGCTTGTAGCTCAACGATAGAACAAGTTGGAGTTCTCTTCCTTTTGTAAGTTTTTTCGTAGAGTGAATGTATCGCTCGCTGTATTGCTCATACATCAACAAGCGAACGTGGATGGTTGTCGCAGTGATACGTTTTGCCAGATTAGATGAGATATATTAACATGTTTCAGAATAAACCGACGGACAGACAATTAAGGTTGATATTATTCTTAGGAATCAAAATAAAGTGTCGATACTTTCTGGTTATATGTAGATATTTTTCTAGTTATCGGCATGACCAGCTACATAAATACTTCACTGAAAATGAGTTTTGACACACAATTATCTCAATTTGAACTTTAATGTTCCATTATAATAAACAGGGGCTATCATAGCCTTACGCATTGTGCCAGAGTATTTACGTTTCTATAATTTTAGGAAAATTAATTTTGTATCGATACTTTCTAGTCGATATTGCGGCTCAAAGCGCTATACTGCCGTGTGCTAATAATGTTGATTTTCTCGCGGTAGAAAATTAAAACATTTTCTCCGCCTATCCTACAACAATCCTACCTAGGTAGGATTCAGCTGTCCGTCCATTTATCTAGTTTGCATGTTTCAACCGTAGATCTTTCTTCGCTTTAGTCAGTCGGTGATATCTGTCAGTTGGACAGTCATACTGGCGCAGATTTGTCTGTTTGCACATACAGTCGTGTTCAGTTCAGTTTAGTTTAGTCAAGCCTTGTCGTTTGGTCGCGCTTGGCTGCTGCCATATTTCCTCGTATATGTATGTGGCACCCACTAACAAAAAAAGAGTCTACCACCGAAGGCAATGTCAGAGATCTTGTTATGTGTGATGTATTTATTTCTTTTGTTATTTGTTCCACGGATCTAAGTTCCAGACTCTGCTGGTATGGTGTGTCTGTTTGTCCATATAATTTGCAGTAGGGTTCCGCAAGATTAACACATTTGAATTACAGTGGAATTGATTGGTGTGATATTTCGAGAAATTGGCAGAAGTTTTCTGATTTTGATTTCGCAACAGAAGCACCAGACAAAAAAATGGCTGATAGAAGTTTATTTATGACATATTCTAAATTCGAAAACAAGCAATTGAGGCAGAGTGCTCTCGCTTTCATATGTACATATACGAGTAAGTATATCTACCAATATTGTGGTGTAAGATATAAATTTAATTAATAATTGTTGTTTATGCTTTGGTTTTTCTACATCTGAGTAATTTATCTACAATTTTTTCATTAAAACAGCAAAGTTTATTAACTACAAGCAAACATTTACAATCGGAAGTAAAGAAATCGATAGTGTTTTTCAACAACCTGACAACTTGATAAAATGCAACTATTTTTAGTGTGCATTCTATTTTGTTCAGATACCACATAAATGTCAAACATCACAAAAGAATGTTCATTGCATTGAAGGTCGATCGATATCTTATTGACATATTTAGTTTTTACAATTGATTGCTAAATTATCAAAAGAAATGAGAGGAACTGTCAGAAAAAAGGTTCCACTGAAACTCAGATGGAAATAGAGTTTGACTTCCTGAGAAACATAGAAGAATACGTTCGCGACTGTTTTTAGTAACGTTGTTTTTTTTTCTGGTGAAATATTAAGTCAGCAACAGTTAAAGTGAGAGTACCTAAACATAACACTAAAATTGTTTTTTGTCACTAAGATTTTGTTTGTAGACGGCTTCTAGAATTTGATTATTTTTGTTTTTCCATAATATTTAACTAAAAGTACAAAATAAAAGAAAATGCTCATATTCATGATATTAAATGTCTGATAATTTTCTGACAAAAATTTTGTTTCATTTAAGCTCTTGCGCCTACTGTCCCCCATTTATAGTTATAATCAAATTTTTCCTCAAAGCAATAATCCTTTGAGCAGCAAAAACCAAACGATTCGTCGTCGTAACAGTCATAATTCATGGAGTTTGTAAATTTGTGGTATTGGACGTATGTAGGTATCTATCACATAAAGATTTTTCCTCGTAGTTCAATTGAATTTCAAAGATTTGAAATGCGTTTTACGACTTTTGTACCTTTGGTTGCAAATTCATTTGAAATGGGTTTCTTTTCTCATGCAAACTACTTTGATGGATACATTGTTGAATGCCCTACGATGCGAGTGATGGCATTTGAACTTTCTACGTATAGCACATTAGAATTTAGTATCACAATGTACTTTTAGGATACATTTGTACTTTTTTTATCGATTCATTTGCAAATGTGCAAGTAAAACTCAAAATGGCTTAAGCCTTTAGAAATAAAAATAAAAATTTATAAATGTCAGACGCAAAGATTTTTAGATAAATTTGGGTAAGTGAAATGTCGATAAAGTTTTCGGAAAAAGTTATTAACTCAAAAAAAACTTTTGTTCTGAGTAATGATACATTTGTACCATACCATCAATTTCTTAAATTATACCCATTAAGGGAAGTCGGCGTTACCGCAAAAAAGTAGTAAATAGTTACTTAAATTCGGTTTTTATTAGGATTTTTTAAATAATAAGTTTGTGTTCGTCATAGTACCCCCACTTTTTGAGAGCCATTGAGGGTATTGAGATTTGGTGATGTCCATAATTGGCCTCAATAGAAAGAAAATGAAAGTGCAAGGGATTGATGATTTTTTTAAGACAATAGTCAGAAAGTACTTGGGGAATGAAAAAAAATCTGTAGAAACTTTAAGTTTGTACTGAGCCAAGTGCCACAGTGGGCTTAAAGTTGAACTTTGAACTAAAATGTTCTATGAAACTTCTATAGAAGCAATTACTAGATAAGGCGCTCTAGTTAATTGGTTTGAAACAAAATGCAATAATGTAGCATATTGGAGGAAATAAGATTATTTCCACTTAATAATAAACTATTTTTTTTTATCGCCTTTACATGAAATGAGTGGATTTTTCAAAAATTGGAATGAAAAATGGCAAAAGTGGAAAACTTGCAAACTTAAACAGAAAATAATAAAAAAATACATATCCCCGCATTTCGGAATTTTGTTGAGAAAGTATGGATAACTAAAAGCCAAAGTTTCGGCTGCTTCTTATAACATTTTTTTTAACAGGCTTTTCCAATGCAGTTTTAGAAGGAATAAAATATATTGACTTTTACGAAATTTATTGAAATTGATAACTATTGTGAAAAAAGTGTCTGAACCACATCCCAACTTTGTATGGAAGATAAGAGTGTCCGTGAACCAATTTTTTTCATGCTCAGAATTTTTGTTTGTTTTAACCCAAAAATCGTCTGTGCCAAATTTCAAGACTCTAGCGCTATTACTACTGAAATTTGAAAATTGTTAAAAATATCGCAAAATTTGTAACATTTTTGAAATAAGCATTGCTAAGTTAATGGGCATTGATACCTATTTTGAAAAAAAAGGTCTCAACCACATCCCAACTGTGTATGGGAAGTAGGCGTGTCCAAGAACCGATTTTTTTCATATTCAGAAATTTTTCTTGTTATGTTTTTTAAAAACATATGTACCAAATTTCAAGAGTCTAGCACTATTATTACCATATATGGCATCCGCTGTGCGCCAACGCAAGCAATACTCTCATCCTATAGCAATCATAAATCAACATTATTCAAGCTATCTACCTATATTTTGAAAGAGAGTTATCAAAAACTACCTCGATAGAATTGAGTTCTTCAGAAGGTTTCGTGGCCAACGTTTGAACGATATTATATCTTATAGACAAATGCAAGATCTGAGCAATATAATGAAATAATATTTTTACCGAATATAAACTTTAAGTGTTTTTTTTAATTTGACTGATTCCGAAGCACTGTACTACCAGTTTAAAATACGTCCTTCATAGAAATAGTAACACCTTTTAAAAATTGTAGTCCTGTTTTGTTAGAGCTAAGGCTAAGAAGACTCATGGCTGTAGTAGCTAAACAATCATTATTATATCTGATAAAAAAAGTACTTTTGAACAATTTTACTGAAAATTTAGTGGTTTGAAATACATTTTCGAAGAAACGCATCAGAGCTATTTTTGTTGATCTTGCGGGCGTATTGTGATTTACATTAACATTCTTATGCTCTTTTTTTATTCAAGCACTCACTACAAGAAATACTGAACACAAGTATCCAAAAAATTCAAAGGGTATGTAGTGAAAATCCTTCGAACGTGCTTTAACTCAGTCCGTTGTTCGCGCATAATTCTAAAAAGCGTAAATGTACTGCAAAAAGTACAATTGTACTTGGAATGCCAATGCTGTACGAGACCAACAAAATTGGTTGGAGCTTATTTCGTAAACGTTGTTCTTTTTTGCATGGAGGCAACACAAAATCGACTGTTCAAATACGCAAACTCAAAATCATAAATGAAATCATTATCTTCAGCGTTGCTGCAACTTACGAACGGCAAAACCAATTCAGTTATCTTATGGCATATGGAGATTGTTATGATGCACCATAATCGTACTCGAATACTTGGAAAAAATGTAAATTTCTAATGGGTTGCCAAATCCAAATAGAGCGGAGTACAAGTTTTATTTCTATTTCAAAACTGAAGGACTGGAATGAATTCAAGATGGCAAAAGCTCCACAGGCCTCCGATAAAAATTGACAAGAACGAAGTTATCGAACGCTCGGCATGAAATTACTACACCCAGCTTACGCCGAATGAAAAACCGTGTTTACTTTGGTAAAGATTTTTCTATGGAAATAATAGCAGTATTCAGATCTGATATACTTTATAGTATGTACTTGGTATAGGTTAGTCCACTTTTGACAACATTTATAAAAGAGATAAGCTTATGGGTGAAGTTAAACTTATTCCTTTTAGGTAAATGCTAAGCATAGCCAATGAGCATAAGGATTATGGTGTTCCCGTCTGTAATAACAGACACTAGAAGCATCAGGGGAAGTTATGAAGATAAAAATCCAGCTTACAAAACAGTGATACCCTTAAAATAGCCTTTTATCGTAATTGATAAGATACTTTGACTTTCAAGTGAAATTTGGTGACATAAAATCTTACCAGAATAAGCTATATAATACTGTCACAGAGACCTTATATCTGCTATGTATTAATGCTGTAGCCATTTAAGTCACTTGAAAAACATGACGTCTTATATTTTCAGACACACGAGATAGGGCATATTATTGTCCATTTTTTGTCGCTTTACCAAAACAAATGTGAGAAAGATATGCTTTGCCGTTGACATGTAATACAATACATGACAGGTAGCCTAGCGCTCTGAACTATAAATCGCTGAGACACGTGTTCGAGACCGACTTTGCAAATTTGTGAAGTAAGTAAAAATTAAATTTTATAGTAAAATAAAATTAATTATACTAAATTTCTTGCAATTTCCATTATAAATAAAATAAATAAAATCAACAAAACAACTCTAAGACCGGATATCCAGACATCTTATATAGATGTTTTCAATGTGTCTTCAAACAGTTCAGAAAGATACTTTACCGAGTCTCTTAAAAGATATCAAAGAGGGAATAATGTCTATATTCTTCATACGCCACATGGCTCTCATGAGCTCCTACAAAGAATTTATAAATATAAAATGTTGTCTTAATACTTGTCTTTAAAAGGCTACTAACAGAAGCTATAAAACCCTATTTTGCTACTAGAATAGCTAAGCTACCACAGCTTTTAGTCTTTTAGCTATCTAGCCAAAGCCTTAATATAATTTTAAAAGCTTAATGTAGCAGTTTTGTATCTTTTATTGTTAGATCTGTGATAACTAAATATAATTAATTATAAATAATATTTGTAAATTAATAAATTATTTGTAATTCGAAGAAGCAGTGACTAATTTGTGGGTGTAATTTTTCAAATGCTAATATATTATTTCTACACCTGAAAGTTTGTCAATTTAGCTTGTATATTTCAAACTACACATGTGAATATAAATCCATATTGAGTGAAAAAATGGTGGCAAATTAAACTTATTAAAATAAATAATTTACGAATTTATAATATTTATTTGTACATCGCTGTAGCCAAACGCATAGTACAGATATGACACTTACGATGCTAAGAGAGTCAAGTCCATTTGTTCTGATAGTTCTAAACAGCACCATTTGCCTTAGGCAGGTAAACTACACGAATTCCTCATTTTTTTAGCTATTGATGGTCACAATTAGTTCTACGCAACAAATAGACGTTGATTTGGGTCTAGAGATTTTGATGACTAAGGTGCGCTACACTCTGAACAAACTGATCTTATACAAGCCAACTTTTTCTATAATTAGCATTTTGCGCACTAAGAAGTCAGTGGTAAATCTCTAAATTCTACGAAGAGGTTAAAATAACAATAAACAAAAAGTGTACGCATTATTAAGGAAGGTGTTGCATATCCCATACCAGAAAACAATTTTAAAGCACAGTAATGAGAAAGCTTCATACGGCAATACTATGTAACCAAATATTACCCGAATACTAGAGATATTTCAGCCTATAACTAAGCAAAAATGGAGCACATTATAAAAAGAGGGAGTGGCAACGTCCATACGTAAGCACTTAAACGCTTTACTGAAAGAATTTTTTAAGAAAATGCTACCAAACAAAAACTAAGAATTGGTTGGAAAATTTCTATCAAGATCAAAGGTCATTCGACTAATGCTTCAAAATTGTTTTGCCTCTATGGCCTGAAATTTATCAATTTTATGCCACGGTCTTTATTCCATTTCCTCTTCTTATCCATTTTAATTTCTTCTTCTCTTTTAAGTTTTATCCACTTCTCTCGCGCTTTTCTAACACTTATTAAGTACTAAGTAAATTGTATTCATAATACAACTTATCAATACTGATCCAAATAGACGGGTTGGCAACTCTAACCATTTTATGTACGCTATGTTTTATAGATATCCCTTCTTCTTGAGACTTATTGTTTACTCACATCACGCAACCCACAAGTGTTGCCAACAACTAAACTTTGTTGCTGCTGCTACTGTCGCCGTTGCACGTTTGATGTTGCGCCACAATTGTGATGCAGTTTTTTATGGCATCATGTTGCATGCAGCAGAGCATACGTATGCGTAGCTATTCACATTTAAATTATGAAGTTTGCTTAAGTTGGACAAATTGCACGCTGCATTAAACAGGAGGCGGTTGACTGCCTTCTTGTGGCAACGCTCTCTTCTGACGAAGCGTCTTTTGTCCTGCAAGATAATTGAAAATAACTATTTTTCGCAGTAAGCGTGATTTATGGCCAAACGATTCATATTGAAATGAGTATTTTGCCATAAAAAAAAGTGGAAATTGAATTCTTTGCAACAGCGTATTGTGAGTTTATGCACGGGGTCGGGGACTTCAATGCAATTCTAATAAAAATTAAAAAATAACAAAAATCTGATGATTTACGATTTAAGCACAAAAAAAAAAACTGAACTGAAATAAAATAAAAAGTGCGTCAGCTATGCTGGTAAAATATTCCTAAGAAGCTTAAAATTAAAATATCTAGACTTACAAAAATTGTTTTTAAATTCTACATTTATTTATCTAGTGACGTTTATTTATCGCAGATTTCTTTCAAATACCAAAAAATAAGAACTCTTGAAATTTGTTTCTCAGCCTCTAAGACCATTGAATGCAACATTTTCATGCAGATAATTGAAAAACGAATTAAAATATACCATGAAAGGCAACAACTGATCGTATCATTAAATTGTTTTCGATTTTGTGTTCAACAAAAAATGCCTAAATATAGTGATTTGTTCTCATATTAAAAAAAAGTTAAATGTTTATGATTTAATCAAAATTCGTGACGATAATTACCTTGAGGTAATAAACAGAAACAAAGAAAACCAATTCAAATCCAAAACTTCAGTTTGAGGAAACACCTAAATCTGATATCGTGGAGGTACCTATGTATGCATGTAAACAAAAATTAAAATAAAGTTCATAACAATTATGAGAGCTGAGCATATTAAAAACTTTACCAAAATAAAACTATGCAGCGCATGCATAAAATACGCCGAATGACCCCTTAATGAAGAATATGCCGCTTATCTATTTAAATGATCTACCATGATGAACATGCAAAATGGTTTGGTCTTATCTCAAAAACCCCTCAGCTTATAGTTGTAAAAAGGTGCAAAGTTGCAGCTACAACATGTGGAAGCATGTTGGTGCTGCCACCATCGCAAACACAGCCGCGTGTATTCTTGGACACTTTGGACACCATAGTAGCCTGCCATGTGAACGGTTAATTTTTGTCTGTTCGTTCATTAGGGGTAACACAAGTACAGCGTGTACATCAACTACATTGCGAGCAAAGATCGAAGAAGATTAACCACACCAGGGCAGCGCTTAACTAATCGCAGCGATTGCATCTTCATCGAATGCGCACTTTTGTGGTATTAAGCCCATGTGACAAAATGTTTGTGTTTAACATTCGTTGGAAAAAATCACTTACTTTTACCATAACATGACCTTTGGATAAAAAAAAACAACCTGTTTCATTCACGTATCCAAAATCATTCGTTTTAACTTAGTTTAAAATACGTTAAAGCTACACTTAGCATTATTTAAAAAACAAGATTCTGAGCTTAAGCTTGGTTTAATCCAGAAACTACGTTAACAACTTTAGTAGACATTACTTTGGAATAGCTAACAATATCACAGGTTTACGAATATTTGAGTTTTTATATAACATCTGCAGGCAATTTTATTCTTCCTTATGTAAAATAAACCCCCATCGTCACGATATATTTTTACTTCAAGTTGCGAAAAAAACGTTGTTTAGGGGCAGTACAATATAGTAATATCATTTGAACCACCACTTCAGAAATCGTACTATAATGTAACAAAAGGACCCGTTTTGTGATGCAGTAATAAAGCTTACCTCTTGAACTTATAATCGAACGCTTCGTTTTCAAGATATCGAAGGACTAAATTATATTTGTTTCAATTAAAAACATCTTGATTTAACCCTTCCATTATGGACATCTTTTTACAATGTCAACGCCCAACTAAGTTCACAGAGACCTTTTCTGTTAATATGTCGCGTAATACATTTAATTGTTTCTTTGTTTAAGCTTTACTGATATTGTTACATTCTTTCAAACCGTTGCACCAAATCCAAGACATCTCATTGTCCTTGATTTGCTTGACACTCCTCACCAGACAGCTTCCGCTACAAATAAAAATTTTCGTGGAGTAATATGATTGAGAATCGCAGTGGCAACACACTTTGATAACATACTTTAAAGGTTTGGATGGCATATGTTGGGTGAAGTGAGTTCGGCCGCGTTGGAGGGACAAAATCTCGTCAACAATCATTGATTTATGCGGTGTATACGCTCATTGCAACTTAGACATCATCATTGTGCATTTGTCATCTATAGCAGCCATCATACTCTCTTGTGGCCTTTCTGCACGGATATTTCTATTATCAAACCGAATGGCCTAGAAACGATTTCTACTTATAGCTGCTTTATGCAGAGTAAAATGTGTGTCACTCTACAACTTTTTTTTACTAGCTTCGAATTCGACCGATAATAACCAACATGCAGCAACATGAAACTACTTCAGCGTTAAAGATATATGTAAAACAACGCTCAACACATGTTGAAACGTCTCTGAATATTTTTTCTCCATCGTTCTCTTACCCACAAGATATGTAAAAAATAAGATGTACATAGATGTACGGCCAAAAAACACGAACCAATTGAAAGCAAGTTCCTAAGAAGTCCCTGCAGAACTTGTTGGCCATCGACGTCATAGTTGGCTTCGAGCTGACGAATATGATGAACAGTTTCACAGAATCCTTTATCTATCAGTATCGCTTTTACTTACTTATAGAAATCTATAGTTTAATGCCAATTCATCACGGCGGTAATTGAGAAAGTATTTTCAAAGCAAATTGTACATTCTCTTGAAGGTTTGTCGGTCTCTTTCAAAATTAGGAATTATTACGTAACTATTATCACGAGCCAGTGAAGTGTAAATTTTTAAGTGGAGCACTTTGAGCTTATTACTAAAACTATTACAAGTGATTTTGGGGTCTGTGCCTACAGGACGTATTTGCCACCTTCGCTAGAAAATATTTCAAGTTTTCATTGAAAAAAATTCTTCGTATTTTCTTTATAGATGTTTCTCTGATCAATTCAAATTTTTAATAAAATATTAAATATAAATCGTTCAATCTGAATAGCAATATCTAGGTATATACACATATTTAAAAAATTATATTATAGGACTATGGTTCAAAACGAAAGAAACTTATTAAATCATTCAAGTCATTTAGATATTAATTATAAAGCGTTTTTCAAAATTGACAAATTGCGAAAAATTATTCATAATTGATTGCTGTGCTTATATAAATACAAGCAGAATTATATTGACTACATATTGAATTCTATACATTTGTATATAGCAAACATCATTAGTGCTTTATTTTGAAATTATAACTCACGTTGAACAATTAGTTCTCGTTACAAAATTCGAGTTTCAAAAACTTTTAGATACCCGAAATGAGAGTCCTCACAGCGTGCTTTTAGATAATACAAATTTAGAAAATGCAAAATGCTTACATATATCATGTCAGCTTTACAGCGGATACAACAAATTCGGAGTTCATTACCAAGGGCGACACAGGTTGCGTATGCGCTTTGTTTTTGATCCCAACTGTCTGACATACATTACAATTGAACAGGGGTAGTTGAGGCTTTAATTTAATTTTAAAAATAAATGTTTTGAATTCGTTGCTTTATCATGTTTTTATAATCAATCTAAACAACAACAAAAAAAAAATTGTAAAGTCATTGTTCATGCTCATTCTGAGTTGCATATGTATTGCACGTCGTGTCAATCGCAGAATTGTTTCTCGAGTAATTTTCATATGAAGTTCATAAAATTCATCATCAGTGGTAGCAATGACCAACATTTTATTGACTTCGGTATGTAGTGTAAAAGAAAATGTTGCTGATCATTGTGCATGTGCTAAATATAATAACTATTAGTTTATTTGAATAAAAAAATTATATTCGAAACATTCTTCCTCAAGAGAAATTCAACCATGTGGACATTTATAATGGACATGAGAACAGATCATTGCCTGAGGAAGTGCATATCGCATGTGGGTCAGAATACGTGCAATTTGCAAAAAATAAAATGTACCGTTTCTTTTCTTTTGATGAAATTATTGAAAAATCAAACTTAAGACAACTTCATAAACCAAAACTTGTTCCTCTTGAGCAACTGAACCGATATGAATGAAACTTTGGTATATGAAGGTACTATCAGCGAATGAGGGCGTTGAAGCTAACGCAATAAAAAGAGGCCAAATCTGCGCAATTGATAAAGCCTCACGAGTGCATCTGAAAAATCATTTCAAATTGCATTTTGACACATAGAAATATTTAGCTGTGCATCCCCCCACTTAAGCCGGTATTAAGGCTCTTTTTGAAGAATGGCGCTGGTGCATATTTGAAATAAAAGTTTAAAAAACAACCTCATTTTCCCGCGCTTTTAAGGGAAAAATGAGAACAAATTTCAAGGCTCGTGGTGGATGCACAATAGCCATAATATTAAACAAAATGAGCCAGGCCCTATTAAAATGGGATACATAGTTTTTGAGCTAGAATTTGCGCAAATTTGAAAAATGTATTTACAAGAAAAACGCGTTTGATATGATGAATATTATAACAAAGAATATACGCAGCGTCGTCAAAACATGACTACACAAAAATCGGTCTAGCTTTTCTCTGTTTTGAGTTTTGAACTTAAATTTTAAATACATATTCTCGGCACTTCTATAGACTCCTTTATGAAAAAAAAAAATTCAAAATAAAATCATAGCTCGCTAATAGTGCCTTAAAGGAGATCAATTATAAATTTCATTATTCGTTTAGAAATTTCGAAAAGAAAAAATTGTTTCTTGCACAGTTTTATAATTTATTTTTTATACACAATTCATATTTTTTTGTGATTAGTGTCCTTTGAAAATCTGAAAAAAATTTCGCCACACATCAAAGCCGTGAGGAGTCCATTACTTTGATGCATATTGATATTTTCCATATCCTTAAAAGGCGTTGAGCGCGAAAAAAAAATTAAGTTCTTATAGTAAAAACAGCTAATAAAAATTTTTTTTTGGAAATTTGAAAACGGATGCTGGTAGCCTAATTCAGTCCCTTTACTATGCCACAGTTTAATTTAGAACGGTTAATTTTATCAAGGACAACAAGCTTTTGCTTGAAATAAAGAGTATTTTCGCAATAAGAATTCTTAAAAACAAAAACAAAATTGTGTCGAAAATATTTTTGATCACATTGGACCGTTTTTTCACCACTTCAATAAAAAGCAGGATGGTGACTTTACTATAAACGTTCTGCTTTTGGTTTATAATTTTAAAATTTATTTATTTAAACTTCACATTCTCTAAAATATTAAAGTCGATTGGCACATAATCTCTAAATTTCTCAACGCTCTCTAACCACGTAATCAATCTTCTTAACCCTTATGCTCGCCTGGGTGGCTTAGTTTACAAAAAAAAAAACTTTTCTTAAAATAGTGCAAAGGTCTGATTCATTAAGTGTAGTCGCAAAATAAAAAAAAAATAAAATATACGATTGACATTTTTGATTTAAAGAAAAAGGAAGTTCCAATGAAAAAGGATATGTTTTCCACATTTCGGCTTATAAAGTTAAATAATAAAATAAAATACTCTCTTTCAAAAATATTCAAAAGTTCTTATATTTTCTTAAAGGTATTTGTACCAGTGATGAAATTTTCGGAATGTATGTACGTTTTTCGGTACATTTGCGTTCTGAAGAACCAAATATTCAGTGTATTTTCGGTACATTTGGACCATATGGGAAACTTATCTCATTTTGCCAGGGTTTTTGAGATGGCAAAAGTGAAGACCGTTTTTTTTTTTTACCTTTTTTGTAATTTTTAGAAAAATTTTGAAAATTAAAGCAAAATTGAGTGTTCAAAACTAAAAAGTACATTTCGCCTTTAGAAAGTACATTTCAAGTCTTGATTCTGCACATTTTCAAAAAACTCAAATGCCATCACTGATTTGTACCTTGATTTATCTTAATTTATCTCTTAAGACATAGTTTGTACATTAAAATTAAATCAGACTTTTTTCAGCTTTTTTATTGCATTGGTAGGTAGCTGTCCACTTACTACGTAGTGTCGTTAGGTAAGGGAGGGTTTCAGCTCATCTGTGACAATTTAAACAAGATATGTGGTCAAAATTGTGGAAATTCTGCTGATATTCAGAAAGGCCGATTATTTTAGAGCAGCTCTTCATATGAGGACATTTCTTCCATTACATTTAATTTTAGAGGTAAAAATTGTTGTAAAGAGCAAAAAGAAGTAGTATTTTATACTGAGAAAGAAGAAACAAAAAAAAATATCCTTTAATACTAAGGTTCACCTCTCAGAAGTCACTCTCTCGAAACCCTCTAAGTCATTCTACTGTAAATATTGTGGCAAGTTATTATATGTATGCGAGAGTGTTATCACCCTACTAATTTCTGATCGTTCTGTCTTTGTGTGTTGTGGGCACTCTATCTCGGAAATAAGAATCTTCAAATCAGAACTTATTCAGAGCCTAAGCAGTCACGATTGATGAGCAACTACTTGGGTATAATGGGCGTTGCTCGTTTGGTCAGTATATGCCAAGTAAGCCAGGAAAGTACGGTTTGGCATCTCATCATTTGGGAAAATCTGCAGTTGCATCGGAACGAAATCAGCGAGAGCGATAGATTCTGAATTTAGTTCAAGGGCTCAAGAGCCCGTGGACAATTTTTTTCTCTTCATTCGTTTTGAGTCAGAAGTTGCTACAAAACCTTCGAGAATCAACGCAACTCCCAACATCGTGGATATTTCACCGTGGAATGCTTTCATCATCTATTCAGCAATAGATTCAAATTGATAAAGAAAATAATGAAAACAATGTAAATAGTAAGAGCTACATTGTCTTCGTCTTCCATTGGTTTTGAGGAATACCCTTAGTTAAATTACTTTTTCTTGTATTGTAGCATTAGTTTGTAAATGGCATAGTGTAAAGCACTCGTCTGAAAGATCTCTCAGAAAGTTTCACATATTAAGAAACGAAGCTTCTTTTTTCTATAAAACTCTAAAGATCTCTAGGCTTTCATTTTAAAAAAAAAAGTTTAATGCACTTATAGAAACATTTCTTGCCATAAGGGGCCGTCTCAATATGTTTCTAGCTATTTTAGAGCAATAGCTCGCTTTAGAAAAGTTCAGTGTCTGAAATTACACGATGGCATGTTTAGGCAGTGGCGGTCCCAAGGGGGGCTATGGGGGCTGTAGCCCCCCTGGCATCCGCCGAATAATATTTCGATTCAAGAACGTTTCAGAAAATCGAAATCGAAAAAATTGTTTGTGGTGGTGAAGTGTTGTTGTGATGTAGAAAATATATCAACGAACATTTTTTTTTTGGTTTCTTTATACAGCACAACAACACCACCACTACAGGCTCACGATGTTTTATTCCACTTTCATAGCCAATAAATAATCTTAAGACCTAACTAAACTATACATGCATTGATTGAAGTCAGTTTATGCAACTGTGGGCATACCCATAACTTGTATATTAAGACTACAACGTACTAAAATAGTCATAGATCTTCATATCTACTGTTTTAAATATCTAAATTAATGTCAAAAAAAATCCTGAATGGATTTCATTTATTAAGGAAATATAAGATGAAATAAGATTTATGTAATACTGGTAATAACACATAAGTTTGAAATTGTGACTACATTGTTTCCTAAGTTCATGTTACTACAACATTGCCACCAAACAGTCTATTCTGAGATCAAAAGAAGAACTCTTTGCTACGACGTAGTCTAAAATTAAAATGAAAAATTAATAACAATACATATTTTCTCATTTCTTTCTTATATTTTTATTTTAAAATTTATTTATTTTAAATTTTAAAATTAATTTAAGCTAAAAACATTTATTTTACTTGAATTTTAATATAAGCATTTTTGACATTTCAACGCCGACATATAGGGACAAGTCCCTATTCACACGACAGTGAAGTTGTGCTTCGACAGGCTTTGATATCTGAAGACCAACCCTTAGCATTTTACACCCATTGTTTCAGTCACTCTCTGAATATGTGCGTAGCCAAATCATGCGATGTTTCTGAAATTCATAACATGCTAGGCACAGTTTCATCAGTGACAAACTTTTTCTCGAACTCATCTAAAAGAGTACAACAATTAAAAGATAAAATTTCCGAACGGAGTCCAGAAACAAAAAAAATTGTTTAAAAACATTGTGTGCGACCAGATGGGTAGAAATGCATGAATGCGTTGATACTTTCAGCGAATTGCTACTCTTTATCTCTGAAACATTAGAAGACTTAGAACAAAGCAAGGACACCGATTTATTGAACCGAAACTTTTTCAACCGCTTTTAATATGTTTCAACAATTTCCATATTTTTTCGCATTTTTCAACTTTTTAACATTTTTCAACATTTTCCATATTTTTCGACGTTTTCAATTTCATTCAACTTACTTTAATGGTTTCCATATTTTTTAGTCTTTTAAGTCTTTTTCAACTTTTTCGACCTCTTTCAAACATTTTAAATTTTTTTCGGCTTCAACCTCTTCAATCTTTTTTTTAAATTTTTTCAATGCAGTGTAGGGCCTGGGCCAATTACTATACTAGTTTTATTTTAATTTTTTTTTTCTCTCTCAAATGTTTTAGAGCCGCAATATGTTTACTACCCTTACTTGGATCATATGATTTCAGAACTAAAATCAAAATTCCAAGGCAAATTTTTGAGCATTTACCCTTAGAAGGCTTAATACCGGCAAATCACTCGAATGTGTCAGTTGACAAGATCGTGGAGGCTGTTCTCACTTACGAGATTGCAGTAAAATTGAGCTCAAATCCGAAATTCAATTGTGGCACCAGTATTGTTGTAAGACCGAATTTAAAGATGCATTGACCTTTATCAAAAGCAAAAAAATGGAATCGTTCTTCCCAAGTATCACAATTTTACTACAAATATTTTCCACGATTCCAGTGACTTCGGCAACACCAGAACGAAGTTTTTCTGTGTTAAAACGATTGAAATCGTATTTAAGATCTACACTGAAAGAAGACCGCTTGAATGGATTGGCTTTGGGAAATATTAATAAAGAAATCGATATCTGCTTAGATGAAATCGTAGAATTATTTTGCCAGAAGAAACCTCGCCGTCTTGAAACCCTCGACTGGACTACTGATTAGATAAAAAAGATCTCAATGATTTATAAGTGCTAAATTTAACCTTTTCATTTTTGTTATATACCAAAAAACATAAATATTTTTCGTTGAAAAATTCAATCAATGTGCGTTTTGACTAAAAAAAATGTCAGGCCCCCCCCCCCCCCCCCCTGAAGAGAATCCTAGGTCCGCCACTGTGTTTAGGAAAGGTAGAAGGTATCCAATTTTGGTTTTTTTATATTAAAGTGTAAGGGATTATAGCTTGGTATGTATGCCAAACTTCAGCACACTGGAAAGAACCCTATATATCTATGTGTAAGACATCCTTAGATATTTTCCTATTTCTTGTTGCTGCAGGAGACTTGGCACAGTGTGAAATCCATTATAAATACATATTAAGTTTTTCGTACATTAATGTGACATACAAGAGCTATACTTAGAAGGTTACGATTTTGATAGATATCAGTACCAAATAGCATCCTAAAACGTGCAGCAGTTCATAATTCTACAGCAATGTTATCAGAACTAAATACTAAATTATATTTGTTATTTTGCTTATAATTATTATTATTATTTTTTAGATTTTCGTCTAAGCTTGACAGAAGCGACGACCTATCATATATCCTGCAGCTACAACGAAAACCAATTAGCCAATTGAAAAAATTTCATGCGTTACAGCACTAAAGCGTTGTTCGCACGTTAGAACTATTTGCAATATGTCGATATGTAAATGTTGTTTGCATAATAATTTATATAAAAACTAAATGTATGTAAATTATTTCCACACATATGTAGGACAAAATATATACCCAAGCATTAAAACAATTTAGCATACCACAAAGTTCACACTAAAAGCCTCAAAAACTGAATAAGCTATGAAAAAAAGATTATACGAATCGAAAGTGCATCTCCAGTTTAACAAAAACGCAATGAAACCCAAAATTTGGAAAATTTTACAAGCGTCATATTGGCTTTTTCAAATAGACCATGGAGTGGGCACCAACTAATAGAATGCAACGAGGACAAACAAGCTCAAATGCATGAAGCTAATCTTGAAAGATTTTAATGGATCGATTTATCCATTTCGTAAACTTAATGCCAATAAATACTTAATTTTTTGTAATAAGCTACCTAAAAAATTGTTAATAACAACAAAGCAAATCAATTTTTTTGTATCGCAATAGCAGCAAGTAATCTAACAACATTTCCATTATAGAATTTTCATTAAAATCCAGCGAATACAATTTAAAATGATTTCAAGATAAACTATAAGCAGTCACTACTTTAGCGTTTGCAAAATACTACTGTTATAATAAATTAAACGATACAGTCGATCGATAAGTGCCAAAGTAAAAACTATGTTCCACTAAATTGAAAATTCGTTCTGATTTGATCAAATGTGGGTAACCGGAATTCACACACCAATTAAATGTTACCAACGTAGTACAGCTCTAAGCACAAGTAGAAGAAATAAGGTGAAGTGGGCTCGATTTGCACAATGTTGTAAAAAGAGCATCTAAAACTAAAATACTTGCCACATTTGCTTAAACACACAGTTTTTAAATTAGTTAGCAGCAAATGGTAACTGGCAAAGACATACTGCGTTGTCCGCAAAATTTGTTGTTATTTGATCACCACCGATTTTTCCAAAATTCTGCATTTACGCTTTCGAAATATAAGTCTGACAATGTGGCCTAAGGTCTAAGTAAAATCATATAATTGGATGATAAGAAGGAGAGATAAAACACAATTTTATAATCAAGCAATTTGAAAGGAAAAAAAATTTTCTTGCATTATTAAATGTATAAAGTGTTGCACCTAAAAATAAAAGTAATATAAAATATTAAGCAGATAAAAATATTATTCAATATTCATCTTCCCAATGGATGTTTTCGAATAAAATTTGTATGTATATTCCGAACAGAAAAACCTTTACATCTGACAAGTAAAGAAATATAAAAAGTCAAGTGCAATTAGGTTTATACCTCGGAACCCAGCTATAGTAAATGGATTTGAAAGATTTTTTTTTTGTTTGAATTTCTAAAGCCATAAACTAAAATGTTTACCCTTTGGAAATGATCGTCGTTTCGAAAATCCAAAAGCACGCCTACCGCCCATTCAAATGCAACTAAATTTTGCTTATATACTTAATACTACAAGAAGGCGTGGCACCTCCCATACATGTGAAATCTTTGAAATGTTATACTGACGGAGTCATTATAGGTAGAGTAATAAAATTTCACACAAATGCTGCGAAATAATTGTATATTGTTTAAAAGGTATTCGAACAAAAATAAGGAATTTCACAGTAAATGTACAGTGATGAGCAATGGACGTAAAAGCTCTACATCAAATACTTGATCATGAGAATCAATATAGAAAATAATCAGCATATACATTTGTGTCAGTTTTTGGTATGTTCTGTTGATTTACATGTGTGGTTTCAAAGATGAGACCTTGCGCCGATGCAGGCATTTCAAGGTTCAAGACACTCGTTAAAATTTAAACAATTGCTATACCACTACTCCATTGTGTGAGTACAAGTAAGCACACGAAAAAATGCGAATCGATTTGCGAGTCGATTTATAAAAACAAGAGAAATCCTTAGAGCTTTTTTTAATTCCATAATTACTATTTTTCAATGAAAGTGCATAAGTAAACAATACGTATGAAGATCAAAAAATGTTCGATTTTGTTGAAGTTTTGTAACGTTAAAGTGCTTTAATAGATAACACCACAATCCAAATCTTAACTCTTCAGGTTGTTGGTGTCCTGAGAAAGAGCAATATTTTGGCCTGAAAATAGTCGTATTAAGTCCGTTTTAAAAATGTTAGTTCTATAAGCCCATAAGTCTAAGTTTAAAATATGGATATCAATTTCATTTTGTTTTATGCCATCTTTTATACACAAAAAATATTTTTTAGCTTGTAGACCTTAAGACTTTTATTTAAGACCAGATTAAGATGAAAACTTGGAAAATTGGTGCTCAAAATCGAAGTCATACTCATAATAATTAAATTCATATAGCTAACATTTTTTTACCCTTCAAAACGAGATATCACATAGTGAAAATGGTTGACCAGGCTCAGAGATATTAGACATTGAATTCGGTTGTTTTCGTACAAATAGCGTTTTTTCCAAATTTTGACCTACTCAGGACTCCGACTACCTAAGGAGCTGAAATTTGTGCTGAGGGGTTCTTTAACATGTAAAAATTTGACCAAAATCGAATAAATTTCATACGTATTTAGTACGTGTTTCATACGTATATAATATCATTAAAAAACAGTAAATATGGAAAAAAAGCTCTAGGGATTTTTATCCTTTTAATGTATATCGAATATCATAACATCCCAAATAATTCTCCATTTAAATTTTTTTAGTAACTCAACTTGTCATTTAAACTGTTTTTAAGCCCAATGTGAAGTAGTACAAGTACTCATTAAAGCACTCAAATACTTTGTGCTGTAGTTGAGCATAAACGACGCCAGCTGTAATATGTTATTAAGAAAAAAAATACTCTGATACATAGTTTCAAAAAATTATTTGATTAATTATTTTTTTGACCAACTTCTTGTGTGCTTTATCAACATAGAACTTCCACAAAACTCTTTCAACGAGTACGATTTGTAATGAATACATTCATTTCTCTCCAAAATTTTCCTGATTCACATATTACTTAGGATTTAGGATAGCCGCGTTTTCTACTACCCTAAGGATACCACTGCAGTGTTTGCCGACAGATTTCAGTTGGTGAACTTCACAACGTGTGTCCAATCCATTTCTATTTACGCTGTTTTATTTGAATTGAATTCGGATCTTAAAGGCATCCGGTGAACAAATTGCCAGTAGAGATGGTCCTAGGCCATCAAATTTTCAAGGGTCGGGGAAGAGAATTGTGGGTGAGCACTTGTAAGTCCTGAAGCAGGGCTCTGATGTTAAGCCAAGTTGCACTACAGCCGTAGAAAAGACTCAAAAATCTGGAGGTCGATTGCTTATGTGTTGAGGTAGACGGTTAATAGTATCAAAAACAAGGTTCTGAGCAACGGGTTAGGTGGTCATCTGTAGTTGTAAAGAGGCTTCCGTTAGTAATTTTCATTGGCCGATTTCGCCTGAATTGTTGACAGTCATTTTGCGAATTATTTGTAAACGTTGCAAAGATTTTTGATTTCTGAACCTTGTTGCGCTTTGGTTGCGACATCGTTGACTATTTTCAGAGATCCTAAAAGATTAAGGAGAGGAGTCACAATGTATAAAGCTCTTAAAAATTAAGTTTCATCATTGAATGACCAGCAAATTCAGAGCAAAAGGAGTAAGAGTGCAATGGTACAGGGCTGAAACTTGCACTTGGCGTCTGATCAGTTCAATAAATGGGATTTCAAAATCTTATAACACATTTTTCAAAATTTAATTTTGAAGTGATAGGAACAAATGCAAGAAACGGGTAGTTCAAAAGCTAAGAATTTTTTAGCCTGATATGTTTCCCTTTTTACATAGATCTGTTGAGAACCCTAGCAAACAGTGATACAAAGCAAAACAAAGCAAAAATTATTTTTTCTGTTGTCTCACATTTCAAAACGCAATTGCAAGCGCTAACCGTTTAATTCATTGGTAAGCTCACCGAAAGGTAATATTTTTGTGGTCGTGGTCGAGTCGGCTGAAAAGTCACTAATGATTCCGCTTAGCAACGGATGAAACCAGTATGACTAGCTTCAGCCCTTTATATTTCTAATTGACACACACTATACTGACTTGTAAATTCAATAAAAAAGCTATAAAATAAGAAAATGTTTTACTTGTTTTCGGAGATTAAAGTTGTACTCTTCACTAAAACGGTCGTGCAAGTTCATCACTGGCGTCATGTTGTTAGTTTAAAAAAATTAATAAAATCTTGTGCCGAACGTATTTTCCTTCAAAAATCTCACATGTATCCCAATTCACCTTATGCATATATGAATGCGGTTAAATACTTCCTGCAGGTTTGCAGTAAATTGCATGTTGCAACAATTCCCATAACCAGAACACCTTAACAAACAGCAATTTCAAAACGTTGATAAAGTGCAAAAATCAAATACAGCATCAATTTTTAGGGAGGTCTAAAATAGACAGTCTATTTAAGCGATTCCACCTGCAATTGACATACAATCCTGCGTACCAAGAGCAATAGAAAAGAAGAGCAATCGAAGCAACAAGTGCATCGGGCGAGTGCTGCATGCGATTCAATAGCACACGAAAGAAGTTTTAGGATGCAGCATCAAGAACAAATAAAGATAAATTTACTTTTCTGTATGCAGAGCGTAACAAAAGAAAACAACTCGTATGGAGAACCGTGTTGTCCAGCAGGCACAATATCTTCTCTACTCAACTGTAATCACTGGAAATTCGTTACCAAACATTGTTTGAAGTTGTTGATGAAATTGGTCTGTATTTCTTAGTCGTTAACTGTTACGGTCCCAATGAATATGTAAAGCGGTCTAGTTCACTTTTTTAACATTGGCCAACTGCACTGCATTCAGGTGTTGGCAGATCCTCTGCCTCAACTATACTGAAGTAAGTAGGAAGCAGCTCGCGTTTGGACTTAAAACTGGACTGTGCAACGCCAAACTGACAGCGCATGCCACCTTCAGGTGGTAAAGCGCATAAGCAGGCTGTTTGTGTAAATTTTGCTGATATGCCTTACAGCGGCTGATGTTGCTGCTGTTACTGACTGGCTGCTAGATGTTAGTTGCTGTTACATATCATGTTACAAGTGGCTAGATCTCGATTCGCACAATTGCTGCTACTTGAGAAAGTTGGCTCGACTTGAATGAATGCTGCAATGGTAGTGCTTCGGCCTTGGCTCAATGATCTTGCTCATCTTAAATATCGAAGCGTGGCTGGCTGACTACGTCGTCTGCCGCCGGATGAAGTGTAAATTTGGTTTGTGATCAAACAAATTGGATTTGACATCGCCAGCATGAGTTATGGCTGGCCTAATGAAATGGCCATATCATGTTTGGATTGGTGTGGAAAAGCTTGCGGGCATGGAAGCGTAGCGATTTCGCCCCATATTAATGAAATTAATAAAGTTTCATCTATTGGTTCGTATTCGTATAATTGGATGCATGTCGAATTGTTTCTTTTTTTTTGATTTATTATGCGGATGCAAAGAGGTCTAGCTGATTATTTCAAATCTATGGGAAATGAAAATTAGCAGTGGAAAGACATAGAAAAACTCATATCTAGAGAACCACAACTCTGACCATTCTAAACTAAATTGCAAAATGATTGCTAAGATTTTATTTTCTCTCTAAAAAATCAATAAAATTAAACTTACCTCTAGTCGAAAAATTTCGATTTTAATTTTTAAATTGCAAAATTATTGCTTGTAACTTTTCAATACAATAATTACAAAATAGACGTAAAATGCTAACTATTATGCCTTGACAATTTGTCGACCAGACGTGTGCATTTTGAAATGCAAGCGTCCGAAAATTCATACATTTTTAAATTTTGTGATTTTCAAAAAATCGTATTTTCGAAAACAAGTCTGGAAAAACTTTTTCCAAAAACACGTTTCGAACATTTTTAGACAAAAATATTGATTTTGAGAAATTTAAATTTTGAATGTAAAAACGAGGTAGAATGACCGATATGTGAGAAAACTGAGTCTTCAAAATAAAAATTTTCACATCAAACTTCCTAGCTTACATTCTTTAGTTGGCATTGAGAGGGGCAGCGTAATATAAGGGCAAACTTTGATACAATGTACGAATCTAATCATACCAATATTTTCATTAAAATAAAACATTTGAATTTGACAGATCACCAAAGATGTAAAGAGTGTATTGGAATAGTCATCACATCAATGATAAGTTTATAATTGGATAAATATAAATATATTTTCTTTATAATTGAATGATCTTCTGTGATGAAACGTACATGGGTACTGTAACGATTGATTGGACAACATTTTAGGGATTCTTAGCCATGGTGGAAATTGGCTAAGATTTCATGACATCGAAGCGGGCTCTGCACGCCTAGCTATGCTTCGGTCTTAGCTCAGGGAAAATGGGGGTGGGGTTGCTCCTAGCCATGAAAAGTGTCACATAACCAAAATATGGTGCAGATAGGTAAGATGAAGGAGAAATCCAAAAGAGGGTGCTAATAGGAGTTTAAATTATACACTGAAACTATATTATGGTGATTTCTGCAAACTATCCCAAACAAAATCTTAAAGATCTGTACACATGAATTGTGAAGAAGGAGCTAGTCGGTGTTGCCTTCTTCGTCTATACCCACCCATCCTGTTACCAAAAGAAAAAAACTAGATTTTGGTAACCCACGATAGATCTTAACGTGCCTTACATTAACCTACACTGCCTCATGGTAGTAAAAAGAAGAAGTTTAGAGAATCATTTCAAATATATTGTAGAGTTCAATTTGGTGCACTAGCATGCTCAAAAAAAAAAGTTCAACATGGTATTTAGGTGCAAAAAAAATAATATAAAATGTTTTAGGGCTTATCAAAATTCAATCGTTCTTATAAATAAATATTTAGATAGGTCATAATGAATGTGCGATACTAAATTTATCTTCTTAATATAAGTATAAAAAAAACAAGGTATACGTAAGCATGTAAATGAATTTATATGAAGAAAAAGTATTTATTAATTTAATCAACTAATTGGCATTAATTAGCGTTTACTGTACGCGGCTTGCTGCTCAAATAAGTTGTAGGTAGTAAGAGCAAAAAGAAATTAAAATATACAATAATTAGTAAAACATAAAAGTAATTTAAAACATGAGAGTGGAATTGAATTTAAAATCCCATGTTCAAAAGAGGAACGTTAAACGCTAATCAATACCATATAACCAAAATGGAAACAGAACACTGAAAGTTTCTTTTTCCATTGATGGAGCAAAAACAAAAAAAAAATTAAGATGAGAGCAATCAAAATAAAAATTACAACAACATGCCTTGCTCTGCTTCACCGTCGATCGTGGAAGGCCCTTCGTAGATCTCTGCTCGGTGCTATTGTAGAGTGTAGTTTTTTCAGGGTAATAAAATTAAAAAGTATCTTGTAATGCTACTTGCATCATAATGCAAGTTAGATATAGCATTACTATTTAGAATGCACAGTTTGCATATTTAAACCTTTTTTTTTTAAATTTACTTTTTCTTCATTTTATGATTTTAAACTAAATTTTGCCGTGTCTAACTTAACTTAATTTAAATTAGCTTACTTAAATTATTTTATCAATGTTATCATTCCAAATCCGTTTTTCTCATATTAATTTCAAATCTTAAAATTCAGTAATTAAGTAGAATACAACCAAGCTTAGCAATCTTTTTATCAAATAAAATCTGGAACACTAGGCATTACATGTTGCAAATTTATGAAGAGGTTTCGGATTTTAAATAAGAAAAATTAATTTAGAGTAACCACATTTGATAAAATTTTGAATACTTTTCTTTCCAAATTTTATATCATCATGCCATTCACGGCTTTAAAGTTTACGTTCAATCATTTAGGATTTAGATTTCAAAGTAGTTTTATGGAAACATTAATCGAAAATTAATTACTAATATTTACATTTGAAATTGTAAAGATTTCAGCATAGTGCAACAATAAACTTATTTAAACTGTCATTTTATAATGATGAGCTTTGGAGTTAAACTTAATTTTTGGAATTTTTAAGGAGTTCCGATTTTAGGATGAATGTTTTATGTGACGATGAATTACATTTAATAGGATTTATTTTATAACACTGATTTTAATCACTTTTCTTGTTTTTAATTTCGCATTACGATGACTTTCAAATGTCTTTGATGCTGGAGCCGATTCTAACAGAAATCTAATAGACTTTTGAGAACACTTTGTACTTTGGCATTTAAATAAAGAAGGTAGCAACGCCTGATACCACACTGATATCCAGGGTGCTCCAAAATTTTGTTTGTAACAAAATTTAGCAATGTATATATATCGCTACGGCTTTAATTATTTGAACCACTTTTGCTATTGATCACAATTTTTCGCTTTCAGGATTTTAGTCGTAGGTTCAATGTTTTTGCTATCCCTAAATTCACTTGATGATGATTTCTTCCACTATTTGCTATCAATTCTTCGATCTAAATTCGTATTTGGTGGAATTTCGTGTAAGCCAATGATGTGTTAAACTTTTCCAAATCTTCAGAATTTTGGATGATGGTAAAAATATATTATGCAACTTGCTATATCGCACATTATTCTCCACGTTTTACGTATTTTCTATATAATTTGAAGAAATCTTGTACCATAAAAGTGACTGTATGGTATGTACAGTTTTACTTACGTAAAGAAATTTACTTCTAAATGCTAAGTTTATTTCCCCAGTTGATGTTATACGATGTGTTGTCGCCAGCCAAATGACTGAGAGATTTTTACATCTTACGATCCCCGCTTAAGACTCATGGTAAATGATCTTCTAATGTCCGTACGGGACTTGTACTAGCCCACTAACTGACCG
This sequence comes from Meiosimyza decipiens, assembly GCA_963680825.1. NCBI lineage: Eukaryota > Metazoa > Arthropoda > Insecta > Diptera > Lauxaniidae > Meiosimyza > Meiosimyza decipiens. The sequence goes on along the minus strand of OY804258.1, from coordinate 64,783,127 downwards.
GTCATACTGCCCAACAAATCATGTACATTTTTCGGCAGATTTTCTCATATACAGAAGAATGTAAATGACTACCTTTTACTTGATTTTCTTTATAAGATTAGTTAAATTAATGCATTTAAAATTTTGCAATTCAGATTTTAGTTTACTTGCAGTAGGTTAGGGAAAGATTTTTATGACAAAAGATAAACTTTTTTATGAAAGTTGAGTGCTTTTAAGATCAGTTTTTCTGGTATATATATTTTCATTAACGTATGCACCTCAGTAGAATTGATTATTAGTTTCAACAAAACAACCCAGATATTCAGCGCTGGCTGTAGAGGTATACCTGCAGTAGAACGGAACATGCATGCGTAAAGTGCATACAAAAAAAAAATGTACTCTTGTTTTGCAGCAATTGCATAAGAAAACGTTCTATTGCTAAGCCGTAAAATATATGTACATGTAGAAAAAAAAAATATATTTTGCGAGTCAGAAGTGGGCGCATGAATATTAATATGCGTGCCAAATAAGACTACGTTAGTATTCGTTTACTTATGGGGATATATTTAATTTCCTCACAGTACCTAGACATAAATCGAGTTCATACTTCACAACGCAGTTTATGAAAACTTGTAGAAATAGCACCAATATTACCTCGCGGTGAAAGATAAAAAATGACCCAACCAAGATCGAAACTAACTGGCACATAATGAGGAAACGAGACATATATCGAAATAATTGATAATTTTTGCTCAGGGCTTACCATAGTAAAATAGAGGTTTTATAGTTCCTCTTAAAGAACTTTTAAGGACATGTAGAAAGACAACATATTATATTTATAAATTCTTTATAGGGGCTTAAGGGAGCTATTTGGCGTATGAAGTATAAAGAAATGTGTTGTTTTTAAACAGACACTGTAAAGTAACTTACTGAGGTCTCTAAAAGACACCTTACAAAGACTTTAAAAACTTTGCATTCTCAGACGTCTGTCTTGTGTAGAGTTCTTTCAAAGCGCCTTAGAGACTTAAAGATCTTTTAAAGAATAAAAAATTTGTCATTTTATTTTGTTATCGAATTTCACTTTTACTTTTATTTCGTACACCCGTCTCGAACTAATGTCCTAACGATTCATACTTCTGTAAGCTATCGACTAGACAGTCTGTGATGTTTAATTTATTTTTCATATGCCCATAGGGCATACTTTCTGTACGTTTTAGTGGGTCAGGCTCATGCTAAAATTTCAACAAAATCGGACACAAACTCTGTCCGCGCCGTTTACAGGTTTGAGCTAGAGAGCTCTATATTAATTTTAAACCTAAAGCTAAAATGAAGGCAAAGGATAAAATAGACCTACAAATTTTCAAAATAAACACCCTAATATACAAATGTACATATGTAATAAGCAATCACTTTCGCTTTCATTACAAAATACCTTTTCTTTTTAACTTTTTTATATTTTTTCTCTTGACTGTGGCTTACGTTTAATTTAACATAAAGGTAAAGGTGTTATCTTCGGCCAGGCCGAAACTCACATACCCTACTCTGCATTGAAAGTATCTTTTAAGTAAATGTTAAAAAGACGTTGAAGAGGTTGAATAAGTCGAAAATAATGTAAAATTTTAAAAGGTTGAAAAGTGTTGAAACAATGGACAAAACTGAAAAAGTCTTATAAAGATGGAAAATGTTGAAATTCAAAAAAAGTTCAAGAGGTTGAAAATGTTTGAAACAATTCAAAATCGATGAAAAAGTTGAGAAAATAAAAATAAGGACGAACAAAGTTGAAAGAGATTGAAAGAGTAGAAAAAATATGGCTAATATTGTAAAAACATGAAAAATGTTCAAAAAGTGGAAAAAATATGGAAAACGTTAAAAAATATTTGAAAGCGGTTGAAAAACTCAAAAAAAGTTGAGAGAAGATGGGAAATGTTGAAACAATTAAAAACCGCTGAAAAAGTCGTAAAAGTAAAGAAAATAGTGAAAAAACTTGAAAGAAGTTGAAAAGGTTGAACCAATATATGAACATATGGGATATATTGGGAAAAGTTAAAACATTAAAAAAGTCAAAGGAATATGGGAAATGTTGTAAAAATCAAATAGAAATGAAAAGGTTGGAATATGCCACGTCACTTCTCCAATTCCGCCTATATTTGGTTCAAGAAATTATATGATTTGATTGATTGACATACGCTTACCAAATTTTAATATAGTAGCTTGCATAGTTTGCGATTCATGCAGTAATTATTTTAAAAATTTAGGGCAATAGGGCGACATCCACTGGTAAAATCCAGTCCGATTTGACCTCTTACACTAAATTTCATTATGATCACGCACATATTTCGATAGATATGCCACCTAATGCATTTTAATTGTTTCGGAGGTACCACGCCTACTGGTGCTCTTTTGAACGCTTTTGGTTCAGATATATTTCATAGCAAGTTAGCCACTTACATGGAATTACATACCAATTGCTGGAATAGTTCACTTAAAATAGCGCGTACAATTTAATGTTAATATAGAAAATGCTACGCCCTCTGATGTAATCTAATAGTTACTGGCATGTCCACACAAAATCTTATCTCTAACAATCTATAACATTCAACGTTTTTTGCTTATATGGGAGGTTCCACGCAAAACGATGCTATTGTGCCAAGTCTTTGTAATAAGATACTTTTAAGCAAGTATATCTGACATGCTAAATTTCATAAGGATTAGGTTTTTAGTTCTCTTATTAATTCATTTAAAAATATTGTGGACTGTGCCACGCTCTTCAACGAGTTTTTCCGGTACACTAACGTTACTCCTATTTCTGACCATTCTTATGAAAATCGTATGTTCTAATTTTAAGTTAAACGGAATCAAAATGTTCAATAGTTGAAATGTGCCACGCCCATTTTTCAATTCAACCCATTTAAATCTATACTTCCACGGCTTACAAGCTATGGCGTTGTAAAATCTAAAACGTAGGGATATACCACGCCCTTTGAAGAGCCACTGAAAGCTTAGCCCAATACTAAATTCGTTTACACGTGCATCGAATCACCGGCTTTCATCCAAATCGTTGAAACGTTTTTGCAATAGGCTTTGCTTGTATATATAGAGTTGTGGCGGTAGGCGTGTCCGTGAACCAATTTTTATTTGCTAGCAGCTTGTAAGAAGGTGTGACCTGTGTGTTAAATGTCATTGGCTTGCGTGGTTTTCCAGTAAGCGTGATTTCAACCCACTGTCAGACAGACAGACAGCCAGACACACACACAGAGAGACAGGATATAGGTAAGTCGACTCAGGTGGTGACGCTCATCAAGAATATATGTACTTTTGTGTACCTGCCACGCCCCCTTTTATGCGTTACAAACGGAGTAACAAAGTGAATATACCCTCTGTGTAGGGCATAAAAAGAGAAGGTTGCGTATTGTAGGTATAAAATAATTTTATAAATCTCACCATGGAACAACATAGTCAAATGAATAGGAGTTGCAGTAATATCCCTAGTTGCTGCAAAAAAACGCATCTTTTGAGCCGCAACACTATTTCATCTACGCATGCCCAACAGCATAGATAAAAATAAATTTAAGGCCACCATCACTAACCATGGACATGGAAATTTAGTCAGGAAGATCTTTAATTTGAAAATATGCTAAATTCTAGACTATAAAATAAGTTGGCAACAAAAAGGCCAACAGCAGCAGCCACAACAACATCCTCCGTTTAGCGTGCAGTCGCTTTTTTGTATTTTTTGTTTTTTTTAGCCTTAAGTCACCGTGAGGCATTCACGCATGCGTGAGTTAAAAATCTGATATCGCATAATTGAGCATAGTCAAGCAGCAGCAGCAACGGTGGTGGTGGTGGTGGAGGTGGAGGCGGTTTCAAAACGAGGAATTCCGGCCGGTATAGAGCAATACAGTTTTATTTTTTTTTTGATCAGCTCATGCTGATGATCTTGAAAAGCGTAGCGGAGCGAGAATAAAATTTATTTCAAATAAGCTGCTAATATATGCCTAAATAGAAGAAGAATAAGAAAACGTTGGGGCAATGCTACGCAGGCCTTCTAGATGCACCAAGATATGCTGTACAGTATAAACTCGATAAACATGCTGTGCAAATTTGGTTGAATGCGAATTTATATATTTTATGACAGAATGGATATTCGCATAAATTATACTTCGATATGAGTAATGAGAGACTGAGAGTTTGTTATTTTTTTTTTCTTAACTTAGCTAGTTAGTGATTTGTTTCTAAGTTTCTGAATACCTCTGAAGATTAAAATACTGTAGTGAATGAGGTACTAAAGTTAGAATAAGTAAACTGGGTAGAAAAAAGTTTAGACAGATAAAACTCTTAAGCATGTGTGTATAGAGCACGAATATATAAAAGTGTTCGCCAGCAAAAAATTAGTGTATCACCAAGCAACATAGCATAGTCCAGAGCACCGTTCACAAATACGCAAACAACATGTAAATTCTGATGTTGAATGTAAAGCAAACTGTCCGATAACCAGCCAATGCACCGTTATATGCTTCGTTTACAAGAGAAATCTTATTTACTAACGATCGTGCAGCGTGCAAGAAGCAGACATGCATCAGCTCTTGCGGTACCTCCATACAGAAATCGGGCTGTGGGTGACCAGCATCGAAGTTAGTCATATTTGAAGTGAAAAGGTAGAATCAATTGTGTAAAACCCATTACGAAACAAATTCTGTACATAAGCGATATCAATAAAACTAATTACTGGCAAAACAGTAAACCAACATCCAGCTTTCCATTTTGTGTATTGACTTAATTTATTATAATTTTTATATAGACACTTTTACTTAAATTCTAAATTTTTAAAATTACTGTTCATATAGAATAAGCTTTCTGGTACTTATTTAGTACCAATAGAAAAATCTCTGATATATAATTAGTAAAAGAATTTAAGTTTGGCTGGACAAATGCTCTGACAGACGTCGAAATGTGGTGGCGCTTGGTTCGTTTCTCGGCTCGAGCTATCATAGATCGAATTCCAAAATCTGCTAACAAATTAAGTTTACACAGAAGAAACAACAGAGTAAGGAAGTAATAAAGATTCCAGTCAAAATTTAATATTTTGTGTATGAACTTTTATACTTAAATCTAAAATTAAAAAATCAATTTTAGCTGGTAAATACTTACTGCCTTGAGACGCCTGAACAATCTAGCAAGCTTACATCCTGCAAAAAGTTTCTTACAGGAGGAAAGCTTTTGAAATACAAACAACCTTGAAAAATGTGAGTATGGTTGGACAACTTGTCGTAAGAGTTCATAAGCCAGCTAAGACTTTGGAACGCTATGCTATTCACTCAAATGATTCTCTGCTCGTTGCGAGAACATTTGCTAGTATAAATAAGCAGTCGGGACTGTACAAATGGGTGTGGCACTTCCTACACAAACAAAACCTTTGAAGTACACCTATCGGTACGAGAACTTTTTTTGGTGACATTAAACAAAGATTTGGGTTTTCGAGGCTGTGGCAGCGTTCAAACAGCAATAAAATCAAATTTAGGAAACAGACCTAGTATATAAAGGATTTTATCAGATATTTTAGTTTTGGTGAATCAGATAAGAAATGGGCAATAATGGGCGTTGCATCTCCTATATAAAGTATATATTTGATTGCTATAGTACTTTAACTTTACTTAAAAATTACCACTCGAGCAAGACCAGATGGATGCATTATCTCTTACCGATCGAGACAGCTGCCACTATCTCGGCGGCTCTGCTGGTGATGCGTATTTTTCGATAGTTTTTGCAATAAAACTTTTAGTGTTGTTAATTTAATTTAAGCTAATCCAGTTATTGACGTAAAACTTTATTGGTGCAAGCGCGCACTAGAGGTCAGGATGCCGTAGTACATGTTCCAGCAGTAAAGCGTTCCTCTTAGGATTGTGTTGTTCTTGTGTTCGTAGTTTAACAATGAAAACGTGCATTGTACATGAGCATGCGCAACACCGCGCACTTGTTGAAACACTACGGTGTGCTGCACAGTCCCTTTGCTTCAAGCAGCTTGTTTTTTTTTTCAATATAAGTTATACTATACAGCGGGCGGCATATAGTTTAAAGTCAACAGCAACAGCTAACAACATAGTAGCAGCTAAAAAAAAAACAAGAAGTTGCTGAAAATCTGCATAATGGACGAGTTGGAAAATGCTAATCAGGTAGACTCAAACCAGAGGGTATATGTGTAATAAAGCAACGACCAGAGTGAATGCGATTGCAAGAAATGAAGATTTTCGGACAGTAAATGTCATGAGATTACCTCCTTTCATTTGCTATCACTCTGAATGATGCCTGCAGCCAGACAGATAGAAACGCAGATAGTGGTAATGGCTAAAAACTTAAAATCCAACAACTGCACCATCAACATCCGACACTCTCACTCACGATTTTAGCTTTGACATACCATGAAGGTTTCGTCAAGGACTGGAAAATTTGATTTACTTGTGGGTATTTCGAATGAAATATACTTCTTTCCTGTTCAGCTGTGTCCTAAAAACGGCTTTTTCTTAAATCAATTGAAGAGTTTTCAGTTGCCAGTTTTTCTTCACGATATCCTTTTTATACCCTACACAGAGGGTATATTCACTTTGTCATTCCGTTCGAAACGCATAGAAGGGGGCGTGGCAGGTATGGAAAAGTATATATATTCTTGATCAGCGTCACCACCTGAGTCGATATAGCTGTGTACGTCTGTCTGTCTGTCTGTCTGTCTGTCTGTCTGTCTGTCTGTCTGTTTGTCTGTCTGTCTGTCTGTCTGTCTGTCTGTCTGTCTGTCTGTCTGTCTGTCTGTCTGTCTGTCTGTCTGTCTGTCTGTCTGTCTGTCTGTCTGTCTGTCTGTCTGTCTGTCTGTCTGTCTGTCTGTCTGTCTGTCTGTCTGTCTGTCTGTCTGTCTGTCTGTCTGTCTGTCTGTCTGTCTGTCTGTCTGTCTGTCTGTCTGTCTGTCTGTCTGTCTGTCTGTCTGTCTGTCTGTCTGTCTGTCTGTCTGTCTGTCTGTCTGTCTGTCTGTCTGTCTGTCTGTCTGTCTGTCTGTCTGTCTGTCTGTCTGTCTGTCTGTCTGTCTGTCTGTCTGTCTGTCTGTCTGTCTGTCTGTCTGTCTGTCTGTCTGTCTGTCTGTCTGTCTGTCTGTCTGTCTGTCTGTCTGTCTGTCTGTCTGTCTGTCTGTCTGTCTGTCTGTCTGTCTGTCTGTCTGTCTGTCTGTCTGTCTGTCTGTCTGTCTGTCTGTCTGTCTGTCTGTCTGTCTGTCTGTCTGTCTGTCTGTCTGTCTGTCTGTCTGTCTGTCTGTCTGTCTGTCTGTCTGTCTGTCTGTCTGTCTGTCTGTCTGTCTGTCTGTCTGTCTGTCTGTCTGTCTGTCTGTCTGTCTGTCTGTCTGTCTGTCTGTCTGTCTGTCTGTCTGTCTGTCTGTCTGTCTGTCTGTCTGTCTGTCTGTCTGTCTGTCTGTCTGTCTGTCTGTCTGTCTGTCTGTCTGTCTGTCTGTCTGTCTGTCTGTCTGTCTGTCTGTCTGTCTGTCTGTCTGTCTGTCTGTCTGTCTGTCTGTCTGTCTGTCTGTCTGTCTGTCTGTCTGTCTGTCTGTCTGTCTGTCTGTCTGTCTGTCTGTCTGTCTGTCTGTCTGTCTGTCTGTCTGTCTGTCTGTCTGTCTGTCTGTCTGTCTGTCTGTCTGTCTGTCTGTCTGTCTGTCTGTCTGTCTGTCTGTCTGTCTGTCTGTCTGTCTGTCTGTCTGTCTGTCTGTCTGTCTGTCTGTCTGTCTGTCTGTCTGTCTGTCTGTCTGTCTGTCTGTCTGTCTGTCTGTCTGTCTGTCTGTCTGTCTGTCTGTCTGTCTGTCTGTCTGTCTGTCTGTCTGTCTGTCTGTCTGTCTGTCTGTCTGTCTGTCTGTCTGTCTGTCTGTCTGTCTGTCTGTCTGTCTGTCTGTCTGTCTGTCTGTCTGTCTGTCTGTCTGTCTGTCTGTCTGTCTGTCTGTCTGTCTGTCTGTCTGTCTGTCTGTCTGTCTGTCTGTCTGTCTGTCTGTCTGTCTGTCTGTCTGTCTGTCTGTCTGTCTGTCTGTCTGTCTGTCTGTCTGTCTGTCTGTCTGTCTGTCTGTCTGTCTGTCTGTCTGTCTGTCTGTCTGTCTGTCTGTCTGTCTGTCTGTTGAAATCAAGTTTACGAGAAAACTAGGCAAGCTAATTCAATGAAATTTGGCACACAGTTCACACCTTCTTGCAAGCTGCTAGAATATAGAAATGGGTGAAATCAGTTTACGGCCACACCTTCCGCCCATACTCTATGTAAATATACCCAAGTCCATTTTGAAAAAAAGTTGCTGCGATTTTGATGAAACTTGGTGATTTGGTGAAGATGAGAACAAAATTAAGATTAGGCTAGGTTCTAAGTTTGCAAAGTCTCTTAAAGGGGCGTGACACAGCCCTAAAATTTTAACTTTTATAACGCCTTAGCTCGTAAACCGCGCAAGATATTGTGATGAAATTTGGTACACGCATACAGATCTTATGAATCTTGAATTGGGAAAAAATTGGGCAGAATTGTACAAGTGGGCGTGGCACTTCGTAACAATTAAAAATTTGGATTTCGTATAACTCCAAAATGGCACATACGATTTTCATTAAAATTTTATGGATGATACTACTGAAAGTAGTCAACAATACCAGCTGCGTCAATATACTAAAAAACTTATTTTAAGGGCGCTGCACAGCCTACAATATTTATAAACGTTATAAAAAGAGAACTAACAACGCAATCGCTATGAAATTTAATATGGCAGATATACTCGCGAAAAGGTGTCTTCTTGCAAAATTTTGGCACAATAGTGCCGGTGGGTGTGGCACCTCCCATATAAGCGAAATACGTTTAATGCTATAGATAGTGTGCTTTGGGAGTAATCCTCATAAAATTTTGTGGAGAAGTGTCAGTTACTATAAGCTTCAGAATTAAATGAAACTTGACAAGAATCCATTAGTGGGCGTGGCACCTCCCTCATTAACATAAAGTTATAAGTGCTATTTTAAGTGAACTATTGGAGCAATTGATCTGAAATTTGATGTGAGTGGTTTAAATATGAATCAAAAGCTTTTTAAATGGCAACAGTGGGCGTGGCACCTCCCATACAATTAAAATACCTCCAAGTGGCATAACTATCGAAATATATGAGCAATCATACTGAAATTTGGTGTAAGAGGTTGGTTTATAAAAAGCTATTTCTGGATCAAAATCGGACTGAATTGCATCAGTGGGTGTGTCACCGCCCTAAATTTTAGGAATAATTGCGGAACATATCGCAAACTTTACAAGCTATTGTGCTAAAATTTGGTTTGTTTATTGAACCAGAAGTGGGCGGAATTTGAGAAGTGGGCGTGGCATATTTCCTGTTTTTCATTTCTATTCTATTTTTTTCAACATTTCCCATATTCTTTTGTCATTTTCAATCTTTTACCTTTCTCCTTCGACATTTTCTTTATTCTTTCGACTTTTTCATCAATTTTTCAGCATTTTTCATATATTTCGAGTCATTCAATTTCTTTCAACTATCTTTAATGGTTTTCATATTTATTTTTTCAAAATTTTCAGTTTTTTCCAACACTTTTCAACATTTTTGAAACTTTTTTACATTATTTTCGACTTATTCAACCTCTTCAACATTTTTTTTAACATTTATTTAAAAAGTACTTTCAATACAGTGTAGGGTATGTGAGTTTCGGCTTGGCCGAAGATAACACCTTAACTAGTTAGTATTGACTTTAGTTTTTTCCAAAACTATTGATTGGTTTTCAAGAACAAATCAATTCTAAAGTTTCAAGTTAATCTAAGGTTGTGGTTGCAAGTATTATTAGATTGAATTAGATGAATTTCTTTCAGTAAGTACTCGAAGAACACTGTGAATGTGAATATAGAATATATAGGTAATGTCAACAATATCTTTAAAGTTATGAACCCAATGTGAATAATTTTACGACCAGATGTCAGCATAAAAAAATGAAAAAAAAAGTGTTCAGAATAATATTTTTCGTATTATATTATCGATCGGTTCATAATTGGTAAACACCTGAGGTTACCGCTTTGGCATGATGTTTCATCTAATCAGGTGGGCTTGCCAATCTTGTCTAACATGCATTTTTTATGCAAATTTATCTTAATTCATAGAGCTTGTGGTCAAGGGTTTGCTTTAGAAGATTATTGACCAAATGACAAGCACACTAGGAGGCCTAAGACCTTGGTCAGCAAAATTTAACCCTCTAATTAATTTTTATTCAAACTGATAACTGTGCCTTGAGAAACATATCTAGTGACCTTTGCTCCGTAGATTCGCGCGCACTTAACGTTTCGGTTGTGTGTGAAATGTCAGACTGTTAGCACGTGAAGTTTTGTGCTGGCAATTTTAAATTTTTAAAACAAATTTTATTGATAACGCAAGGTTGTCTACTTTCTATTTCTATACTGGTGAATGTGACAAAAAAAAAATTTTGTGGAGAACCTATGGACTGAAGCGTGCCTCAGGGCACTGTTGCAGGTTCCAGTGTAAGTTTATCGTCTCATTCCATTTTATTTTTTTTTTAATCATTGCTATGTTCTTTTTCATTGTTTGTTGCCGTTTATCTATTTATTTTTTAAAAAATCATATAGAGATGGCAGGTAGACAGATCAAACTATACGATATGACCGATGCTCAGATGTTTGAACTTATGGAATCAATACGCCTAGAAGTAGATTTCAGTAGTGAAGATGAAGAGAATGATTCGAATTATGTACCAGAGTCAATTATCCCGGAAAACAAAGAGTGCATCATAGACATGCAAAATAGTGATTCGTTTACTACCAATGAAGTGAATGGTTCTTTGAACAGTGCACTTGACACACCTTCGGGATCATGCACATTGAATCCAATAATGGGAAACGAAAATGTTGTTGAAAATATTGAAGCTGAAGAAACGGTGACTATAATAGCAAAAAAATGAGGGAAAAGACCCCGTTCTCCATAACCATTGATGAAAAGTACTGGTCCAACATATGTCCCTTCTGCTGGTAGCTTCATTGGAGCAGGTAGCAATTGAAAACTGCCAACTGGCTTCTTAATACATAATTTGAAATTTCGTAGGCATTGAATCAATAAATAAAGATGCAAAAGATTTCTCGAAGATGACATGGCGGCAACGGTCCATGAAACTACATGTCAATGAAGTAGCGTTCCGAGGAGTTTTATCTCTGCCATCAGAAATTAAAGAATTAAAGACGCCAATGAACATTTTCTGTTATTTCATCACAAGAGATATAATGGAAATGGATCGGAAAATATCATCACTCTCTTCAATCTAGACATTGATGAACTGTATCATTATATTGGCATTTTGCTGTACATGTGAGTTTATCGATATCCAAATTTGGATAGTTACTGGGACAGAAATGCGTTTGCACCGATACAAAACTCGATGAGTCGCAAACGATTTGAGATATTAAAAAAAATATTTATCGTTTCGAGATAAAAGCAAAAGAATGAAGAACGGAGAGCCCGGTTACGATCCATTATTTCGCATCCGAATTGTGGCCAACGAATTCAATAAACGTTTTGATTCCGTACCAAAAATGTGACATCATATTCGCACACCCGACACACAAATGGGGAATCAATTTATTGGTTTTATGTGATTCGTTCAGCTATGCTTACCGCTTCGAATTATGCAGCCGTGCAGGCAATAACGTTATTATACCTGGCACACCCGATCTTGGTGCAACTTCAAATGTTGTTGTGCGTTTGACACAAACAGTGACCAACTTTGTGCAACACATCCTATATTTCGATAACTTCTATACTTCGCTGCCATTGTTAGTTTATTTGCGTGCACGGGGAATATACAGCCTTGGCACGGTACAAGTAAAGCGAATCCTAAATTGCAAGCTTCCTAAGGATAATGCTATCAAAGATGAACCAATGAATGGCATTGAGACATTCGCAAAGCTGAATCCCAACTTGCAAGTAGCAAAAGCACCACGTTACGATAGGAAAGCAAATAAGTATGTGGAAGTCGACTGTCCTCAAATTATTCGAGAGAACAACAGCCTTATTGGTGGCGTAGATTTGATGGACGGACTTATGGGCCGTTATCATATTCTAACAAAGGCACGCGATGCGATGACTTAATTTTTTATCATTTTGTTCAAATGGCACCGACGAATGCCTACATTTTGTATCGACGGTTTTGCACTGAAAAATATAACGATGAAGAAGAAGAAGCTGAACACGAGTTGATCCAGTTGCCTGATTTTCGAGAAGAAATTGCTGCAGGTCTTGTGACATACACAACAAAACGTGGGGCTGGTCGTCCAAGAAATCGGCTAAGCACATTGCGTCCAGCACCTTCACAGGATCCACTACCAGGCAGTTCAAATGACGTCCGTTACGACAACATCGGCCACTTTCCAATCTGGTTAGATAAAGAAGGCGGCAAAAAATGGTGCAAACTATGCAAAAAATCAGCGTTCCCTTTTATGTGATAAGGTGGCCTAATTGGTTTTAGTATACTTATGTATTGCATGTCGGCAACAGGGGTCTCCTAAAATTGGCCCCACGAAAACAATGCAAATAATAATTAGTGTTTACTGCATTTGTAGGTTATTTGATGGATGGATTGGTAGCTCGATTGCGTATAACAGAACTTTTCATCGCCATTTCAATATAATAACACTGCATGGCAATGTTTTTCTAACTGAGTAAAAACGATTAAGAAGTTGTTTTGACCAATTTTGCTGAGCAAAGTTATAGTTCATCACATCAGGTTTTTGCGATATCCATACCTAAAAATGCAAAAAGTACATTTTCATCACAAGTATATTTCTAAAAAGAGTAACCACAGTACAATCCTGATAGAAGAAAGAGGGCGTTGTTTTGATTAATGTGCTGATTCTACCTTTGTAGAATCTATCACGTCAGGTTTCTAATATATCCAAACCTTAAAGTGTAAGAAATCTTATGCATGCAATACTTATACTACTTAAAGCACTTACAATATATGATGAAAGTCTTCTTTCAGAAAAATACCATGGTAAAATAATAAATTTCACATAGTGTAATCGTTGCCGGTAAAGTTAAAACGTCATAAAAAAATAAGCATTAAAAATACCCACGCAACGCTAAAACGATAAAAAAAACATTTACCTCAGTCTCACAACGCATTAAAATTTAATTTTTTCCAAAGACTTCTAATAGCCTTGCTACGGCAAGCGGTCTTAGAAGGTCTGCTTAGGAAGGCCTACGTTTGAAAGAGTTGGCAAGGCCTTAGACTTACCAAGGAAAGCTTTCCAGAAGCGCTTCTAACTCCTGCCCTTTCCTAGTGGGAATGAATGTCTCGAGCAAATAATGTTGAAGTGTAGTAAAGAAAAACTGTTCTTTTTTCCAATCAATATTTGGATGTGTTTCCTTTGAATGAATATTAAAAACTGATTTAAAAATTTTCATATAACTATTCGACGATTAACGAAAATATTACTTACAATGTACGCTCAGTAAAATACGTACCTTAACACTTAACTTGTAGGTTCATATCTAACCGACAGTCTCTTATTCAAATAAATTATTATATCTATACATAATTTTCTTTACAAATAAAAAATTTCCTTTGTATGAAATCTGTTTTCTGCATACTGCATGGCTCCTTGCCGTTGTTTAGCAACAGCAACCCGTGACCGCATGAAATGATTTTCTCATGTCAGATACTTTCGCGTTTTTGACATGAACTCTACGCTTTAACTAACAATGAAATCGAGTGAACGAGCAAGCGTTCAGCTTTACTGGACGTCATCTAAGCAACAGTAGTGTTGCGAGAAATTCTGTGCTTTGAACCGATTACTTAAAATCTCATTGCAGACAAAATGGTGGGGTCAGTAATTATCTGAAAGAAAACGCAGACGAAAACTTGGGAGCTCTCTTTTATGATGATAATTAGCTGATCGATTACACAGTTCGACAAAATTTGTTCAATTCTTAGTTTCTGAAACCCAAATATACTTCTCAAAAGGTTTTCCAAATGCTGAATCCAAATCCGAGGTCAGAAACTCTCTGGTGGTTTCTGTTTTCGAGACATTCTAATCTAGAAGTGCGTTTTTAAGGTATTTGGGGTTTTATTACTTAGAGAGACTATTTTTATTTATGATACCATTACGCTTTGAAATATATCGATACTTTATTTTTCCTCTAAATATTATTAATTGAAATTTATTATGCATTTCTATTACTGAACCTTAATTTAATTTGCATGAAGACCTGTACAATAAATTTTAATTTACGTTATTTCGGAGAAAAAAAAAAGATATCGATATAATATAAAGTGTATTTTCAAGAGAAAAAGTAGTTATTTTGAACCCAATTAATGGTTTCATAAATAAAAATTTCTTTTCAATGTAATATAAACTCAAATGCTTTGAAAAACTGTGATATTTGCAATTCAAGGTTAGAAAATATCAAAAACCGAAACCAGCAGAGAAATTCTGAATCTTTGGAAAAGTATATTTGGGTTTCAGGTACTGAGAATTGACAAAATTTTGTCGAACTGCGATCAGCCAATTATCAATATAGAAAAGAGTTATCGTGTGCGTTTTACTTTTAGGTTTGAATATCTCAAAACGCGAAACCACTAGAGATGTTTTGACCTCGGATTCGAATTCAGCGAGTCGAAAACTCTAGGAAAGGTATATTTGAGTCTCATATATTGAGGTTTGTCGAACTGTCTTAATTGCGGTTAAACTCTCTCTTTTTTGACAAATTTTTTCAAAGAGAGATGCTAGTTTTCTAAATTACATACAGCATTTTTTTGCGTGCCTTATAAGTAAACTCTAGACAAATAGGCATTAAAACTCATTTGTTTTAAAATACCGATTTCTTTGATATATTCATATGCCGACATGTCAATACTACACCTCAGTTCAAGTGCTAGTTAGACGTTGTTTATTAAGATGATGATCTAGCAGGCGAAGGATTTTTTGTTTTCTCAAATTAAAGTTTTCTTTTTTTAGTATAAAAATAATTTCACTGGTCTTATAGACAAACGATTGGATAGACGGACCAACGTAAGGGCTTCGATTAATGTTTTGCCTGATAGTTTACAAGTACACTCGCGCATACTGGAGTTATGAAAGGAGGCTTGTGAACGGTGTTGCTGATGTATTCCATCACCATCGCCACAACCATCATCATCAGCTACAAAAATGAAAAAATAAACACCACAACTTGCCACAATCATCGTGAGGTCGTGAGCAAATAGTTTTTCAAGTTGTGGTTGCTGTAATTTTTTCCTTTTTTTATGTTTAAGAAAGAAATTCCTTTGGAAATCTTTTTCATGGATTATGGTCACTTGATTTTTAGCTTTTTTTCTGTTTCTAGGTTCACGTTTTGAATTCTATACAAGAAATGTGGTGTTGTGGATTTTGCAGTATATTGCAAAAAAGAAAGCGAGCGTGTTACGTTAAAAATTAAATATCGAAACCCAGTAGTAGCTTCATGAAACATTTGCATTACTAATAAGTGGCAAACATTGCTAAAAATTATTATGCTATTTAAACCATGAAGGTACTAAAGGGTGTTTTTTTTAGAGGTTTGTTTTTCGAATGGAGATAAAACTGGCATTTTATGGTCAAATCTGGCAACTCTAATATTATTTATGTTCAGTTAGGTTTGCCATTTCATCATGAACAGGACAAAAGAACAACGCTTGCAAATCGTGCAAATTTATTTCGAAAATAATGGTTCAGTTCGCGAAGTTTACCGCAAGCTCCGTCCATTTTACGGTCGACATAATCGTCCATCAGAGCAATTAATTCGGTTAACCATGGATCGTTTTCGCACTACGTTTACTCTATGTGATAATACGCATCCGCAGAGACGTCGAACAGTGCGCACCGAAGAAACAATTGCCGCTGTAGAGCAAAATGTTGAAGAGGACCCGAATGAATCGATTCGCCACCGTGCACAGCAATTGGAGCTTTGTCCATCAACTTTATGGAAGATTTTGCGCAAAGATCTTGGCTTGCGACCTTACAAGATCCAGCTTGTGCAAGAATTAAAGCCGCGAGACCGTGCAATGCGTCGTGATTTTGGTGTATGGGCCGAAAATGAGATTGATCTCGATGCTGATTTTCATCGCAAAATTTTGTTCAGTGATGAGGCTCATTTTTGGTTGAATGGCTACGTCAACAAGCAAAATTGCCGCATTTGGAGTGAAGAGAATCCACATGAGACCCTTGAGACGCCATTACATCCACAAAAACTGACTGTTTGGTGTGCTCTATGGGCTGGTGGAGTCATTGGGCCATACTTCTTCCGAAATAATGCTGGAGAGTCAATTACCGTTAATGGAGACCGGTATAGAGCAATGATAACCGACTATTTTGTTCCCGAATTGGATGGCATGAATGCGGATGAGTTGTGGTTCCAACAAGACGGCGCTACATGCCACACAGCGCACGTCACAATCGATTTATTGAAGGAAACATTCGATGAGCGCATAATTTCGCGGAATGGACCTGTCAATTGGCCACCAAGATCGTGTGATTTGACACCATTGGATTATTTTCTTTGGGGATATGTGAAGTCGCTCGTCTACGCCAACAAACCAGAAACGTTAGGGGACTTGGAAGCCAACATTCGTGGCGTTATTGCCGACATATGCTCGAAAAAGTGGTTCAAAATTGGACCTGTAGAATTGGCTTTATTCGAGCCAGCCGCGGCGGCCACATGCCCGAAATCATATTTAAACATTAATGGCATAAAATTATCCTTCCAATAAAGCCAAAGTGATGGACATTAAAACGATTTTCTTCTGTTTTATTTCAATTCAAAGCTCTATACCTCTAAAAAAACACCCTTTATAAGCTCACAATCTACACAGAAGTTTTAGGCTGTTGTTGACAGAAAATGCGAGTGATCTCCTAAATGTTATGGCACCTTTTATTTCTGAACCTGACAGAGGATAGCTAACCATCGTCATTTTGTCGAATATCAGTTAGATATGTGTTGGCTACATGTATTTTCACACTAACTCGATCACCGCTACTGTTCGTCATTTTGGCAAATGGTAAGCTTTAGCGTATTCTTTTTGTCACATATTGTGAAATGTTTCTCATATTCCGCTAAATACTTAATTTTAATAAAACTACAAAAGTCGTTCGGTTTGATTTAATATTAGGGCCCAATCTATCGCCAAGGTTAGTTGAAATGGAAAGTTTTTACTTAAAATAATTGATGATTCAAATCATTTTCCGTTAAATTTCCTAAAATGTTCATGAGGTGAAGGGCATGAGTTTATGCGTCATTGTTCCTTTTGGGCTCTAGGACTATTCCAGTCGTGATTATATACATGTTTTTCAGGTAAAATAAATATAAAATGAAAAAAAAAAAATGCATTACTGTCATATAATTTCCGATAGTAAGTGCAGCTCTGGCTCGAAATCTATCTCAGGTTTGTTTTCAATAGCAGAGCAGAAAATATTGCGAAGAATGATTCCGAATAAAGAGAACTTACCCGAGTAAGCTAGCTAAGTTAGCATATCTGAACAATTTAATATTTTGTTATCTGAAATTACATGTCGCACAGTTTCAGCAGCAACACCCAATTTGCAGATCACTTTCATTATGATCGCCTGCAATCACAACAAGTCATCGCTGCAACAACAACTTAACTTAGAACAACAACAACAATTTAAGTTACGACAACATATAAAACGTTCAACGCTTTTATTTCGTGTTGCTGCATCGAACATGAACATAAAAATTGTACAAAATGAAAAATGACAAGAAAAACTTTCAAGAAACAACAGCAACTAACAACATCATCACGTTAACCATGTTGATGATGATAATCAGGAAGATGGCGATGATGACGACGACGATCAGGAAGATGGGCTGCAATTTTCCCTCTTGGCTTTGTTTGTAAGGAAACTATCTTACTTACCAAGTAGAACACAAAACTTCACGTTCCTTTTTGCTAACAAGATTTGAATAGTTGGTTTGCTGATTTGTGCTGGGCACAACATTGTCGGCATTCTAAGTTGATCTATAAGTTTCTTCCTGCAACACATATGTACGTGTATAAATATATGAAATTATTTTGTTTTTATAATTTGAGTGGTAGGGACCTTAAGCCCCTGTTGTGTCATAGTAAGCGATAAACGTTTTGCTCCTTTTCTTCTGCTCCAATTTGGTAAGATATGATATCTCTGATAATCTTTCTAATTCAAATCGACTTTCTTCCGTCATCAAACTTAACTTTTATAACTTTGAAATAAAAGAGTTCAAAGACGATCACTTGTTCGAATGCGCAACTTGAAAGTTTTTTAGCCCAGACGCGTATCGAAGATGATTGCAGAAAGAGCTTGCGTTTCATATTTATTGATATTTCTGTCGGGAAACTGTAACGCGAAAGGTATTTTTTGAAGGGGAGTAATCCTTAGAATTTATTTCGTTTCACTCGTTGAGAATACCAAAATGACGTTTTAGTTCAAGTGAAAATATATTTATAATTATTTATTAATGACCTTCCTGAAAGAGTAAAATTCTCAATCTGTCTCCTTTATGCGAATGATTTGAAATTATTTGGGACTGTGAAGACAATGCAAATGGATCTGGACAGTATATCGAAATGGTGTGATGAAAATTGCCTACATCTAAACATATCTAAATGTAAAAGTATGAGTTTCACTAGATCACCATCACCCGTTTGTCATGAATACAAAATTCTGGAAAATTCACTTGTTAAAGTGGATAATCAAAAAGACTTAGGTGTTTTTTTTGACTCTAAGTTAAGCTTTAACTTGCATTATGACTATTTTGTTTCTAAGGCCAATAAATTACTAGGATTTCTGAAGCGAAACTCAAAAGAATTTTTAGATCCATACACATTAAAATCAATATATGTGTCCTTAATAAGATCAATACTTGAATATGCTTCTTGTATATGGAGTCATTCATATGCAGTTAGTATTAATAGGATAGAGGCTTTTCAGAGGAAATTTTCGAGGTATGCATTGAGAAAGATGAATTGGAATGATAATATTGTGCCTACCTATCAAAGTCGTTGTTTATTGATTGACTTGAAACCGCTTCAAGCAAGAAGATCTTATTTTTATGTTATGCTAGCTAGAGATACTTTGTGTTACCATATTGACTGTTCAGTGCTCCTTTCTTTGTACCCAATGTATGCTCCCTCAAGACCGCTAAGTGGAAGGCATATTCTGTTTTTGATCCCACGGGCTTTTACCAATTATGGTTTGTCGGATCCGATTACAAGATCTTGCTTTGAGTTTAACAAGTATTATAATGAATTGGATTTGTTTTTAAGTATAAATAATTTTAGGTTATGTTTACTTAAATTACTATGAACTGATTTGTGGTATAATGAAAACATTAAATATCGATAACTATTATTATTGTAATCTTCTTTATATAAATGTTAAGAGTTTTTTTTTTTAATTTTTAATGCTGTTGAAGAGAGTTTTAAACTCGATAGACATTAATAAATAAATAAATAATTTTGTTTCTCTGTTACTTCGAAAACAGCTCAAAAGGACCATAACAGAATGCCATCAAAAGGGCTATTTGAGAAGCAGCATCTGTATATTCAGGAAAAGAAGCAAGAAGAGCAGTTCAAAATATGTGCTTGGTTAAATATGTTAATTTCACTGGGAAATATACATATATACGTATATATGTGTTGATTGCTGAACCAAGAATATGCTGCGTTGGCTCTGTGATATCAACTTGCAGGCGATCAATCTCTAGAAGATTTTTTTTTTCTCACAGAAGTCCAGAGAAATTAAGGCAGTCGAACTTTTAATACACAAACATAACATCTTATATTAATTAATAAATATAAAGATTTGCGGTAAGACTATGGGCCAAAAGTTCGGTATGGATTCTTAACCCTTAGTGGCACCATGAGGTCGTAAACAACCTGCTATCGGCATTTTTGAAAAAATGTGATAAAAGACCCCAATGGAGTGATGCCGCTTACGGTAAAACTCAAGTATAACCTAACTGGCCTTACAGCGCAGTTACAGTGTACTGCGGTTGCAACACAAAACTTCGATAGAATTCCGATTTCATTCTCGACAGTATATTTATAATTTTTTACCTAAGTTCCTAAAAATTACTTTAACTAAGTACCTACTTTTTAATAGTTTTCTGATAGTTAAATTGAACTACTTATATCCAATTAAGCATTACATGGAACTGTCTATGTAGCTGTGATAGGAATGTATGTTATTTGCCAAGGCATTCATGATTGAAAGCCTATAGACTTCAATGGTATAACACTTGCTACAGGATATAATCCTACACACTCTTTCAACAACCGAGTTCAAGCAATTTCGAAAAATCAAGTACTTAGCTTTACAGTTTGACACTATTTCCATACTTCTATATCCAATTTCAAAGCTAACACATGACGCGTCAAAAGGTTGGAGATTGTTGAAGTGGATTTTATGAGTCTTAGTGAGTGAAAGAATCCGCTGAATGAATATATTTTCGTGGTAAAATTAATAGAATAGAAGTCAAAAGAGGCGAACGACGCTTGGCGTTTTAAATGCTTCGTTTTTAGAAAGCCGAATCGAATTTTTAAAACTTTATGTGAGCTTCCTGTTCATAGGCTCCATTAATACTTTGAATAGGATCGTAAGCGAGGCATTTCGAAGGCGACAGGCTTGGCACACTACGCTAATTGATGTGTAGTAATTAGTTAAATTGAATGATGACTTTATCACAGGGATATATTTATTAGTTGGGTTAGTCTGTAGGTATGTTTCATATTTTTTATTTAAGAATATACTTTATATTGCAGTTTGAATGGGTAAGAACAATCGTCTCAATTGAGCTCAAGCGATAGTAGCTAATCTGCCAAGTCTGGCCGAAACTTTTAGGTAATATTTATTAGCCTGATTAGGGTTAGGACCTGTGAGCTTTGTGGTGGCTGCGACTTAGTCCCAAAACCACGATTACAGTGTATGATCGGTGTGGAGTTGCTACCAAGTTCCATGACTTAATTCATGGCAGAGGTTTATATTGCGATTTTCTTTGTTCCAAGGGATCACATAGAAATTAAGCTTTCAGGACTGTATAACTGCTTGGATGGACACCATCCAAAGCGATGATTTGTAGGCAGAGGTATACATCAAGTACTACGATTTATGTCTTCCCTTTCTATTCATATGCAGTAGTGATGGCAACGAAAATGTTTGCGTTTAGGTAAGCTTTAAAGAATACTCTCAAGTAGACGATGTAGGATTTACACTTGTTTTGTATATATTCAGGTTGTTCCCTTATTTGGAATAGTTGCATCGACATTTAATTACATTCTGCTATGGACTATCCGTTCGTTAAGTTAGACAGGTAGCTTTCCTGTTTACCACATCGAAGTGCAGGATTTAATATAATGTCGAGAATGTCGATGTCTAGAGACTTGAAAAAGAGCTCGCACGATTTGTACGGTCTTTGCTTGTAACATGTAGCTTATATGATCTTCAAACATACATGCTTTTGCTTATTTGAAATGATTAGATGTGCTTTTAGGAACGGTTTTTTTGTTTTGTCACAAAGTTCCTTGGAGCGTTGAACGTTACTATTCGTTTTCATACAGACAATGCCCACTTTAGGTTCGGAGGATTGCTGCTGCCAAATTTTTGGAGTATACTACAATCATTTCTGTTTATGAGAGCGCAATTGGTTAATAACTGCGCACAGAAAACATGAATTTATCTTGCGTCTGATATTCAGCAATCCTTTCTAATGATCTGTTCTTATAAATACCGATTCAAAAGCTCAAGTTCCTTTTCCATTTCAAAAAGATCATCTAACTGCTTTTTTGGTATTGAAGACGAGGAATATTTCAGTAATTAAAGTTTATTATGATACATGGTCTCAAAGTGTCAGATATTTTTCAGGTTAGTAAACTTACCAGTTAAGACCGCTGCTAAGCAGAAACCCCGTAGGTTTTCACGGTGTCTTTGGCAGATAAAAGAGCTTTGTTGCATTCAAGATTATGTTCACCAAAGCTACAACCGTATGCATACGCTATATTTTGTATATTCACTAAATAATTAAATCAATGCGTTACTTTAATGATCTATAAAAAGGAGTCTCCAATTTAAACTGCACCATAAAAATAATTTTACAACTCATATTGACTCAGCATATCTGCAATTTTTATGCATACCGTATATTTCATTTTGGACAGGGTCAAATCGATCAGAACTTAAGACGATAAAAAATGTAAGAAAATATATACGCGAAAAAAGCCAAACCAAATTCACACTTTTTGCAGCTGAATGCTTGCAACTTTCTACAGAAAATCAAACAAACTCATCGTCTTCATTGTCGTAAAGAAGAAATTGCAACTCGATCACTTTGGATCGTGACACGTTGATCGTGGTCAGTCAATACGCAACATTTTAATGAGATCTTCTATACATACTCGAACGAGATCGATCGCGAGTACTAAGCCACAAAGATGCGCAAAGTCATCTTTCGCATTCAAGTGCCATTCTGCTGCCGCAGCCAGTATACTCTTTGCACATTCACCATCATCGCTCGATTGCTGTGCTGTAAGTGTAATTTGAAATGTCGAATTTTCTGTTAACTTTAAGCACCGCAATGTTGACTTAATACACGATCCATCATGCCATTCAAACGTCCTGTGAATACCTCGTCGTCTCCTGCTAACACAATCGATCAATGTTAGCGCGCGATCTCATTTATTTCATATTAAAAAGTCGTTTACGCGGCGATTTTGTAATTCCTGGTTCAAGAGGTCTCCATGCACACACTTACACATCGACTGTCAAAGGCGCTGAGTGGGACTGAAAGTGGGGAATCGATCAAGTAAAAGCAATAAGCTAACCTTGATCGTCCATGAAGAAAATTTAATATTTGGCATTTTTAGCAGACAACTACGGAGGATCATTTAAATTTCGTTTATGCCAAGATTTGAGCAGATATTTGTTACGTAGGTTGTGGTTACAATTGAATTTATAGGACGGACTATTTCAAGTGATTTGACTTAATTGCATTTTGACTCAATTTATATTGACATTGAATTACAATACAGATAATGATACTTCTTTTTCCAAAAGGTGAATCGGTGTTATTTTATTGGTTTCCAAAATTGAATTGAGTTGTCATAATTGTGATTGAGAGTTGTTATTGTTGTAATGTTATGTATTCTTAGGACAAATTATGTGAAGTCCGTGGAGAAAGCTTAAGTAAATATATAAAAGATTGCATTGTCATTTTCTCTGTATGACAACAAAATTGATATGAAAGCGCGCCACTTTGATTTGGCATTAAAACTGGATATTTCACTTTGTAAAAAGCACAGGTATACATTTTGTAGTTTAAGCCAAGTAGTATCAAACAATAGGCAAAATTGGGAAACAGATTCCGACGTCAAGAACGACCTACCTTCTTAAAATAATATTTCCTTAAAATGGTTTAAAATAACATTTTTTGATGGGTTTTTTTGATCAGCAATATTAAAAAATTATTAATATAATCCTAAAAAATAAAATATTTTGTGTTGGAAAAAAACTTGAACTTTTTTTTGATAATTGAAACAAAATCATCCCACTCCCAACTTTTTCAGAAAGTTTTCAATTTATATCGGGCCCTCGGCTTTGACATTAAATTCCAATACTAAGTGTAAAATCAAAGAGATACAATATTATATGGTTGAAGCCATTGGCGTAGAGCGAATATATGCCATCTGGGGCGACGCTCTAAAAAGCCGTCTGTCATCAAAATAATAAAAATTTCTTCACAAAAACCAAAACAAAATGATATATTTTGCACTTGAATATAAATTCGATGCACATATATTCCAACAAAATAGCTTTTAATATTCACAAAAGGAAAAGGTCAGCCAAGCATTATTCATTCATTTCATTTCATTTTTATTTATCAAACCAATCGAACATATAAATAATTCCTTACTGACTAGAAACAATGATACATAGAGATTAAACATAAATCACAGGCAATTAATTGTACAAAGAATTTGGTATTATCTTTAAAGTAATTCTAGAAAAATAAAATCTAATTTAAAAAATTCTAGAATAAATAAAATCTAAACTTACAGAACTAGGAATCATGTTAAAATCATTAAGAGCCCTTCTAATAGGTGCATTTGAGTTATAATTCGTTCTACTAAGCCCAACATGGAAGATACCGAAATCTCTCAGGTTTCTAACCGGAATATTAAACCCAATGCATTGAAGGAGTGAAGGGAAATCTATCCTATCACAAATCATATCATACAAAAATGTTAAGTCAAGGATACTTATTCTACTTTGAAGAGTTTTAAGATAAATATGCACTATGAGACGGAAATGGACCAGCAACACTTAAGGAATGTAACGCAAAATCTAATTTCAAGTTAAAGAAATACAAGAAAACTGACCCCATTTTTCAACTTTTTCGACATTGTTGAATTTTTCAAAGCTTTTCGACCCCAAAAACATTTTTCGAGTTTTTCAAAGCTATTCTACATACTTACTCATCCTCACTCGATATTTATTTACTTGGGATATATTGGCCCTGAAATGAAGCGTGTTGACAAAGTATTACTTTCAGAATCACTCTCTGAATAAGAAATGTTGTTATGCCACTTATCATGTGAAAGAGTGTATTCAGAGCCGATATGATAAGAAAAATTATTAGAAGATGTGTCATCTTGCTATAAATAATGAATATCTGGCTAAAATGGGAAATTAAGCGCTCTACAGTACTTATTTTCCTCATTGGTTTGAGAGTCCCGGCAGCTATAGCTGTGATAACTTGCCACTATTTTATAAGTTAACAGTACCAGGAGCTCGAAAACAGTTCGGTTATTCGTTTTGAGGCTGAATAAATCGATAAAAGTATGGAACATGTTGAAAATAAAAACTAAAAGTGGGTGAAAAATGTTGATGAAACATTTGAACGAGGTTGAAAAACTCGTATAAAATTTCAATAAAGTGAAAAAAGTCGAAAAAGTTGAATGAGTCATAAAAAGTCGAAAACATATAGAAAATGATGAAAAATGTTGAAACAGTTGAAAAACTCGGAAAAAGTTGAGTAAGGTTGAAAAGTCAAAAAAAAAAGAAATTAAACATGTTGAAAAAGTTGAATGGGGCTTAAAATCGCCAATGGAGAAAGCTAAAACGGTTGAAGGTCGAAAAAATATCTAAAAAAGTTGAATGAGATTGAATAAGTCGGAAATATTTAAGTTGAAGCTTAAAAGAATGTTCACGGTTAGAAATCTTGGAATAAATTTTAATACAAGCGTAATATTACAAAGATTTTTAATACAATTTTGATTACATTTAATACTTTTGAATAGATAACAAAATTTTGCAATATATTTTATATTAAATTTTAATACATAATTAATAAATTTGATTTTTAAGCCATGTTGTATTACATTTTATTACTTTCTATATTAAATTACTGGGATTCGAACTTGGTTCCCTGTTGATATAATGGTTGCATGCGCGGCTTAGCGACATCAGCCAATGAATTATTTTATTTTGGTTGGCTTAAAGTATTTTTGAATTTTCAATTGACAATTACGTAAAATGAAAATTCAATATTTCATTTTGATGGAAAAGTATTTAAGTTTTAGTCGATCACATAAATGATGGCAGTAACTTAGTTGGTAAAGATGATCTTATTTCAACAGTGGCATGATTGGCGACCTAGGTTCAATTCTAATCGGTGATAAGTAAAAAAAAAAACATTTGAAATTTTCCTTTAAAGTTTTAAAAATGCAACACAAATAAATATCCCAAAACTTACAGCAGGAGAGCAGCATTATAAGAAGGAGACGGAAGAAATGGTAAAATTGTTTTTTTAAATCTTAATAAAAACGAGTATTAAATTTTAATTTAAATTTGTATATTTATTAAATTTCAATAAAAATAAAATTTGTATTAAAATTGAATTTAATATAAAATTATTAAAGTATTAAATTTTAATAAAATTCTGGTGTGGTCATATTTGTAAGCCCAAATGTATTAAAATTTATTCCAAAATTTCTAAACGTGTTAAAACAGTTGAAAAATTCCTTAACATAAATTCGATAAGATATGGAAAAGTCGAAAAAATTTCAAAGAGGCTTAAATGGGATTGAAACAGTGGGAACAGACTGATATCATCGATAAAATATAAATAATGTTGAAAACTCGAATAAAAAATTAATGGAAAAATTCGAAAAAATTGAAAGGTGCCGAAAAAGTCAAGTTGAAAATCTTGGTAAATTCAATTACGTTGAAAGAGGTTCAAAAAGTCGAAAAAAGTTTCAATAGAACATTCATTTAATTTCAAAGCTCATAGTACCAGACATCTCTATACCGAATTTTATTTCCCTCGTATACTACACTAAATATAACATTACAATTTTTTCCTTGCATGAGAAGTGCCACGCCCACTGATGTTATTCCATCGAAGTTCATTTAATTTCAAAGGTAATAGTAACACGCACCTTAACACCAAATTTTAAAAAAATTACTACCATATTACACTTAATATAACATTTAACGTTTATTGGACGTATGAAAGGTGCCACGCCCACAAGGTAATATTGCACACACTTTCGGTTATATGATACCGAATATCAAGTTTATTTACTATACACAAATTTATAACGACTGCTTGGTAGTTCTAGTGCCACGCCCATCAATGAGTTTTGCCAATATGGTTATATGCAAAGATCGTAATAACTGCCTTGAGCGGTATTTTCCTTAAAATTTTTATGAAAATCATTAGTGACGTTTTGGAGTATAAAATAATCAAAATTTTCAATTATACAAACATTCCACGCCCACTTTTACAATTCCACCCAAATTTAATTAAATTCAAGATATCTATAATCAGGATCCTTCTACTAAATTTCATTACAATATCTGGAATGTTTTGCGAGACAATTTTACAACTCGGTTAAGTACAGTAGTTGTGGAAGGACGTTATCGAAGTTTTAAAAATCTAGAGTTGAAGGAAATTTTTAAACACTTTCTTTCACTCAGTTTTTATTCTGACCTTTAACACATAAGCAATGGTGAGGTACTGAGCAAATTTATGGAACTATCTAATGGAGTGATTTGGTTTAGACCATTCCTTCCCAGCCTTATCTATGCAAAAGCTTCAAAATAGATTTTTGAAATATATCGGCAAATTCAAATCTCCCTATTCAAAATGTCTTGGTTTCAGAAAACCTTAATTTCACCAATCAGTGAAGAAAGAACGTAGTCAGTCTTTGGACATCACTAATGGGGAAGTATGCAAATAAAAAGCATTTACTGCAATAAGAACTACCTTATTTTTTCTGCTTTATTTCTTTTGCACTTCAGTACTACTTTTCTCTGCAATTACATTAAAACATTTTCGTATAATTGAAAAATCAAATGTAATTGCAAATTAAAACTTTACATTCCTTTGCAGAGATTTTATTAAAAACATTTTCCATTCCAAGCTGTTGCTTCTGTTAAGTTTTTTTCGCCAAATTCGTGGAATTTGTTTCTTTGCGTCTCTGCGTGTTTCCTTCCAATTCATTGCTCCGCATTGCACCTGTCACCATACTACGCTCGAGTCCACTTTGCACCGAAAATGAAAATAATAAAACAATTAAGGAATTTCGCGAAATGCTGACTTTCGTACCGCTCTTAATTTGCTTAATTTCTTTTGCTTCTGAATCCCTTTGCATATTTTTGCATTTGGCGATTGCGATTTCAATTTGCATTTAATATTCTTGAAGTGAGCTAGAACCGAAAAATATTTTCATGCCCTTGGAGTGAAAATTTCATCAATGTGCTGGAATTTGTTCTTCTTGCATCATTTTATTGCAAAATTAAAATTAAAATGCAACTTCATGCTAAAGTGTATATGGGGGGCATTTTATGCCAAAACGAAAGGATTTGAACGTTTGAGTGTTAGTTTTGTGGGAAGCATTTGACTAGCTGATTCTATATTTATGTACATGGATATCAACGTGCAGTGATTTTTTCGTAAGTTTTTAATTCCTTTATAGCTGACATTAAATTATTGAATAAACAATTTTTTAGAAGGTCAAAGAAACGTATCGTTTCTTAAAGTTACGTGAGCTTTTCTAATCGGCTTCTTAGGTAGGAAATATTCCAAAACACTTTCTTCAAGGTGGTTAGAATATTTTTTTTTCCACTAACCTTTAGGCTATCTCAAGTACTCTTTCTCCTTAATGGTGAACATTGCAAATGGTCTTATTACCATTTGCTTTAAGAAGTTCTCGCCCCTTCTGCGAAGCTTATTTCACTTTTGACACTCTGGGCTCAACCGATCGTGAAGTGTATGTTACAGTGTACATATAGAATTTTGAAACAGTGTAAGAATTGCGTCACTACTGTTTATCTTCGCAGTATTGCATATGGGCATTTCCACCGAAAGGTACACCATGACAAAAAAATTAAAAGTTATTAAAAAAGCGTTATTATCTGATATTATCTAAAAAAGATATTCAAATTTTATTAATTCAAACAATCTACACTTGAATTCATTCACAACAACAGTGGGCAAACCGACTTCAAAATTGCACAAATGCAGTTTCTCTTTTTTGTAATTTTAAAGAGTGTTTTGTCTTAAATATTTAAATTAGTGCTTCACCGAAACGATAACGATACGATAATTCAAAAATAATCGTTTCGTCTTCGTAGTGGCGCCAAGCTTATCGTTTCGTAGTCATTCTCGTACGAGAAATTTTTAATCTGCATCGTTATCGTCTCGTTCTCGTCTCGTTATCGCCGATAATTCTCGGTTATTCTCGTTCACATTTTTATATAGATATGCAAAACCAGCTTAACCAGCGGCTTTCCTACGCACTGTACAACCACGTCTACATTTTACGCAGTTTCACAAGTTGGTATAAGTACCAAGAATAGCAATATCAAGGGTTTTGTTGTATGGGAAGAGCTAAGACCCATTATATTGCTATTCTTGGTACTTATACTAACTTGTGAACAGGTTTCACAAATGTAGCTGCAACATATGCCGAGATATAGCGATATATGTATTTTTTTTTTCGTATAAAGGTACCACGACCCCTTGTCAAAAAAAAGTTAAAGCTATATTCTAAGCCTTTCGACACTAAATTACCTATAGCTTGTAAATTTGAGAGCTAAGTTTGCTCAGTAGTTTCCAGGTATATAGCAAACATACAGAAAGACATGAATTTTTAAATATTTTTATTTTATGGGGACGGGAAAAAAAATATGTAATATTTATTATTTGATTAGTTTATTATTTTGTTTTCTGTTAATAATGTTAAGAACAAAAATTAAATTGGTTATTTACTGATTTATTCATTTCATTTTACATATTAACAAGAATCAAATACATTTAATTATAACTTTAAGTAATGAAAACCATAGTATCAAAAATTAAAAAGTAAATTTGCATATTTCTTCAACTAATTCACTTTTGCTCCAAGAGCTTATACAAAGAATTGCGCCAATTACATCATCTTTCATTCATTGTCTTCTAGCATTTACGATTAGTGACGCATTTGAGAAACGTCTTTCTACCGGTACTGATGTCACCATTGTAGCCAAGATATCTTTGGCCATTTTAACGATTATAGGGTAGATTTTCTCGTGAATACGCCACCAATCTAGAATATCGGTATTTTCTGGAACACATGGTGCCTACAAATATTGGCTTACCTCCTTCTCCCAATCATCAACATTACTACTACTCTCAAATAGCGAATTCAAATTTAAGTAACCATCATCAAGAGTTTTACGTTTAGCGGATGGTTTTCCTTCGTCATCTCTTTGATTAAATTTATCATAATACATATTTTTCCTTTAAAATCTTTTTCAATTGTTTCACCAGCAATCACCAAGTTGTATTGCAGCTCATCCATATTTTTATATGTAAGCAATTATCTTATATTTATTATGTTTATTAAAAAAGTAGTGGAACATTTTTTTGAGCAAAAGTGTATTGTATATGCGTGTTCAATGTTTTAAATGTTTATCGTACGAAAAACAAGTGTTGATCGTACGATAAATATTACATTATCGCAGAGAACGAGATATCAGCCATACCATTCTCGTTCTCGCCCTCGGTCATGCGAGAAATAATTTTTTTTAAATCGTTTCGTTATCGTTCTCGGTCACGATAACGATAACGAGAACGATATTTATCGGATTTCGGTGAAGCACTAATTTAAATATATAAGAGAGATGATACATGATGATAGTCATTCCAAATAATCTCTCTCCCAACATCACTAAGCTTAAAACAAAAATTAAAGACATCAAACTATCCTCTATTAACTGTAAATTTTTAATTTGCTTTAGTTCATGTTCTAATGTCCCGTCCGACATCAAAAAACATCATTTGTTCTCATTTTCAGCAAATGTGTCAAAATATTTGTTTAAACAGAGTTTTATGAATACAATTAAAAAAGAAACAACGAGTGCAAAAAAGT
Source organism: Meiosimyza decipiens (assembly GCA_963680825.1). Taxonomy (NCBI): domain Eukaryota; kingdom Metazoa; phylum Arthropoda; class Insecta; order Diptera; family Lauxaniidae; genus Meiosimyza; species Meiosimyza decipiens. The sequence continues at coordinate 64,752,684 of OY804258.1, read as the reverse complement.
AAAATTTAAAATTTTTAGAGCTGTTTGAAGTTTGTCCCATCCGAAAAATTTTTGTAAAACTTGTTATTTAAAGTAAATATATACTATATAAATATATAATACACACATATATATATATATATATAAATATATAATACACACATATTATATATTTATATATATTATATATTTATATAGTATATACGTATTTTCGTTAATTTACAAAAGTTTTACAATAATTTTTCGGACGGAACAAACTTCAAACAGCTCTAAAAATTTAAAATTTTATTTTTATATATATATATACATTAGGGTGTGCCATTTTTGAGCAACTTTATTTTTTCAACTAAAAAACAGGCTTAAAACTTTCAGAACGGTAAAAAAGGAAGCCTCTAAAAATTTGAGCTCTAAATATTAACATTTAGAGGTGCCTGTTTCTAACTTTCCATTTTCCATCTAAATTACATTAAAAAAAAAACATTTTTTTTTCTTATTGTTGTATTTCTACATGAGAGCATTGTAGAAATGAACTGAAACATTATTTTAGTAGGATATTGAACGCTCTACAAAAAAAAAAAAAAAAAAAATGATATTATTTTATTATTTGATTAACTGTTAAACAAAAGTATTATGCATTAGGCTCAGTAAAATTATTGACAAAAATTTTTTTTTTTGTAGAGCGTTCAATTTCCTGCTAAAATAATGTTTCAGTTCATTTCTACAATGCTCTCATGTCAAGCTACAACAATAAGAAAAAAAAATGATTTTTTTTCCATGTAATTTATATGGAAAATGGAAAGTTCGAAACAGGCAACTCTTAATGTTAATATTAAGAGCTCAAATTTTTAGAGGCTTTCTTTTTCACCTTTCTGAAAGTTTTAAGCCTGTTTTTTGGTTGAAAAAGTAAAGCTGCTCAAAAATGGTACAGCCTAATATATATATACTTATACATATTAAGCCACAACAAGAAAGATGTTTCCTGTTTTTTAATGAAACTCATACAGCAATTACAAAGTCAGTATGGAAATTTTATAAATATATTTGTGTTTTCAGATGGCAGCAGCTCGCAGTTTAAAAAAAATTCATTGTTTCGAGCTTTTTTGATTTTTTAAGAGAATTCCGGTGCAAATACATGAAATGGAACTACTTTCCAAGTTCACATGGAAAAGGCGCAGTTGCTGGAGTAGGTGCAAATTTAAAAAGGAAAGTTTGGCAAATAACTAAATCAAAAAAGTTTGTTTTACTTGATGTTTTTGCTTTTTTCAAATGCGCGCAACGATGTACAAGTTCATTACATCTCTTTAGAGCAAATTAAGGAGTTTTCACTACAATTAGTAGACAAATGGAAGGATGTGTCAAGCAACCCTGATATCCATAAACTACATAGCTTTTCTTGTGATGGTCACCAAATTAAAGCAGCTCGGACTGCATATTCTTTTAAGAAAAATAGTTAATTACATTCGTTTATTACTGTTTCCTATTTTTTGCTTAAAATTGATCTCGATCATTTAATTTGACTTTGAAGAATATTAAATTTGATTTTTTAATTACTAGGTATATAAATCTTAAATATTGTTACGTACATAAATATCAAGAAATCTTATGAATACATGAAAAATTTACCAAGTAAACCATAATGGAAAAATATGTCCCATTCGCAATGTCCCGTCACGACTCATATTATACTTTGTAAGAAAAAAAAAAAAGATTTTTCATGTTGGTAGGTTTCGCTGACTTATACTTTTCTATAAATGGCTGTGAAAAACACTTTCGTTTTTTGTCCCATTCGAATGGCTCTTTTATTGCCTTTATCTTGGAGCCGGTAGTACGCTTGCCATCAAATTTACCACTAAATATAGTGCTACCAAAGAGCTATTCCTTTAAGTAGCAGAAGAAAAAAAAGTGTTTTTCTTTGGCTTTTATTCCACTTTAAAAGTGTACGACGGTCCCATTCGACAGTATGGAAATGCCACTATATGGAGCTGCTAGATCTAGTTCAGCGTCATGTGTTTATATTTATAGTCGATGAGAATATCGTTCCCGATATTGAATGCTTTGAGCACCAGTTCAAACTTTCTTTAATAAATATTACAACAGAGCGTGAGCGTGATACGTGAGCTAATACCATCAGACCATCTCGCGGCATTAGAGCTACCATTGGGCTCATCCTTACACCTGTCACATCTTTGTTCAGTAAAATATCAGATTATTATGATTGTTCAATCTGTTACCTATCGATTAAGTTGTGGAAAAATTTTCCAGTGAGCGGTTTAACATCGGTTGATGCAAGGAAATTGATCTTCATCACTACGCTATCTATCTCTCTTCGATCGAACCATCTTAATTATCTTCAAACAATCGAGGTGCATTGCATTTAAAAGAGCTCTCCCCTTAGCGTTGACTAATGCTTTTTCAAAATTAGTACCTTTCATCTCACTACTTAGACAACTCTGTAAGAGAAGCTCATGTTAAACTTGCGATGTCCGTCTAAAATCAGTTTGACAACCAAACACCTTCTGAACTTATGGCATGCAATTTCAATTTGGAATGATATTTCGTGTTAACTACATAAGGCCCCATTAAAAAGTTTCAAATAAATTAAAGGAAATTTCTCCAGTTTATATATCATTTTAAGTTAAAAACGTCGGTGACGTTATTTAGCGTAATTTGTTAAGCCTTAAGCAAAACAAAATCTCAAATTACAGCATCGGTACACAAATTATTGTTAATCAAAATATCAAAAATAATGTGTGTAGTTGCTTAAAAATTATAATTTTTCAAAACCAAGATCCAACATAACATGAACAATAATTATGGGTACATGTTGCACATCCAAGCCGATTCCACATTTTGCTGGCAAATCAATTATGTCTACCTACCTTAAAGCGAGTGAAACAGTTTTCAAGAAGCTGGTGCTGCTGCCACAACTGCTACTGCCGTTGATTTAATCAATAAGCCAAAAGACAGATGCTACAACCAACTTCACAAATTAATACATCAAACAATGAATATGATAATCATAACTCAGGAGTAGCCAACATAATTAATTTAATGCAAATTAAGGTCAGTAAAAAAAGAAAAAAAAAAAAACAATTGAAAGCATTTTTTCATATACGGAATCATTATACAATTATCGCAAAGGAAAAGAAACGTTTTGCGCACATGCTGCCAGTAATTGACAAAACAACAGAAAACGATCAAAAGGGTGCCACATGGACCCTGTCACTGGGTTGTTGGTTATAGTAGGAACCTTAGCAGCAGCTCATCCTTAACAATCAATCACCAAAAAATATAAGAAAAAAGTAAGAAAAACTGGAAAATAAACCGCAGCCCAAATAGCATAACATGCAATTTGCATGTCAATTCGTCAGTCAACCCGTCAGTCAGTCAAGTGTAGAGGACACAGGATACAGCATAGGATAGCTTAAAAAATCTGTTAAAACTTGTATTGCTTGTATATATGTAATTTAACTTTCGTCTTTCAGAACACCCTAAAACCCAATGACGTTTACTGTTGACTGACAACATCACGAAACGCCAAATCGTCAAGATGCAATAACACTTGAAAAATGCGGCCAAAATGAAAACGTGTGTGTATTGCGTGTGGAAGTGCATGGCCATAACTTGGTTGCTTCGTTATTGAGTTACTGAAATATTTAAAGGAAATGGCGGCGCAATAGCAAAAAGACCAAAAAAACGTACACTGTACGACACTAAATATAATTGAAGTACAGTAGACGTCCAATATAACGAACTAATGAATGTACGGGTCATTCGTGCCATCGAAAAATTCGTTATATCGAAGTGAGTTTTTACTAATTAACTGGCTCGTAGTTAAGTTAGATTTTGAAAGGGAATATTTTTGCTATCACTTTTACTCGTATTCCTTTTTTACCATCTTCAATGACAAACTTTAACTTTATCACATAACGTAGAGCGCTTGCGTTCAAGCGTCATAATTTCAACATAAGAATATATTTCATAATACTGACAAAGTAATCAAAAACTACGTCAAAAATAGAGTCAAAGAAAGAACGTTAAAAACAGATTTTTGGAAACACTTTTTGAATCAAGCAACGTTCGTTATTTAGAATAGTAAGAATGTTAAGCGTTCTTAATTTAGATATATCAATGGAAAGAAGTGCAATTTGAAAAACTTTTCATTAAAATGGAAATTCGTTTTATCGTTATACGTTATATTGGACGTCTACTGTAATTTTCAGTTACGAATATTTGACATGATGTTGAATACCGCAGCCCTTGGCAATGGTAATTCATTTAATAAAAAATTCAGAACTTTGCATATTAGAAGGCTTCGAAAACTTAAGTATATTATTTCATGCAAACCTGAATAATATTTCATGTAATTGAAAAAAAATGTGCTGACTGACAGATGTGCAAGCATTCTTTTTGTGTCATTTAGCTTCTTTCGGAGCAAATGGCATATGCAAAACATCGTGCGCTGTCATTAACGAGTGCCTCGATACCATTGTAGTATATATATTGGACGATATATGAATACCTCACTTGCCAAATTCAATTAACTCCATAAAACAAAAAGTCGAGAAATCGCGAAAGAAAAATAAATTTTGTCGATTGTGATTCTTAGTCAAAATTTTAACGAATGGGAAAAGTAGGGTTCTAACAGATTGCTGTGACGCATAAAAATGAAAATGCTTGAAAAGCTGAGTTAGTCGATTTGGCAGCTGAGCAGTAATGGACTTATAATGAAGCACAGTAGGCACAGGTCTAGAGCATCACCGTGGATATTGAAATACTGATATAAAATATTTTTTTATTTTGGCACAAAACGGACTTTTTTTGTTATATTTAACATTTCTTGAAATTTATATCATTAACACTAATAATGTAGAAAAAATCTTTAAGCTTATTATTTTTAACGTATAAGAAAAGTATGACGATAAACTTACACAAAAGTTAACCATTCGTCAAAATGCTGGAAAAGTAGCCCAAATTTAAATTACTCACCGAATATGCACTATCGCCACAATCAAGCTTACGGTGACGTCTGAATTGGTGGGAGAGTACGTGTAGCTATGTACGATAGTTAGTGCGAGAGAGGTTAATACCTGACTAATGTTCGTTAAAATGACGAAGGTAAGCTATCGAGAGATGTGTTTAAAGCTGGTAAATCTGTTGTGAAAGGCACTACAAGCTGAAATTTATTTCCGATGCACTTAAATAAAAACATATATTATGTGTACGTTGTATTTTAAATAAAAATTAAAGAATTGTCAAGTAGCTTCAAAAGCAAAATGGTTTCAATCACAAGCTCAAAAACAGGAGCAAAATTATTGTCCACCGATTTGATGAAGTTTTTATTAAATGCGCCAAAAGTAATGGAAAGATCGTAGCTAGCAGAAACCAGCAACAAACGATAGGGGCGTGATCTAGAGGGCCGGTTCAGTGTAATAATTTTAAGTCTAATGGCAAAGAGAGCTTTTTAAGACAGGCAATTTTTAATTAGTTATTTATAATTTTATTGGGTCGAGGAACGATTTTCAGAAAGAGTGGACCACGCACGAATGGGCGGCTGCAAGAGCTACATTGAACGTAATCATAGTCACTGCGCTGATGCCGACCGATGAGATTCAACGAACGATACTTAATTGATTTTGGTGCAACGATGAGTGCGTGATCGCGTGCAAGATCATAAGACTTGATCGAGTTGTGAGCGATCAGCAGCGATTGGTGCAGACGCGTTGAACCCAACGCAAACTTTTCGGAGTTCAAACTAATTTGGAGCATTTTAGCGATTGCGGCGGTGAAAAGAATTCCCGCACGCTCGTAAGAATTCACAACGCTTTCGTGATAATAAAAATTAAATTAAGATTTTTATCGCAAATTTTCCATTTTTTATTCTCTTGGTCTTAGCGAAAATGCCGTTGCTTTTACGGCGAAAAAAAAATAAAAATTTAATATCAGATTTTAACATTTTTGGTTTAATTTTTCCTTTTCTTTTATTGGTCAAAACAGGTGTATACGTTGCTGTGGACCCTTGGTCAAAGCATTGATCTTGCTGAAGCAACAACAACCTGATCAATTAGCAGAGATTGCGAACCTACGAAAGCAAGAAATGAAGATGAATGCGTAGCGTGTTTGGAACTGGTTAGGCCAACACATTGAACGATCGTCTTTTTGTCTGTCTGTCGCTCCATCGGTCCGGTCCGTTCTACCGTTTGACCAACATCGATCGACAAGCAGCACCACTTTGCAACCACTTAAGCGCATTTTGCAGTTAAATGTTTCATCAACAACGATGATGCGATGCGCCATCAACTTGGCTTGTTGTCATAATTTCTGCTTCCTTCTTCTTTGCTGCGTGTAAAAGTTGCCGCATGCAGCAGCGATAAACTATTCGCTGCCCTACATAGCAGGCTGCTGTTGAGCGCTAAACGAAAATTTTTAAAATTTATTTAGACTTGGCATGAGTAATAAAAAATCAGTTGAACAGTTTGAAAAAGTAACCTAAATTTAAATTAAACAATAAAAATATTTATTGTTGCTCTAAGGCCGTTTTTGCTCATATAAAAAGAGGCAGCTTGCGTGTGAATTCGGTCACAAAAATAAAGTTAGCTATTAAGAGTTTTTAAAAACATTTTCTACCTCATGTTATGCGAACTTCTTGCGAGCATTGAATTTCACTAAAGCATAAAGTACCAGGCGCAGGTCTATCGACTTGTCGTACTTGGGCTATAAGTCAGCAATTGTGTGGAGATTCTTGGTCTGTTCGAAATCTTAGTCAGTGTATGAACTTAAGAGAAACGGCTGTATATTATTCTAAATATAAAATTTAACTATTGAAATTAAGAAGTGTATGCTGGACTTATTAATTTTCTTTGACTTTTCTTAAGCTTAAAGTTGGTCAGTAGACCACTAGGAGTACGTTTGGGAGAAGGCACTTGTCAATAGCGATTTGCCATACTAAGCAGAGTTAATTTTTTTTTTTGGAACTCTCATTGAACGGCGTCATATGTTGACATTACATAAGAGATATAAATAGTGTTGCTCACAATTCTCACAGTACCGAGATTCTCGGAAACTGTGAGAAATAGTTATCTGTATGAGCAATCACAGAATTGTACTGTTTCAATGCTGCAAAATCGAAAACTTCTTCACGATGAAGATCTCAAAAGATATCGTTCTGAAATTCAAAGGCCTCTGACACTCAAATACAAATCTGATGTATATACATACATCATATGTAGGTATATGTTTACATATCCAGTTATCTAGCATATCGAAGCATACTACATCGACTGAATCATCTCCATAAGGTGTCTTGCACTTCATCAGTTAAATAAGTTCGGTTTTTTTTTACGATTTTTCGAACGACTCCAGGAGTCCTAGCCGGTAATGCGATACGAAGGGGATGCGATTCGAAAGCCAATACGATTGAATGAAATTTCGAGCGTAGAAGAGCAAAATTTTGGAAGCAGGAGCTACTTACAACATATACAACAATTACAACAACAGAGAAAACCCTTCATAAATTCGATCACAAAAAAAAAATGTTCTGCAATAAACCAAAAGACAATTCCAAGAATCAAGCAAGAACATCATGAGTGTAGAATTGAAAGTACACTGATCAAATGATTACGTGTTTGTTGTAAGTAGCTAAAACTGGATCATTTTTCATATTAAGCCCAAAATATTGATTGGAACATTTCGCTTGACTAAAACCAAAAAAAAACTTTTTCTTGGAAATGAAAACCGCACGCCGTTACCTTACAAAACGACAGTAAAAGTTCGGTGTTTTTGCAAGTTTTATTTGTCCAATATTTCCTATTTAACTTTTTTTGTATTACGGTAATAATTTCTTTTTTTAAAAATAAGCCCCTGACAAAGCCTGAAACCAATCGGCGAACGTCGGAAAAATTAAATTAAAAAAATTTTTGTTTTTTATTTGAAATATAATAAGTGACCGAAAAAGCTCAAGCTAAAAATGTTTCACAATTCACAAAAAAGTATTGGTCAAAATAAAATCTGCTTTGAATGAACAACTTTTTATATTTAAAATTCCCTCATCGCGATATACTGATAAGGGCGCCCGAAAAAGTAAGGTCAGCAATGTAATCAACACAGACAACAAGAAATGACATCTTTTCACATGATTTCCTGAAGTTGTGACATAAATTGGCCTCTAATATCAAGTGATTTAACACGTTTGGAGATCTTTTTGTGGGGGGGGGGGGGGGTTATGCCAAGAACACAGCGACAATTGATGCGATTTTGAGCGTTAAATTCATGAAATAAGCCGTAATTTATTGAATAAAGTGGTAAGAAATTGAACACAATTGCAGCGAACGTACTTTAAAATGAAATAAAGTTTATTGCTCTACCTCATTTCGATTTTTATTTATTCAAAAACAAAACAAAGAACATATCACTCTTATTAGGAAACCCTCTCCATATCGACCGCCCTTACCAATAATGTGTTAAATGACATATTTTCAGTTTTTGAAAAAGCGAAATTCTTGCTACAATTCTTTTGCGATTTATCAAAAACTGGCAAAGTGATTTCGTGATATTAAGTGACATTTTCAAATCGAAACTAACAATGCCCTGCACGGGGGTGTAGCTAAATAAAAATTAAGTTTATGATGAACGATGATATTCATATTTTTGATATCTACGTGTAAAATTTTTTGCAAAGAAGGGGGGTAGAAAATAAATCGCTCACTTCTCTCATGCACAAGCGCACAAAGTACTTCGTCACATCGTTATGTAGTTGAGCATTCACTTTTACGGGCTAGAACGACAGGATGGGTTCAGGGTAAAAGCGAAAACTATTGACGAATAGCTAATTCAGCTGTGAACTGAGATACGAAATTTAAGATTCAGTACTGAAATATATATGTTATGGAAAGCATAACAACTACGAAAGCCAATGTTGGCGGATTAAATTGTTTGTAAAAATCCATTAAAAATTTTATTCCCAACAACTGCTACGTATTTCTTTTAAGCAGAGCCCAGAACAAAATGATATGCACATTGTAACGTCTGGCGAAAAACTCCACTGAAATAACTCTTTTCTTGGTATTAATTAAATTGAATCTATTAACAAGAAAAGTCATCGCAAATCTTACTAATAACTCAAGGCTAAGCTAGCAATCCTTAGTAATCCAAAGGAGTACAAGTCAAGGCGAAAAATATCATCATTTCTGGAATGAAGCAAAAAGAACAGAGACAAAAACTCATCACCAATAAAAACAGAACGGAAACAAATTGAAACAACAAAATCGACATTCCACTGAACAAATTGCCAAGAACGACAACCAACAAATGATTACTCCAACAACAACAAAATGTACAAAAACTACAACAGTAACCAACACAATCAAAACAACAACAATTTGAGTTAATGTCAAATTCTACTAACCCACAAAAAACAACAACAATAACCAACAGCAGCAACATCAATTGGTAACAAATGACAACAGCGAGCAGCAACATAATAAGAAGAGCAACAACAACAACAACAACAATAACATTGGCAACAACAAAAAAAACCATAACAATTGACGATGTCTTTAAAGCTCGATACAACAACTCGGTCTACAATGGATGGATGAACGGCCGACATTGTTGACATGAACTCATCGGATATGCAAATCGTTTGGTTGCAATGTAAAATGTTGCTTCAGCAAATAAAAAAAGAAGAGAATCAAAAAGCCAAGGCAACAGCAACAGGAACAACAACGCTTAGAAGATGAAGAACAAAAGCCAAACCAACAATTTCCTTTTTGATGAGCCTCGTTGTGAAGGCTAATTTAAATATTGCCCAGTTTGCATTGTTGCAGCATTGACAACAACAACAACAACAACAACAAAATCAACATCAGCAGCAACAGCCGTTGGACATTTCCTAAATCATCACTTGTTGCTGCTGTTGTTGCCTAGGCATTGTTTGTAGCGCAGTGCTAGTAGTTGCGCAGCCGCACCGACGCTTAATGAACACACAGTGCAACAAATTAGTGGAACATTTTGTTTTTGTGGTGTTGCAGTAGTCTTTAGCTAAAAATAAACCACACAACAGCATTCCCCCAACGTAAGGTTTTGATATTCTAAAAGTGTTGACAAGCCTTGGTATACCGTGCTATTCATTTAATGACTTTGTTTGTAACGCATAGAATGGGCGTGCCAGATATAGAAATGCATCTAAATTGGCTAACGTTAATTCTTACAAGTTCGATCGCTAGACTATTTGTAGTTAAAATTACATTTTTTAATGTTAAAAATAAGTGCTTTATTTATTTTTTAAAATAATTCACAAGCCTCTAACATATAACTGTTTGCTTACTTTACCCAAACACGAGCTTATTAAGATTTTATACTGAAAACTGAATCTGAAAAACTGAAATTGTTTGATCATTAGCTGAGAAAAAGAAGGACAAAAATATAACTCTTCCCTGCAACCGCAATACCATCGAAAATAGAAGTATGGAACTTAAATGTGTGAAAACTCATGATATACTCGCAAAAGAAGTGAGATAATTAGCTTATATATATGTGGTTATGGAGGGAAGGACTGCTGGCCGCAGTTTAACTCTTGCTCAACGCTCTATGCTTCTAGAGACCCCGTTCTTGTAAAAGATTTAGATGTGGATAAAAGATAAAAGCTGTTCCTTTAAAATATAAAACAGTTCTCTGACCGGTGTTTGAAATGCATTTTCATTCAACTATGTTTAGAATTCCTTCAAGAAGATTCAATTGCTTAAAGCAGCGAAGGGCAGCATAAGAAAAATGAGCCAATTTTAGCTCCATACCACAAACACTTCATTTTTCTCACCACTGCTACGTACATTTTTATGGTTGTGGTTTTTTATACGCGGTATACACGACATATGTATTGTTGATATTGTTATAGATATCATTCAGAAAAAAAACAAATAAACCGAAGAGAGTGAACAAGAAAGCAACATTCGAGGACAGCTGCTCTCGTTTCGTTTGATCAGTGTACTTTTAATTCTACACTCATGTTGTTCTTGATTGATTCTTGGAATTGGCTTTTGGTTTATAGTAGATCTTTTTATTTTGCTGTCGAGATCGAATCTAAGGTGTGGCTTTTATCTGTTGTTGTATTTGTTTGTTTTGTTGTAAGTTATGGTATGTTATTAATATTCTCATCAGAGCAATGAAGTATTTTGAAGTTATATGCTAAATATTTGTGTTGGAATACTGATTTTTGTTAATTTTTTTTTTATAATGTTATCCTATAACATTAAAAAGCATTCCTGCAGAGTGGAAATTAAAACCATGTGGTCTGAAGTGAATTTCAACTTACTTAATTCAGTACATTTCAAGGAATCAACAGCAGTTCTGAGGTTTTTAATTAAAATAAAAGTTTTTTTTTTCCAGATGTTAGAACATTTATCCTTAAATTGAATAAATTTTACTCGTTCATTCTACAGTAAATTCTAAAGTGCGAAATAATACAAATAATGAAGAATAATTGTGGAAATAGTTTATGGTGACATTTGAAGTTTTATGGAAAGTATGAGTGTAAAGTGGTCAATTTTTGCAACGAGCAGTTCCGAATTTGATGAATTTCCGGAAATTTAATAATTTACCATTAAAGTTATATGGATGTATGACACACCTGGTGGTCGATTCTGCCCATTTTTGCCGCTCAACATTTTGATGTAAATAAAAATATATCCAGAGCAAAGCAAATCAGCTGTGTTTTTCCAGAGGACCATTTTAAAATAAGCTCTAACGCTGTGTGCAAATGGGAACCTGCCTTGCTCATTTTATAATATTTTCTAAAACAAAGTCTCTAATAAATATTGCTAAAACTACATTTGTTAAGGAAGTAAATATGTAATATGTAACTTTTTGAAACATAAGAACTCACGCAAGAAAATGTCTCGTATGCACCTCTCCAAAGGCATGGTACGGCCCTATGTGTTGCTCAGTGTCAACAGTAAACCAGTGAATGTTGTTGCGCAGCAGCAGCAGTAAATTGAGAAACAATTCAATTCTTAGCGCAACGATTTTAATCTCTGCAACTTTAACCAAAAACTGCTGATTGCAACAGCGTTGTTGGGCAACCAACAAAACCGCAACTGCAGCCTTCAACCCGAAATTGAAAACAATTCGACAAAAAATTCTTTAAGTGGAAAACGGTAAGGTATGAAGCTAACCATTGTTTTGTGTCAGCTGCTGACTTTCTGTCTGACTGTTGGTTGTCTCTGTTGCGACTGCTGTTGCTGGTAGCAATTGCAATATTGATGCCAAGACAAAATATTCGAGCAGATATTTACTTTTGATTAGGTACTATGCATTGTGTATGATATTTTGTTGTTGTTGTTGATTTGTGCACTCGCTTACATCTCCAAGTTGTGGGCGCTGCACCACTCGCTGCTGTGCACTTCAGTCTGCTGTCTTAAGTCTTCCAGTCGTCATGAATCGGTACAAGGACAACTTCATGTTAATTTATGGACTTGCCGCCAGTGTTGCATTGTGGTTTTTTTTTCAGTTTTTTGGCCAATATGGAAAATGTATGGTCTTTTTTGCGATATCAATGGAAATGAGTTATAGCTGCCCTTGCGGAAGATTAAGTGCCAAAATGGTTTAGTTTTAGGTTGCAAAATGTTGCACCTAATAAGTTTTTCTTTGCTTATTTAGAAACTTTTTTTTTTGCAGTTTTACCTAAAGCCCTTGCTAATACCCTTTACTAGAAAATGTTTCGTTCGAGACTTTTTTTTTATTAAAAATAGTTTGATAAAATTTAAATGAGTCTCACATTAACATTAGCGCTAAAACAATACAACTCCCACGCTTCCGGTCGACATATGTTAACCGACTCATGGCGTAAATTCCACATAGTTTAGGCAAATATAAAATTATTTTCACATTAAAGTTAGCCTCAGAAGTGGGCGTGTCTTTTTAACAAAAAGATTTACATTTTTTCCACATGATGGGAACATTCTTTGTTTTGCTTCGTTATCATTATCAGTTTTTTTTTTCCTTTTAATTCCAATTTTATTTTCGTTCTCTGCGTAACACACCTACTTTATACGCAATCAAATGTTTGGAAAAACAAATATTTTAATTGCATTTTAATGGCAACCCTGACGCATAGTCGTAAAAGTGCATAGTAGTTACATACAACTTTGTGTGTGTTGGCCCTTTGGCATTTGCAGTTGGTAGGTAGAACGCGTTTTCTGATCCTTTACAATGGGATAATTAGCTAGTGACAACAAAATTATACGCTTGTGGGCGTCAACTGACATCCGACAGCCGATGGTCGATTGTTATGCATCACGGCATATTTCTATTAGACTTTTTTATGATCATTTCTTTGTTTCTGGCAACCTGCTAGTGCGGCTCATGGACTCAAACGCATACATACGCACGTAATGTTTGTTAATGTTTCGGTTTTTAAGTGCGTTGCAGATACAGTTGATAGACTTACTTGACTTAATAAAGTATTAGAGCATTTAATCAAACTTTGTGGAGCCATATTGGGATTGAGGAAGTATTCTTTAAAGCAGAAAAGCTCTCCTGAAAAGCATATGAATAACTTTGGGCACATTATCTGAAGTCAACACTTTCTTCATGACCTATTAAAAGTCTTTAGGAATGCTGTACCATTAGTCGGTGTTCATTTGACGTTAAGTTTAACACCCAAAGTGATGTAAGCTCTTGTAGATTAGTGTAAGAAGTGAATCAGTTCACACTTAACGGAATTTCAACACTGGTCACAGACTTAGCTATATTGCTTTTATTTTATGTAGGGTAAATGATACATTTGTAAAATTATAATTTTATAGATATCTAACAAATTAGAAATAAGGAGCGTGCACCCAAAAGTTGTTATACCAATTTTTTAAGAAAATCTAATATAGAATTTTTAAGGCAAAAATTATGCAAAAGTATGGAGACTTATAGCGATTTTTTAAGTTTTAGTTTTTAAGTATTTCACAAGTGTTTTTATATTGTAGGTATTTATAATAAAATAAAAAAAGTTCTGCTTTGCTATTTGTATGCAACTGTATACATGTTTTCATAGAAAATTTGGCTCAAAGCTGTGAAAAAAAACTATCAAAAATTATAAGATTTGTTGCTTTTGGTATTTATTAAACCTAGATAGCTAACCTTTGTCATTTTGACGTATGTATATCTTATCATGGTAGTACGCAGTTACTGTGCATTTTCTATATTGTTCGTAATTTTGACGAATGGTTAGAATTTGTGTATATAATGTAAAAAAGTTTTGTTTGTGCCAAAAACGAAAAAAAAATTTCTTAGTTATTGGTCAGATGTAAGCTTATCTAAATACAGTTAAAAAAATCATTTAATTTTCTAAAATTTTAATTAAATGTTATTATTTATTAACTTAAATTAAATAAAATATCGGCAGCCTATAATAAAACCATTTAAATTAAAAAAAAATGTATCACTCCACATTTGAATCCATCATAATTTATATGCTCGTCAAAATGACGAATTGATAGCTTTTAAGGAATATTTTATAAGGCAATCAAATTGGAGGAAAATCAACTGATATCAATATATGATAACTTGGGGTCGTTAAGCTCGAAGATCGTCGCCATTTCCAGAGATCAGTCTATAATTCAGTTATTGAACGTTTACCAACGCATTTTCACGACTTTTATTATTTCAAGACTTAGAGGTTTGTTTCCTATACCAAGACCACTCCTTAGCCCTTCTAAAAGAGCATTTAAGTCAATTTTTTTTGAAAAAATTTATATACCATGAAGAAATCACGTAAAAATAGGACTTTCTTTTGAATTTTACTGGCACACAATTTATTGGCAGATTTGAGCTCAGCGTTCCTAAATTACACTTAAAACATTCCTAGGCTCTGCCGAAAATCTCGACTTCAGAGGCGAACCAAGACATTTTTGTTTTCGGTTCAAAATAAGAGGAGAACACTTTAAGTTTTATACCATCGAGCTAGGCCCGTAAAATATTTTATCAATTCAAGTGAAGTTAAAACTAGTGAAGGTGTTATCTTCGTCCAGGCCGAAACTCACATACCCTACACTGCATTGAAAGTATTTTTTAAATAAATGTTAATAAATTTTGAAGAGGTTGAATAAGTCGAAAATAATGTTAAAAGGGTCAAAAATGTTGAAAAGTGTTGGAAAAACCTGAAAATGTTGAAAAAATATGAAAAGCATTTAAGAAAGCTGAAAAAAATTGAAAAAGTCAAAATATATGAAAAATGCTGAAAAATTGATGAAAAAGTCAAAAGAATAAAGAAAATATCGAATGAAATAGAGGAAGAAAGGTATAAGATTGAAAATGTCAAAAGAATACGGGAAATGTTGAAAAAAATAGAATTGAAATGAAAAACACGAAATATGCCACGCCCACTTCTCAAATTCCGCCCACTTTTGGTTCAATAAACAAACCAAAATTTAGCACAATAGCTTATATAGTTTGCGATATGTGCCGTAATTATTCCTAAAATTTAGAGCGGTGACACACCCACTGATGCAATCAAGTCCGATTTTGATCCAGAAATAGCTTTTTATAAACCAACCTCTTGCACCAAATTTCAGTATGATTGCTTATATATTTCGATAGTTATGCCACTTAAGGTATTTTAATTGTATGGGAGGTGCCACGCCTACTGTTGCTATTTCGCCAGCTTTTGATTCATATGTACCTAATACCCAGTAAACCACTTACATCAAATTTCAGATCAATTGCACCAATAGTTCACTTAAAATAGCACTTACAACTTTATGTGAATGAGGGAGGTGCCACGCCCACTGATGTAATCTTGTCATGTTTCATTTGATTTCAAAGCTTATAGTAACCGGCACCTCTTCACAAAATTTTATGAAGATTACTCTCATAGCACACTATCTATAGCATTAAACGTATTTCGCTTATATGGGAGGTGTCACACCCACTGGCACAATTGTACCAACATTTTGCAAGAAGACACCTTTTAGCAAGTATATCCGCCTTATTAAATTTCATAACGATTGCGTTGTTAGTTATCTTTTTATAACGTTTATAAATATTGTAGGCTGTGCCACGCCCTTAAAGAAATTTTTCAGTTAATTTACGTAGCTGGTATTGTTGACTACTTTCAGTGGTATCATCCCTAAAATTTTAATGAAAATCGTATGTGCCATTTTGGAGTTATACGAAATCCAAATTTTTATTTGCTAAGATGTGCCACGCCCTTTTTTACAATTCCGCCCACTTTATGCGCAATTCAAGATTCATAAGATCTGCATTCGTGTACCAAATTTCATCACAATATCTTACACGGTTTACGAGCTATGGCGATATAAAAGTTAAAATTTAGGGCCACGCCCCTTTAA
This sequence comes from Meiosimyza decipiens, assembly GCA_963680825.1. NCBI lineage: Eukaryota > Metazoa > Arthropoda > Insecta > Diptera > Lauxaniidae > Meiosimyza > Meiosimyza decipiens. The sequence goes on along the minus strand of OY804258.1, from coordinate 64,736,371 downwards.
GAGTCTTTGCAAACTTAAAATCTAGCCTAATCTTAATTTTGTTCTTATCTTCACCAAATCACCAATTTTCATCAAAATCGCAGCAACTTTTTTTCAAAATGGACTTGGGTATATTTACATAGAGTATGGAAGGCGTGGCCGTGAACCCATTTGTAAATGCTAGCAGCTTGCAAGAAGGTGTGACCTTTGTGCCAAATTTCATTGAATTAGCATGCTTACTTTTCCCGTAAACTTGATTTGAACAGACAGACAGACGGACACAGCTATATCGACTCAGGTGGTGACGCTGATTAAGAATATATACACTTTTCCATACCTGCCACTCCCCCTTCTATGCGTTACAAACGGAATGACAAAGTGAATATACCCTCTGTGTAGGGTATAAAAATTTAAGTACTAGATAACCGCAGCGTATTGCACTCTGAATTCCTTCTTGGAGGACAAACCGTAAATAAAGAATATTATATAGGCATCCTGAAGTGCTTGCGTGAGAACATCCGTCGAAAACGGCCAGCTTTGTGGAAGAAGCTAAAGGAGCTATAGGCTGTTCCTCAATCAGCCTGCAAAAAGTGTATGGAGAACTGTATCAAGCGATGGCGTAATTATATTGCAGACGGTGGAGCAAACTTTGAAGGCGTCCAAATAAATTTTGATAAGAAAATAATTTTGATTTATTTTAAGTATATAACAATTCCGAAATTATTTCAATTTTACAACTATAAATATAAAGCTTGCTGGCTTACCCTATTTTGGCGCTATAATTACAAATACTTTCCATGTTGCTTACATTGTTAATGTTCGCCCTAATTAGAAAGTGATCTACATAAAGGTTAAACTTAATAAAGGGAACTCACAACTATTGGCGCTTAGAGCCGTACACTTTTAATTTCTGACGACGTTGCGGTTCCGTGTGGTGATTTACTTTGAACATACAAATTACAGTAACTTTAGCCGTTGGTTTCATTTGTCTGTCTGCACGTCGGGCTAATTTTTGTTTGCGTTCTAAATTGATCTCTATGGCCATATTAGCCGCTGGTTGTTATTTGCTCTTGTTCGTTAGCCTATAATTATGTTCTTTTCTATGTATTGTTTTCATTGTACTTTATAGCATATGTACGTGTGTACATGTAGCCATACACTCGCATAACGTTTCAATTAATGATAGCGTTGGTATAATTTTTATTTACATAAAAACTTAATGTTTCTGTTCTGGTTACCATTGATTAATTGCATAAGCAGAGCTGCCATAACAGAAAAAAATCTGTAAGATAATTTAATTATAATTAGTTAACGGCATAGAAAAATTATTGTTTTATAGGCCTTCAATAGTAAAAAAAAAACACGAGAGTAAGAGATTTAATTTTTAGCTTGACCCTTTCAGGACCAATGTTCCCTATAGGCAACTAATTCATAGGCAACATTGCTTTTGTCTTATCGGCTGTTCTGTTTTGTCCATTCAAGAGTACACACAATTTATTTAGCTGCTATGAGCTTGTAGTATTGGCGTCACTTACGGCGTTACGTCGGTACTACAAAAAGTCCCGAAAAATTCGAGCAAAAAGTGCTTTTAATTGAGTTTTGTGAATGGAATCACTCGGACTTGCAAAAAAAGTGCTTTAATTTCTTCAAAAAAAAAAATATGGATAAAACCTAATATGATAATGAAAATTGTTGAGTTGTGTCTCAGGAATTTCCCGAAGTAAATGCTGCCTATCTATGAGCAGTAAGGACGAACAAGGACACGTAGAACTTTGAAATTGATATATATTTACCTTTGTAGTCATATTTATAAAAATATGACCTCAAATATTTTTTAAATCCTCGCAGTTTAATTCGTTCCTGAAAGGGTTAAGAAATGTACTATTTGGCAGTGAACTTGTTTAATAACTAAAATTTTACTTAATCGCAACTTTGCAGTATTCTATATCAGCTCTTGTACTTGTAATAATAACTTGTAACTTTTGCAAATATTCTTTAATTATTACCCTGCCTTGCATGTGCGTTACTATTTTAGAAACAACGTCAGACAGGCAGAAAAGCTGCTAGTCTACCTACAACAGTTCGTTAAAATTAATTATCGTAGTTTTTATTTTTATAATTACTACTGTACTCTGCAGACTGACTGCAACGTCTTAAAACATTGTTGCAACCTGTGAGTTCTTACATCGCTTTCTTCTGAGTCAAATGTATGAAGCTAAAAATGGTAATTAATTTACTCAACATCGTGAGCAAACAGAAGAAAAACATCAGAATGAATTACAACCGTTTCAATGAGCAAAGGTAATCTAGTACAACTTGTTGTATGTTGAATTTTAACAATAGATAATTTTATTATTAGGACCTTATGCAACCTGAATAGTTCAGTATATCATAAAATTGGTTCAAATACTCTCCAAGAAGCAAATTACTCGATCGCTCTGAAAATTTGCATACCTCTCAAGCAACATCAATGTTCTCTTGTATTATGAATGAAAATATCGAAAACCTACAGCAATTCAAGAGATTACCCCTTAGCACACATTCTATGAACATACAGTCGAAATCCGGTATGTTCAAGGTCAATCGTAATATCGAAAAGTTCGTTGAATCGGTAACAATATCGAAAAGATATAAATGCTGCTTAAGAAAAAAAAAAATTAATCGATCTGTATGGCCCCACGTCCTGGAAGGCCAGTTGAGGCTCCTGAAGACAAAATAATGGCATTGACTGATGCAAACCATAGAATAGCAAGTCGAGAGATCACTGAGAGATCAAACGTGAAACGCCTTGATGTAATGGGTTTCACATGTTCCTATAGAAAGAAATTTTCTTCTCAAGCGTTAAGAAAATGATTCAAATTTGAAGAAAAGCATCTTTGAGGATGAGGAATGGGCTTTCTGCAATATTGTTAAAACACAAGAGATCGTGGTGAAAAAAATTTGAACCGGGTCAAAAGCTAATATTCATAAATAAAATTTAATGTCGTCTGTTTGATGGGATTTTAAGGCACTCATTTTTTTTCAGCTTTTACTAGACCAGAAACTAAAGTGTTCTGTCATTAACTAATTAATTTGAATATTCATTCAAACAGCAAAGACAGGCAGAATTGATAAAAAAAAAAAGGTGTAGTGTTCCACCAACATAATAAGAGACCTCATAAGAGCTCGCCAAATGCTTTTACAGCTTGATTAGGGTGCACCACCCCACCCACCACATTCTTCAGATCTGGCATCTGTGGACTATTACTTGTTCCCGAGTCAAAAAAAAAACTTTTTGGAAGGCGAAACTTATAACCTTGCAGCGTGGAATCATGCTACTGCCAGAAAGAAAGCAACAGGTATTGGACCTTTTGCATTTTTTATGCTCATCAATAACTTTGATTTTTTACCATAAGTCATATATATAACGATTAGGATTTCACAACCCCAACGCAAAACACAAACAAACCACAAATCACTGCATTAAAACCAACAGTACTTTCTGATCAGAATGTATGTAATTGCGAATTCATATAGAAACGAAGCATTCATACAAAAGGAAAATGTTCGCTAAATAGAATACGTTAAGTTTCAAACGTTTGAAATATACAGTCACAAATGCATTTGAAAAAAGTGTTCGTTGTATTGGAAGTTCGTTAAATTGGCGGTAATATTATTGTAAAAACTCAAAATGGTCAAAAAATATCGAATAGCACAGGATAATATTCAAAAGAACAAATCTTCAAAGAGTACAAATTATTGCCGAGGAGTATCGAAAAAAATCGTATCGTATGAAGTCGAAATAAGAATATAAAAGAGATCCAATTGAAAAATTCAGAGATTATCGACTCTGAAAACGTCAAAAACTCGATAAGTTCCAAATTGTATCGAAAAACTTATTCTTTCTGAGTCATCTAGAACTGTACTGGAGCTATTCGGCTACATTAGTGATGCCCATTTCAGGACATATGGTAAGAGAGCACATAGCTGAGCACACCGGTGCTTGACAAGGGGACTTTTTATGAGTAGAGAAAAAGGGTGTGAAATTTTTAGAGTGCGTTATATGAATGTGTGCGATATTCAAACGAAAACGAATGCCGAACTGGGAAAAAGTACAGTTGTATATGGTATGTTTTTGGTTTAGATTTTCTCAATAAAACAGCTTTTTCGAGCGGTCACTAAATAATAAGAGCAACCATCGGAATACTGAAGAGCGTAACTCATAAACTGTTGATAACCTGAGGAAAAAATGTCGGGTGTAGTGGCTGCTTGCGGGGAAGTAATAGTGCTACACCGAGGCTGCGAGGCAACCTCGTTCAACCGAGGCGAGGCGAGGCGAGACCGAGGCGAGAACGAGGCGAGGTGGAAAAATAAATTTGCCTCGCTCGACCGAGGCGAGACGAGACCGAGGCGAGAACGAGGCGAGGTGGAAAAATAAATTTGCCTCGCTCGACCGAGGCGAGGCGAGATCACACCGGCACCTCGCCTCGTTCTTGCCTCGTTCTCGGTTCTGAGAACGAGGTGCCTCGCAGCCTCGCTTTATCACATGCTCGTATCAGAAGTGAGTGAAGTATTTTTTGTTTTGATACTATTTTTTGAAATTTGATTCGATTTTTATTTATTAGAAATGACAATTTTTTTCTAAAATGTGACGTAGATCTGGACACAGTGTTTGTAACAAAACTCTTCCGAAACGGCTTGACCGATACTTATGAAATTTTGTGTGTATATTCAGTAGGTCTGAGAATACTATACACAAACTATTTTATTAAAAGATAGGAAAGTTTATATATCGATTAAGTGCATATTTAGGGTGGCCCTTTTACAACAGTATGATATGTACATAAAATCTACGGGTAAAAGTATGTTTTAAAGAAAAAAAAAGGGCATTAATATGCCTCCGGTACGCGAGTAAAATAACATTTAGTATATATCAGTAATTATTTGATACAAAAGAATGAGACTTGGCACGTATAAAAGACAAAAACTATTACAAATTAAACTCATCGCTCCACCTACCAGTAAGGGCATAAAAACGTTTGCCAGGCCTGCTATATGTATGTTAAAGAGTTGGGACAGAAGTTATTTTCACTAGAAAAATTGGGAGTTTTGCTTCTACATTCCATCGCATGAGTTCATATAACATCGCTCCACCTACCGGAAAGAGCAGAGCAACGTCTCCTGGAATACCTAGAATGTATATATATGTCTCGGAGTCTCAGTGAAACACTATGTTGAAGTTACAAGTACTATGTTTTATTAACTTGTGCTTAAATACTTAAAGAATAAACATAAATAAAGAAAATGGTGGGTGCTTGGACCAAATCTGAACTCGCAAGACCCATATGTGGGTTCAAAATATGAATCTAATTTTTATATTCATATTTATATTTAACTAATATTTTATTTTCAGTAACCCTCTTCAAACAGCTTGCAAGATACTTATCCTTGGTTGATCGATGAGAGAGGAATGTGAAAACTATTCTTGTAGAACTAGGTTTGAAGTAGTTTACTCAAAACAAAATACTAAAATTGTAGTTATATATAAATGTGCTTATATGTACATTAGAATGTACCAGGAAAAAAAAGTTCACCGTACACCATCTAATCCGAAGCATTTTTGCAAGGCAATTTCGAAAAAAATATGATATGATGAAAAATTTAAATGCGCGACCTCTATATTCGGTCAAAATAAAAATTTTTTTTTCGAAATTGCCTTCCAAAAATTCTTCGGATTCGATGGTGTACGGTGGACTTTTTTTTTGCCTGTAAGGTGGTACGGTCTTAGGTCTAAAAAATTTAAGCATATTAAATTATATATCTATATATAAAGCTCAATATGTGTATGTTCGTAGTTAATGGACTCCTAAATATAAATATATTTATATATATATGTGTATGTATGTATATAAAATAAAAAATTTAAACTAATAATCTATATATACATATAAGTCTCGATGTGTGGATGTTTGTTCTTAATGAACTCAAAAACCGTTCAACCGATCGCCGAAACATTTGGCATATGTATATGTTTCTTATGATTTGGGGAAGGTTCGTAGCATACTTTGGTATTATCAACAACTTGGCGCAGATGAATAAACTTTTTTTTTATATCTCAGTAACTATATGACGTAAATGGATAAGATTTGGTACATATAATTCTTATAGTTTGTAAAAGGTTCGTAGCTTAGCTTGATTTAAATAAAAATGGACAATGCCACACCGTCCCATATAAGAAAAGAATTAAATTCATCATATCTCATCTATCATCATATATGATTCAATCCACCAAAAATAAAATATGTTTTATTTTACTTCTTGAGGCGTAGCAACGCGTGCCGGCTTTGCTAGTTGAATACATCGTTGGCATACAAGCAAAATTGACCATCTTCAAAAAATAATACTATGTGTTTTTGATGTTAAGTACACAAACTTAAGTTACTAATGTAAGAATATACTCTTATAAAAACCACATTATCAGGTACTGTACGAGTATACATTTTTTTAAGAACCGAAAATAATATATCACAAATTTAAGAGGATGCAAACATAATTAAACGATTAATTAGCGCCACCCACTTATTATTTGTTTGTAGATAGTCAATTTTGCTTGAATACCGACAATATACAGGACTGATAATTTTTTTTTTAGTTTAATAAAATTCTCGGTTTTTATCGAGGCGAGGTTTCGGCGTGGCGAGGTGAGGCGAGGCGAGGTAAGTGATTTCACTCAAATTTATAAAACGAGGCGAGACCGAGGACAACTAGATTTCGCCTCCGGTGAAGCACTAGGAAGTAATCGTTCGAACACGCAGCATTCGTGCGGTTGACTTGTTTAATTTTTGAGAGTATTTTATTATTAACTTAAAAATAAATTCAATGTTTACTATATAAATTTGCTACACAGTAAAATTTTTCTTCTCTCATTAATTTCACGTTCTCAATTATTTGCATGTGTTGTGTATTTGTACCACAATAGCAGCTCCTGTCACGTTTTATTTTAAAATACCCCTCGGCATGCACGGCTTGGCTTCCAAAGTATCGTTTTGTGCAGTTGAACTGGACATCACTAGGCCACATCAACTGGAGATTTTCCTGTAAAATAATACCACACACCGTTTTTAAATGACTTTTGATCGGAGCTTAGTCCGTAACAGAACAAAGGCTTCAAGCTCACAGATGCATATTGCTGCACTGTTACTGTGCTGCTTCTTGATACCTCCAAAATATTCGGTAGGCCCCAAAGTACTTATGCAACTGCTTACAGCAAACGTTGGAAAGGCAATGCGTTCCGGAAATTCTAACAGTCTTTAACCTACGACACAGTGTCGTTCGGTTAATCTTAAGTGAGCAATGCACTGAACTTTCATTATGACAAGTTCTTTGGTCTATAACTTTACTTCTCATTGAACTGTTGTGCGATTAATGGAATCGAGCTAAAAATGGAAATAATGACCTTTGATCTTCATTACATTGGATTATAACAAGTAACCCTGTACACAAAACACATCATCTTACCAGAAATTTACATGCATTCATTGAATACACGCTACTCTTCTACAGCCATTTCTCGGACTAAAAAGCGTTCCGATTAACTTCTTTGTATTAGGTATTTATTGAAAAAATTCTCTTCTGACCTTTCTTCTTTAATTTAATGTGTTAATGGCACAGTTGATGAATTCCTGACGCGCTAATGATCATTATCAATGTGATCATCTTCTTCATCTTTGATATCATGTAATACAAGTTCTTCCAGTCACCAACACACATACGAAATAGGTTAATGTCTTGTCACTCAATTGTCAAACGTCTACCCCATATGACCATACGTCAGACTGTCAACTCATTAGCTCATCTCTCGGTGGCTGTCTAGCAGTTATGTCCAGCTCAGGTGTAAATCATCATGCGCAATCATGTGTGCACGCAATGAAAAAAAACCAAAATTATGAAGAAACCATTCAAGTAACACAAATTCTGATACTGATCTACAACAAATCCACAACGCTACGAGAGAGCAGCACTAATCTTAGCGGTCGGTGCTGAAGATTGCGTACTACACCACCAGCTGATGGATGATAAACAAAATGAATGCATCCCGATGGTGTGCAATTGAGCGGCGTTTATGATAATGAGGCTGGGTGATAAAATATCCTCAGGTTGCTAGAACAACACAAAACACATTCATCGATCGATCGTTTGATCGACTGTATCGTTCCAGACACTGGTGCCTAATTGAGTGGATATTGATTTTTAAAGCAGATTAGATTACAAGCTAAAAAGAACCATGAAATGATGAAAAAATTTACCTAAATTGGCTTAAACTGCAACAGCATTGCCTACTCGCTGGCTATGTGGTTAACTTATGATCATATGATGAAAGTGATACTATAATGTTTAACACAATGAAGTTGATGAAGACACGCCATTAGTACCTGCGCTGACTTGAATCAGATTGGTCAAAAAACACAACACAACACAACACAAAAAAAAAAAAGATCTGCAACTACAACAAAATACTTTAACCAACATGAAAATATCGAATTTCATCGCAATTTCAAAATCTGGAATTTGAACTGAACTCTTGCGTCTTTTGTCATTTTTTGGCTTTGGGTCAATGGAAGTGATCATGATCCAAAGAGTGAGAAAACTTCAACGTTGAAGTTTGTCTACACAAACTTAAGGTATCACAACGTATGTTCACATTGGTATGTGGTAATTAATTTTCCCACAATGTACGCATAGAATTGTGAAATTTTTTTCTGAATTTTCAAAGTTAGGCGGCCAAGCGAAAACACCGGGCTCGATTTATTTAAATAATGGGCAGGTGTCAGTCTTCAAAGTTGCTTTCATTTATTCTCAAGCTCACTTAATGCGGTGTCGGATCGGGATCGTGTGTCCGTCATTATGGCATGGTATGGTTTCGATTGCAGACCCATTGGTTTTTTCATTTATTGAAGGCATCTGATTTTATCTTAAAGTTTAAGTAATATGGATTATGTTTAAAATTATTTTTTGTGCTCTTCAAAAATTTCTTTGATAAAAAAGTATGAAGTCATCTTAAGGACATGTGTAACGGAGCATTTTATTAATTAAGTTTATATTTGTGGTAAAAAGGTAGCTGATGAAAAAATGAGGTTTCACTTTAAACGAAACAAAATACAAGTTTTCGGTACAAAAAGTTTTTCGAAAATCAAAAATACTTATTAGTGCCCATAATATGTCTAACACGTTATTCGTATTAGATAAAGTTTAATGTTTGTTTCTTTCTAATTTTTATCCTTAACTATGCCTAGGTTAAGGCCGCTGTTTGAGTTTATTGTGAATGCTCTTAGAGAATTCAAGTCTGAGATAGTTCTGTAATATCGCTGCAGTATAGGCAGCTTCAGTACTTCGAAGTTTTATATACAGTTATGTGAAAAATAATAAGGACAGCATGTGCTTTTTCATCAAAATCAAAAAAAATATTAATAAAACTGATTTTTTAGAAGCGTAAAGGTAAAATTATTGTTGTTAGTGTGAATTAAGATGGAACCGCATTTTTATTTTCTAGTTATTAGTTTAATATGGGTCGATCTAGGCATTGTGACTCTGAAACTCGAGAAACCATCAAAAAAATCTACAAAAGTGTAAAATCTTACAGAAAAGTGGCGGCAAATTGGAGTTTCAAAAAATCTGGTCGAAAATGCAAATGGACTGAAAAGGTTGAAACACGAGGAAGTAAAGCCAAAATTACACCAACAGTAAAACGAAGGATCATTCGCTGTGTAAAAAAAAAACCCTTTTGCCTCTTCCAAACAAATCAAAGCTGATTTGAATATTGACGTAGATACATCGACTATTCGAAAAACGCTTATGCTTGGAAATCTACGAGTCTACAGCCCCAAAAAAGTACCGTTCTTGTCTCAAAAAAATATTCAGCAATGAGTAAAATTTGCTACTGAGCATAGTGGTTGGCTGCAAGAAAAATGGCGAAACATTCTTTGGTCTGATGAGTCGAAATTTAATTTGTTTAATTCGGACCGAGGAGTACACCACGTAAGAAGACCTGCTTGTGCTGCATACAACCCTAGGTTTACAATCAAAACTGTAAAACACGGTGGTGGTAACATTATGGTATGGGGATCATTTTCCTACAGTGGTGTGGGGCCAATACACCGTATCGAGGTCATCATGAAAGCTGTAAACTATGTTACAATTCTTCTTCTGAAGTCGATATGCCACTCAGATGAATTTTCCAACAGGACAATGACCCTAAACTTACTGCCAAATGTACGACGGAGTGGCTTAGGAGCAATGATGTCAAGGCCTTAGAGTGGCCAGCACAATCTCCGGACTTAAATCCGATAGAAAATTTGTGGCACATTGTAAAAGTATCGCTCAACGAAAAGTGTCCGTCAAATGGGGATGAGCTGTGGTATCTTATTCAACGTGCATGGTACTCAATACCGACAGCAACCTGTCAAAAACTTATAAACTCAATGCCACGGCGGTGCCAAGATGTTTTGAGCAACAAGGGATCTTCAACTAAATATTGATCTTCTCTAAAAACAGATTCATAGCATTCTTAAATTGATTTTTTATATTTTTTTTTATTTTTGAGTGCTGTTGTTTTAACTTTCAATTTTGAGAAATATTTCTTCATTTCGTAGAGTTTGTTCTTCTTTGACATTATCGCTTACAAAAATGAACGTTAAATCACCAAAATTTTAAGCGAAATCTTTTAGTTTTCAGATCTTCCGTATATCGTTGCTGCCTTCGAACATTTGTCATTCGTTGGTTTCTCATTAATTATCCATGCGTTCCTTGGTTTTTAACAGCTTTGCGAGTAACTTCAACAACCAACCCACAACTTAATGAATTTTTATTGCTCTTGACTTTTTGTTTTATGGTTTTTACCAATATATTGTATTTGTTTTTCTGCATTTTGTTTCATTCTTTGCAAATTTTAATTTGCATAAATAATTTACCTGATGATGTTTTATTATTTTCCTGTATTTTTAATTTTTTTTTTTTTGTGGTCTTGTTGGCCAATTCCTATAATTTTGACTGTTTGGAAGGGGTATAAACGCCTTTTTGTGCATTAAAAAAAAACTTAGCGCTTTTGGTTCTGCTCTGCGTTTTGGCAGCTTTTAATTAATTTTAATGAATTTTCGCCTGCTATAAAGAAGTATATTCGGTGTTGTTGTTTCTGTAGCTGTCGTCGTTGTTGCATTGTAAATTGCCTTCAATCCACATGTATGTTTGTATATTTGTCTGAGCAAATGTACAAATGCGAATTTGCACGGGTTGATTGGTGGTTTGCGGCGTTTTTTGTTTTTTTGTTTCTGGGACTTTGATGTCTTTGGCTTAATGGTTAACTTAACTCTTAAATAAATCATCTGCTTTAAAACAAACCAAAGAGTTGACTTAAAAATACAGTTTATTTTGCCTGAAGTTTTTCATCATGGTGATTGTCTTATAACCGAAAGGGAAATTACTAACTTGACAAAGCAAATTTGGCATTAAGGCCTTAGATATTAAATATTTTTAATGTAAACAGTTTGCTATTGCTTTCGGGTAGTTTTGATCATAGACTTTTACTTTTACTAGTAGGTATCTAGCGATTACTAAACAAAAAACTGAAGTAGCTCTACTCAATAAGATAAATGTTTTGTGAATGCTGCGATCAATAACTTGATTTAAGGTAAATTTAAGCAAACAACTCATTCTTTCGATATTTTCATTTTTTGTTACACCCTTTTTGTTTTCGGTGCGTTTCAATGTTTTCGGGTCAATGTAACTTCTCCATTTATGAGTTGCTTTATTTTTTGGCGGTTTCCTTTGTTTTTACTATGCAGCCAGACTTACGATCTTTCAATGGCAAACTATATGCTCATTTTGCTAGACCTACAACAATAAAAACACAAATAACATCTATAAAAAAGTTTATGATTGATGGCTGCATTTTTGGTTAACCCAACCTAATACTTGTCATACTACGGCTTTTTACTAAATTTAAACAAAATTTGGAGAAAAAATATTTGATGGAAGAATTACGTCGTTTTATTTGTGTCGAAAATTATTAGAAATTAATGATTTCAGTGACATTATTGGGTTGTTGCGTGCATTTTTTAATAAACGAATAAAAGTATTTTTAAATTTCTGATTTGTGTTAGAACAAAACCTGTTATCGACGTACCTGGCAAGTCGAGATATCTCCTGTACCCTTATAATCCTCACAAATCATAATGTCTCCCCAAAACTCTTCCAACATGCACGATTAGTTGCGAATGCCTTCAATTCTCCTGTTCTAGCGATCGTTTTCACGATCGCTTCTGCGTTTTCTCCCTGGGAGGTCAACCGGCAGACTTCAGTTCGTGCTTCTCACAACGTGTGTCCAATGTCTTTACTTTTCCAAGACCGGCGAAACATATAAATTTCGTGTGTCGAGTAAGGACGGTAGTTTAGGAAGTGAGGAGGTGGGGGGCTGGGCATTTTAGTATATGTTTCAACTTCAAAAGCTAATGGCAGTTTCGCATGAAACGCTCTCAAAACGTTTCTGTTAATTTTTATTGCATAAAAATGACACTCCAAAAGTGTTTCACAGCGTGTTATTCGAAACGCTATTGGAATTAATGGATTGGACTCAAACGGACTTTACTAACGGCTCGTATAGTTGAATTCGCGTGGTTGGCTTAACGAATAGCACAGGAGTCATGTGTTGCTTGGATCGTAGCTAAACTTAAACGCTCTGACGAATGGGCTCGAAAACCGAAATATTGGGGAGCAAGAGGCTATCGCCCTGGCAAAAATAAGTGAAAAATTGATACTACGCCGCCTGGCACTCTTGCGCATATTCTATTTATGTCCATTTTGGATCGCTACGACATTTTACAAATTGAAATAAAAAAAAAATATTTTTATATTTTTAAGCAAACTTATTATATGTATACTCGATATAAAAGTCTCAATAAAGAATTCAATTCAATTCAATTAAGCAAACTAATTGCCACATAGAAATATTGATAAGTTTTTTATGAAGTTCGGGTGGGGAATTCGACAACCCAACAACTTTCGTTATTGAATTTGAATGATTTCGAAGAGTAACAAAATATCGAATAATATGAAAAGAGTCGATGAAGTGCAAAAAATTTTGACACAGTTCAAAAAGGCACTGTAAATGTATATGCAGCCATGATCAAATACATCGTTAAGTTTAAAAGATAATTTTCATTGAAAGAATCTTATTTTCCCAAAACTTAGGAGATGCATAAATTGAACTTAATGTATTACCAATGCAGTACCTCATCATATAAATAGCACATTGATCCCCCTGGCCTACCCCGGAGAACAAGATTTGATTTTTTGGCCGACTAACAAGTGTCTTTCCATCAGTTGGCACTCGATTTATCTTTATCTCATCAGTCCAAAGTATAATTTTCCAAAATTTTACATCCTTTCTTCAATGTTTCTTGGCAAAGGACAAACGCTTCATCAGATGTCTTATTTTCTTCATTGAGACGTCTTCCTATTAGGTTCCTGGACACGTTAAGCTCATATTCTTCATTCTTTGCCAATAAAATGTACCTTCATGTATGAAAATGACCCGAAACATACGGCCAAGATCATAAAAACCTGGCTTCAGCGAGATAAAATAAGCATTTTGGACTGATCAGTTGAAAGTCCGGAACTAAGTTCCAAAATATATGTATAAGGTGATGTAAAGGCAAGACTATCAATTAAGAAATTCAAAAACTTTGGCGGATTGCGGACTGCAGCCCAAATAGCTGGGTATTCCTTTCCAAGCAGAGGTATCAAAGGCTTGTGTAGAGCTTGAGCCGAAGATGGGAAGCGGTTATACAAAATAAAGTTTTAACTACAAAATATTTTTGTTAACTGAATTGGTATTACATTAAGTTTATGTTTCTCCTTAGTTCTGGAAAAATAAGCTCCTTCCAATAAAATTGCTTTTAAAAACAATTGCTATTGTCTGTATTGACATTTATCTGTTAAGTGAATAAAAAACATATACAAAAAGTCTTTAAATACCCAAAATGTGGAATAAATACCACATAAAAAATTGGAATATTACGTCGAGGGGTGTCGAGTAGTGTCAAAAAGTTTCGAATAGCTGCAAAAAAATAATAATTTATATATAAATCAAAGGGTTTCAAAGAGTTTCGAAAAGTTCGAAATGAAGAGAAAATTCGAGCATATCGTAAAAGTATCGAACTGTATCAAACACTATGGAAAAACTATAAATCAAAATGACTGTCGAAAAGCACCAAATCAGCAATAAATGATAAGTATAAGTTGGGTAAAAGTTAAAAAGCTTCTGAAAATTCGATATTATATCGAAAAGTCTCCGGGAAACAAAAAATTTAGTAAATTTCACAGTATATAGAATATTGGTATTATATTTCAGTAGAATTATATTCACAAAATGTTGAGAATATCAAAACGTACCAAGAATTGAACAAAATTCGATAGAAGCCGAAAACTACCAAATAATTCGGAAGGTATCGATAAAGTAAGTAATTGCCATTAATGGAAACAAAAAGTATCGAATAGTGCTCAAAAGTATTTAATATATCAAATAATATTAAAACATCTCTATTCAAAAAGCGTGGAAAAGGTAGATTTTGGTCAAATTGTACCGAATAGCATTAAAATGAAAGACTAATAAGAAAAAGACGAAATCTAAAAAATGCATGAGCTCTTTCCAAAGCAAAAAGTATCGAATAAGTTAGAAAAGTATCCGAACTGTCGACAAAAGTCAAAAGGATATGAACGGTATCGAAAAGCATTCAAGAAGTGGATGAATGTTTAAAGTAATCGAATCAAAAAGTATTGGAAATCTTTCATTTAAAAGAAGTACAGCAAGGGCTTAGGCAAACAAGTTGTTAAGTCTTCTAATGAGGTCTTTTAAAAGAGATGCAAACTAATTAGACATCCAAACGGAAGCGAGACAGCAATACAATTAAATATTATATTCACAATGCTGCAGATATTTTCATTTATCTGTTTTAGCTGTTGTTGATCGCGGTCTTACTTAAGTGGTTGTGGCACGCAATCGTTAATTGTACCCAGGGTAGGCTGACTGGCAAATTTTAATTTTTTATTCACCTTTTTCTCTTCTTCAAATTTTAATAAGACATAAATAGTAGGAATATTTTTGTATAATTTGTAAGTTCTGGCACAATGAAAATCAATTCGAAACCGTTATTTTGTTGGCAACCCACACAACAAAAGAAAAATAAAACGCAACAACATAAAATATAGAATTATGACATGAGTTGACAACTTGTTGGCATTCAGCAGTACATACACATCTCGTTGGGTCCGGGAGGTGGTGTCACAAAGGTGCAAACTCCTCTTACAAGTATATACAAATAGTTAGCTCATGATCGCCTGAATACAGTGCACCCAGTCCGCTGCTCAATTGGTGAAACAAGTATGCAAAGAAAACACAAATTGAGTATCATTGAACAAAATTAATTTCTCAACTCAAAATGAAATATATAGTATCTATGTAGCTGAAACTGATATTCCAATACATTAACCTGCTGCAAGTTTTTTGATTAACAGAACGGCGGTAGTGTGTTCAGACCATTGTGAACTCATTAACAAAGAGCACAATTGGTACATGTTTTGTGACGCCAGCTCCCGCACTAGTACTAACAACAAAGCTAAAACCAACCAAGAATCATGCAGAAATTTATGACTCACGAAACTTTTAACTGATGTTAAAGTCTACAACAACAACGAAATATGTATCTTTATAAATTATCTCTAACTGCGACAGTATTCCATATCCATTAGGTTACATTTCGTTATGTTTGCATTTGTCATGCGGCGTGCCAAATGTATTACTCGGTGCTGCTGAACTTTTTGTGTTTTTTACGCGGTTGCACATGCGCAACAGCAGCAATTGGAATGTCTTTATTATAAAATATTATAATGGGCAATTCTGTAAGGGTTGCCATTTTAATTTTTTACTTGATAGAATCATCCATATGTATTCAAAAAACAAATTCCCAATTCAGCGGAGATGTCATATGAAAATGCATCCATATTTTGCTCAATGAGTGGCCCCAGAAAAAACATTTTCCGATATCGTTCAAGACTTTCTTGAAAACTCTACTTTTCATAGAATGTAGTTGTAGTAGATGGTCAGAGAACACACCACACCAAAGTCTGGAAAATCAGCAAAATTCAAACTTGGTTTTTGATATCGACGACATGTTTCTCATTTCCAAAGAATTTTTAACCCGTCGCGAGGATCGAAAATGTAACACGGCCAATGACTGGGGATGTGAAATACCCCAAAAATGTTTAACTACTTTTCATGGAACATGGAAATTACACTTTTCTAAATATGTTTGTCTATTTATATAAACAACTCAATCAATTCAAATAAGTATCCAACAAAACACTAGTTAAGGTGTTTTCTTCGGCCAGACCGATACTCACATACCCTACACTGTACTGAAAGTACTTTTTAAATAAATGTTAAAAAGACGTTTAAAAAGTTGAAGAAGTCGAAAATAATGTACACAGGTTGAAAAATGTTGAAAAGTGGTGGAAAAAACTAAATAAAGGGTGTTTTTTTTAGAGGTATAGAGCTTCGAATTGAAATAAAACACAAGAAAATCGTTTTAATGTCCATCAATTTGGCTTTGTTGGAAGGATAATTTTATGCCATTAATGTTTAAATATGATTTCGGGCATGTGGCCGCCGCGGCTGGCTCGAATAAAGCCAATTCTACAGGTCCAATTTTGAACCACTTTTTCGAGCATATGGGGCCGTATGTCGGCAATAACGCCATGAATGTTGGCTTCCAAGTCCCCTAACGTTTCTGGTTTGTTGGCGTAGACGAGCGACTTCACATATCCCCAAAGAAAATAATCCAATGGTGTCAAATCACACGATCTTGGTGGCCAATTGACAGGTCCATTCCGCGAAATTATGCGCTCATCGAATGTTTCCTTCAATAAATCGATTGTGACGTGCGCTGTGTGGCATGTAGCGCCGTCTTGTTGGAACCACAACTCATCCACATTCATGCCATCCAATTCGGGAACAAAATAGTCGGTTATCATGGCTCTATACCGGTCTCCATTAACGGTAACTGACTCTCCAGCATTATTTCGGAAGAAGTATGGCCCAATGACTCCACCAGCCCATAGAGCACACCAAACAGTCAGTTTTTGTAGATGTAATGGCGTCTCAAGGGTCTCATGTGGATTCTCTTCACTCCAAATGCGGCAATTTTGCTTGTTGACGTAGCCATTCAACCAAAAATGAGCCTCATCACTGAACAAAATTTTGCGATGAAAATCAGCATCGAGATCAATCTCATTTTCGGCCCATACACCAAAATCACGACGCATTGCATGGTCTCGCGGCTTTAATTCTTGCACAAGCTGGATCTTGTAAGGTCGCAAGCCAAGATCTTTGCGCAAAATCTTCCATAAAGTTGATGGACAAAGCTCCAATTGCTGTGCACGGTGGCGAATCGATTCATTCGGGTCCTCTTCAACATTTTGCTCTACAGCGGCAATTGTTTCTTCGGTGCGCACTGTTCGACGTCTCTGCGGATGCGTATTATCACATAGAGTAAACGTAGTGCGAAAACGATCCATGGTTAACCGAATTAATTGCTCTGATGGACGATTATGTCGACCATAAAATGGACGGAGCTTGCGGTAAACTTCGCGAACTGAACCATTATTTTCGAAATAAATTTGCACGATTTGCAAGCGTTGTTCTTTTGTCAACCTGTTCATGATGAAATGGCAAACCAAACTGAACATAAATGACATTAGAGTTGCCAGATTTGACCATAAAATGCCAGTTTTATCTCTATTCAAAAAACAAATCTCTAAAAAAAACAACCTATACCTATCGTTAAACTTTGGTTGATGATCCCTTAGGCAGAGGAAATGCTACGAAAAGGACAGCGTAAAAAAAAACTTCTGCCAGCATATTCCATAAAGGTAGGGTTTTGGTCAATTTGGAAACTGTTTATTCGTACAGAGATAACTCATATGTGGTACCCAATTTTACCAACTCCTTAGATTTTCTCTCTCCAAACTATTAATTCTTTGAAGCTTAAATAAAGACTAATAGTGTACTACGTTATCATTTTAATTCTAGCCACAATGTCACATATTACCGACTGATTTACGTATACGCACAGGATGTGCTTGCGAATATTTTCTCATCTTAATTAATCAATTAATTATCCACTGACATTAGCGTTAGTTTTATCTTTCCCACTTATAACTTGAAAAGACTAAATCAGCTTAAATGTAACACTTTTTAAAGTGGCTCATAAGATTCTATGACAGGTTGTTCTGTCACTTTGTAATCAAAATTGATTTTTATTATTGATCATTCGCAATATTTTTCTAAATACGAAATTGACAGCGTTGATCGTTCGCAAACCTTTTTGAACTTGCCGCGCAGCTACAAACTTGTTGTATGCACATGTACTTTGTTGTCGGAATCATTATGATCATCCTTTGATTTATGACAATTGTGTCAAAAGGAAATTTTCTAATAATTTGCTGTCCCGACAACATTTTTGCCATTTATAATATTTAATTTCTATGATTCGCGATTGTCTGTTTGTCTCTTGGTTTGCCCGTATGTCTTTATGTTTGTATCATTAAATTAGCCACCGCTGCAAGAGAGCTGTATATAACTGTCAAAGGCGTCTGCTGCAAAAAACTGACCCAATTGGAAAACTAAAAACTTTTCAGTATCTGTCAATGTTTCTAAAGGTCCATAATTTGGCTTTGGCAGGTTTGAAACTTTCAGTTGAAAAAAAACTTAGCCCAATAACATGATGAATATTTGACGCAAAATAGAATAGCACATCGGAAAAAGATAGGGCCAGGTATTATCTGGTAGTAAATATGGAAGAATTTCATAAACAGCAATTAGTTCTATTTTACAACTCACAACCAAATCGAGGCGTTACGTATGCCATATCGCATCATCAAATCTAAGGCTTGGCAGTGTAACGAATATACTACGATAATCTAAAATTACACTAAAACGTTAATATGTGTTATCAACATGCATTCAAAAGTATCCCTAAGCTTCTTTTTGCTGTTAAAGCGGTAAATTGAATTTACTCCCTCTAAACAAATGCTAAGTAGCACAGCTGCGCTGCAAGAGAAACATCCATAAACAGTTAGAACTACGAGAGGAATGAATGCAACTTCGTAGCAGCATTAGAATATGAGGTAACAGGCCCGTCGATAGGGGGTGAAGAAGGGGGTAAACCTCCCAGGCCCGAGCTTTGCAAAGGGGCCCGTTAATCGGGGGCTCGACAAAATATTTTTCGTTTTTTTGCCATAAAATACAATTAGTGTTTTTTTTACAAATTTTTTCGAAAAGTATAAGTTTTTAACGCATAGTTAGCTTAAGGTGTAGAGTCACAAACTTTTTAAAAAAATTTATTCGAATCTTGCGCGCTCATTTCACTGTACTGCTCATGGCGCCTATTGCGGATTGAAATCCGGATATTATATTCTTTTTTATTATTTAAAAACTATTACTGGCAACTCCAATCATTTATTCTGATTTCTTTTAAATAATATGTAGCTGGTAGTGCCGCAACTCATTTTTTTGTGAATTGCCACTTTTATTTGAATTCGTTAGTCATGGTTCGTTTTATTTTTGTATACCGGTGGCAGTGGTAGTTTTTGATATTAAAATAAAATTTGATTTTAAACTTCTCTCGTTCTTAAAAATAGACACAGATTTTTCGTTTGTGAGATCAGCGTCAAGAAATCTGATTCATCGAGTCGGATAAAACATAAATTCCTACCGTTAATGGGTAAGCGACAACAGCGCCATCAAATGAAGAGGCCACGTAGGAAAAGTGATTATAGCTATATATAAAATCGATTGTGTCCAAGATCTAGGGTTTTTCGACTTCGCTTGCCAACGCTTTATCAATCTGACAAATATCCATTAGATCGAATAAAAAATTTTTGTATCGGAGCAACGAAACCTGACCTCTTTTTACCTGAAAAATTATGTTTTGTATAACAAATACTTTAGCAACTCTCACGTTTGGACCCGGTGTATCTTTTGCTTTTCTAAACAAACAGTTTCGAAAAATGTATAATTACAGAAATTCTGAAGTATGAAAAAAAATTAGTATATTCCTCATTTCAATTTTTTTTAATTAGAGAAAATATATTTTAAACACAAAATCGTTATAACTTTTTTCAGGTTAATTTGATATATAATGTTTTGTTGTTCTAAGGTTCGAATAAAAGAGTTGAAGCCAAATATTAGACGATTTTTTCACTTTTTCCCCTCTATTTATAATTGACACCTGGGTGGATAAATTCATATTCATTGTGACTTATGACTATTTCAATAATTCAATAAAAAACAAAACCTTAAAATTTTGATAATCTTGTCCCTCATAAAATAAATATATATTATTGTGTCATATTACATAGTGTTTCTTTAAATAATTGGGGGTAGGGGCCCGAATTTATGCATTTCTAGGGCCCGGATTTTCTCTCGGCGGCCCTGTGTGGTAATCATATAATTCTAGTATAAGAGCTTAACAACTGTATTATGTTAGATAAGAAAATGAGAGTATTTGGCGTAACCATCATTATAAATGGAAAAAATCTGTTAATTTTAGAACTGCACGAGAATGTTTGAGAGTTTTGTAGAAATGAACATTTGTCAATTTGTCAATATTGTGACTTTGTCATTCTTACGAGAAAAATATTCAAGTCTGAGGAAAGCAGCAATAGCTCAAGCAGTGACCATAGTTCTATAATTGTTCTTTTGCCAATTTTATCAATTATTACAGAGTTTTTGCGTAAGTGACATTATTTATTTCCCATTGGGTTATTAACTGTGCGTGCATGTAATGTTGGTAATGTCTACGCCTTTGATAAAACTGTATGTCTTTCTTCAAACGCAGACA
Source organism: Meiosimyza decipiens (assembly GCA_963680825.1). Lineage (NCBI taxonomy): Eukaryota > Metazoa > Arthropoda > Insecta > Diptera > Lauxaniidae > Meiosimyza > Meiosimyza decipiens. Next base: position 64,715,462 of record OY804258.1, on the reverse strand, counting down.
AATGTATGCCTGCCTGTCTGCTTGTTGAACCGTCTACCTGTCTGTCTGTCCATCTGTCAAATCATAAAATAGAAGACTGCCGCATGGCTACCCGCTTGGAAATGTATGCAGAGACAAGTTGGTCAAACTCGTTAGACATGATGACTGACCAAGCATGTGTCTTTCAATGTGTGCTATGGATTCTATGCGTTAATGTGCAAAAGTGGTAAATGGATTACAAAGATAATGACGGCGATGACTCGAAGGCTGCGTATGACTACATACGCTGCTGATGATGATGTATGTAGAGAATACTCAGTTTGGTTTGCTCGATTGGCTGCGGAACTGCAAGCAAACACACACACGCACACACACTCGCATACAGGACACGTAAACACACATATTTAAGCGTAGATGCGTCAAAATCTTGTTGCAAACATCAAGAACATCATGCCATCTACTTGCGGAATGTGTCTAATGTGTGATGTGGTGTGGTTTTCATTTATCATTGCCAGCCAATTCAGAAAAATCACATTTTGATGTATGGCAAATGACGCAAAGTTAAAAAAACCAATGCAACATGATGCAAAACGATGTTGTTGATGATGTTGTCTTTCGTACTGTTCGAAATCGACGTCCGGATGTGGGCAGAGTTTCCCATGTTATGTGGGATTTCTTGCAGTTTTCCTCAAACTGTAACTGCGCAAATTTATAGTTTTTCAATTACAATTTGACATTGGCAACATGTTGATCTACATTTTTAGTTTTTATCATTGAAATATACACGATTTACTGCTACTGTCAACTGCTGCTACTTTTATTTCATTTTATCACTGCAACTTATCTAAATAATGATATTTTACTGGAAGACATTCCAACTGCTGTATGTAGTGGGTATCGTTGTTGTCATCTCAACTTGACAGTTGACAATTTTGTTGGTGCTGACAAATTTAACATTTCATCTTGTGTCGTTCATGTTCATGTCTAGCGAGTGTGTCCATGTTTGTGAAAATTGTTTTGACTGAATGTTGCGTGCAAAACGTTGCTCATTGTCGTATGACATGCACTTGTGAGTCGCGTCCGATTTTTCAGTTTTTAGTTTTCTATTTTCCATTTTATTTAATTCGTGGCATTGCCGACATTTATTATGACATTAAGTGCAGTTAGAGCAAAGTAATGTTTAATGATATGATTTGCCATGACAAACAACTGCGCTTCGTAATCGTACAAGCGACAAGAAACAGAGACATTTAATGCTCACGAGCTTATGAACTTTAAGTTAATGACGATCTTGCTATTTTAAAGCATTTCTTTGACTTTTGTGCAAGTGTTCGCACAACTCTATAATGATTCCTTTTAATGATTTCGCAGGCGAGGTTATTTGTGAATATAAATAAGGTTTTTTGAAGTTATGAGTTAATTTGTAAGCATAATACATTTGAAACATTTAAAAGGTTTTAGATTTGTAGTTGAGGCATTTGTAGTGTTTTTCTGTATGATTGCATAACATTTGTAAGGTTTTAGTAGTGTAATTCATAATTATTAAGATTTTATGGGATCTCAAGAGGATTAGTCAACTTTTAACCCAGAATACTCTACATAATTTAGACCTGATATTCTCATTACAATATATTACTCATAATATTTTTTAATTACACTCTTTTTTTAAGGATTCTTTAGTAAAATAGTCGCAAATCGTGTGATTATCTTAAAAACATCAAACTGTGGTGAGATTGGTGAGAAAGTAATCGATGAAAACAAGTCCATCCATTCCATCCGATAGATGAAAGCAAAGATTTTGCTGGAATCGTCAATACATATAAGTTACAGTATTAGCAGTTCAGATAAACATAAGTACGAGTGTGTGTAATAGCTCTATTATGTATTCTTCTAAGTAGTCTTTACATCAACTGCATAAGAACAAAATGAAAAATTGTTTTGGATGAGCCAAAAGCTATAACTTAAAGAAGATTAATACTATCTTTTAAGCTGAACCGAATTCAAAAATTGTCTGATACTATAAGTTGTTCTTAATAAATCTAGCAAATGAATTTTTGAAGCATTCCCATTAAATTAAGTGAAGCACTGACGTGGTAGCAAAAAGTGTTTCGCATGAAGAATACAAGTGTCCATTGGAATTTTTTGATATGACCTCTGAACAATATTTTTTTAGCCTACACTTTGAACAAAATCTATGGCTAAATCGAGAACAAAATCCAATAAAACATTCAATTCCATTTTTTTTTTTCTGAAATTTCAACTTTGTGTTAAAATATTTCCGAGAAAAAAATTTTTAATTATTTTCGTACTGTTATATAGCCTACTAACTTTGTGCTACAAAAAAAAAAAAAAAAAAAAAACTGATGTTGTTTCAGTAAAATTATAGACTAAATTTTTTTTTTGTAGAGCGTTCAATTTCCTACATCAAGCTACAACAATAAAAAAAAAAAAATTTTTTTTCCATGTAATTTATATGGAAAATGGAAAGTTAGAAACAGGCACCTCTAAATGTTAATATTAAGAGCTCAAATTTTTAGAGGCTTCCTTTTTCACCTTTCTGAAAGTTTTAAGTCTGTTTTTTAGTTGAAAAAATAAAGTTGCTCAAAATTGGCACACCCTAATATATATGTATATATACTTATTGCACCTAATAACATTTTGCGGAGCGTGCGGCTAAAATTAAGTCCTCTGACGACAGGAATCAGTTTAATGAAGTCCGCACAAATCAAAATAAAATCGCACGCACCGCAAACGTAAGTTTTTTTTTGCGATAAGTTTTTGCACCAACGTTGCTTATAGGTGTTGAAGTGCAATTCAACAAAAATAGCACACAAACTACAAAATCGCGATTTTCACTCACCTCGGTGACACGAAGTGACCCAAAGTGCCTCGGAGTGGAACGCCTCGATGAGTAGTTACTTATGGAGCGACTGCCTCCAGGATACTCGAAAGAACAAGGAAAATATCCTACACATCAAAATGTTATTAGGTGCAATAAGTTTTTGCACCAACTTGGCCTAAAGGTGTTATACTCGTAATGAATTCAAATTTTTTCGATTTTTTCAATCTATTTCAACATTTTTAAACCTCTTTCAGCTTTTCAACATTTGCCATGTTATGCGGATTCTTTCAGCTTTTTCACCAGTTTCAAAGTTTTTTCAACTTCTTTCATCTTTTCTTTTCCATTCTTTTTCGACGTTCCAACATTTTTCGACTTTTTCTACCCATTTCAACATTTTCCATACTTTTCAACCTCTTTTAGTGTTTTTTTTAGAGGTATAGAGCTTCGAATTGAAATAAAACACAAGGAAATCGTTTTAATGTCCATCAATTTGGCTTTATTGGAAGGATAATTTTATGCCATTAATGTTTAAATATGATTTCGGGCATGTGGCCGCCGCGGCTGGCTCGAATAAAGCCAATTCCACAGGTCCAATTTTGAACCACTTTTTCGAGCATATGGGGCCGTATGTCGGCAATAACGCCACGAATGTTGGCTTCCAAGTCCCCTAACGTTTCTGGTTTGTTGGCGTAGACGAGCGACTTCACATATCCCCAAAGAAAATAATCCAATGGTGTCAAATCACACGATCTTGGTGGCCAATTGACAGGTCCATTCCGCGAAATTATGCGCTCATCGAATGTTTCCTTCAATAAATCGATTGTGACGTGCGCTGTGTGGCATGTAGCGCCGTCTTGTTGGAACCACAACTCATCCACATTCATGCCATCCAATTCGCGAACAAAATAGTCGGTTATCATGGCTCTATACCGGTCTCCATTAACGGTAACTGACTCTCCAGCATTATTTCGGAAGAAGTATGGCCCAATGACTCCACCAGCCCATAGAGCACACCAAACAGTCAGTTTTTGTGGATGTAATGGCGTCTCAAGGGTCTCATGTGGATTCTCTTCACTCCAAACGCGGCAATTTTGCTTGTTGACGTAGCCATTCAACCAAAAATGAGCCTCATCACTGAACAAAATTTTGCGATGAAAATCAGCATCGAGATCAATCTCATTTTCGGCCCATACACCAAAATCACGACGCATTGCATGGTCTCGCGGCTTTAATTCTTGCACAAGCTGGATCTTGTAAGGTCGCAAGCCAAGATCTTTGCGCAAAATCTTCCATAAAGTTGATGGACAAAGCTCCAATTGCTGTGCACGGTGGCGAATCGATTCATTCGGGTCCTCTTCAACATTTTGCTCTACAGCGGCAATTGTTTCTTCGGTGCGCACTGTTCGACGTCTCTGCGGATGCGTATTATCACATAGAGTAAACGTAGTGCGAAAACGATCCATGGTTAACCGAATTAATTGCTCTGATGGACGATTATGTCGACCATAAAATGGACGGAGCTTGCGGTAAACTTCGCGAACTGAACCATTATTTTCGAAATAAATTTGCACGATTTGCAAGCGTTGTTCTTTTGTCAACCTGTTTATGATGAAATGGCAAACCAAACTGAACATAAATGACATTAGAGTTGCCAGATTTGACCATAAAATGCCAGTTTTATCTCTATTTGAAAAACAAACCTCTAAAAAAAACACCCTTTATAAATCAGTACAATTTTCTGTTAGAATCAAACTCTTAAGACAGAGTATTGCATTTGAATTTCGTAGTGTGGGAAAACACTTTGAAAAATTAAAATAATCAATCGTTATATGAATCATGAAAAGAATTATCAAATTTTTTTGTTTGAATCAATTGAACAGCCAGATTTTTTTTTTCAATAAATGGCTTACAAGTAGAATAACCTAACAATATTTCATACTTATTTCGGATAATGCTTCATTCATTGAATTTTATTGAAGATTTGGGTAATTAGCTATTCTTTGAGATCTGTTTATAACTATATCTAGTAATATCTCCACAACTTGTTCTGGCGTTAGTAATATGGGCAGCTCATTGCTATCTGTGTTTGGATTAAATACTGTTCAGCAAAAGTATTGCTGCTTTCAGAGTAAAATCTCGCTTCATAGTTTTTAAGTAGACGTATTGTTAGATATTTTGATGATGTTTAGAATTTATTAGCTACATTAAGCACAGCGAGAAGCTTAAAACTGACTTGAAGAAACATTCTGTAGGTCTATATTACTCGATTTGTGTATAGCTGTATTTAATGTTGATGTATTTATTTAAAATCATCGATTTTTCACTCACATCTATCATATTTCATTAGTACTCAAAATGGAATACATTGAAGTTTGACCAAAACATTTTAGATGTTAATAACTGGAAATTTTTTAAAATCTATTTGTTTTTGTTCTATGACATAATACTGATTTTTATTGAATGGTACACAAAAAATACGAATACCAAGTAAGAATCCAAAAAATTAGACCTATCAAAATAAATGAATTCAAAGCAAAATCAAGTGAACAATGTTAGCTTTGAGAGGAGCACCAAAATCTTCCTTAGCAAACAACCTGGAATAATGCTAAAATAAAATTTTCTCTTACTTTTGCAACAGATTTATAATTAAAATATCATTTCCGATATAAAAATACATTAAGAAGGATTTAGCTTAAGAGCATGTACCCAATATACGATAAGATAGATTGACACTTACAGCAACGTATCCTTCCAACGTATAATCTTCCAATTGGTCACGCATCAATTCCTCATCCGGCGAATAAAAGCGTTTTGAGCCTGAAATAGGAAAAATGATTTGTGCGGAGCACTTGACAGTTTGACGTTTTAATGCAATTACAAATATTTCCAACGCAAAATAAATTCATTTCCCGCGCCATTCTGATTACAGTCAGCAGAGAGCAGCGAGCATGATGTAAGTCCATGAGGCAGACGCAGTAACTATGTGAATAAATAAAGCTTGAATGGAATATTGGCATGAAAAATATATCGATATTTGCGCTAAGGACTTAAGTGAGTAAATGTTAAATATTTTTATAAATTTTAAAGGTTTCTTTACATAGTTTTGAAGGCTCTCTCTTTTATGCTGAAAATCTATTTGTCTGTTGGGTTTTATAGAATTACTGGACCAAAACTACAAACATTTCTTTTTGTTGCATTTTCGAATTCACTCTTAAATTTTTGACCTGCAATTAGTGGGGGGAAATTTCTTTCAGCAAAAGAGCTGTCGTTGCAACTAAACAAAAAAATTTAGTGAATAGCATTTTCGCTGTTTTAGTCTAGAAGAGTATACGATAGAAAATTTCAAAATTGTCAAATGGAATAAATCGATATATATCAAAAAAAAAATGTATTTCAATGTCCAAAAATTTGAAAAATGTTTCGAAAAAAACGAAAAATTTTAAGAATCTCGAAAAATATTGATCCAGCGGAAAAATGTTGAGGATGTTGAAAAACTTGAAAGAGTATGAAAAATGTTATGAAGTGGAAAAAATTTTAGCAGCTGGTGATATATTGAAAAAGTCGAAGTAAATTGGCATTATCGAAACACGGTAAGAAAGTCAATAATTGCTGTCAAAGTGAAAAATCTTGGAAAAATTGTGAAACAGTCGAAGTATATTGAATATTTACAAAGTCCAAAAATGTTAATAGAAGTAGAAGTAGAAACAATTTGAGAATTCAGAAAATAGCCCACTATATATTGACATGGTCGCAGAATTTGAAATATGTAAGTTAAAAAGATGGAAGCCGTTAAGAATAAGTTCAAAAATTAATCCATAAACTTAAAGTCAATTTTCGATCTTTCGAACTTTTTCTTTTTTGCTCATCTATTTGAAAACATTGGGAAAGAGCAGGTTTTGCAATTTCAGTCAATTTATGCCAGATAGACTTTTCTTCATAGCCACCACCATATTCGACAGATAAGTGATCACCATTAAAGTATCGATACCACAAATATTTTGATAAATTTATTTTTACGTCAATATCCCTACATATGTCAAGTCGCAGAAAATTGCCTTGCCACACTAACAATGCGTCGCCTTTTGTACTGCGACACTGCGTTGCCAATTGCCGAGAAATTAAAACTTCAGCTTAAAAAGTATCAAAACATTTATCTGCCACAAGATGCGCCACTGATAAACCTTTAGCTGAGCAAGTTAACTTTGTGATTTGGGGTAGAGAGAAGAAAAATCCTAGTCAACGTAACAATATTGCTGGCGATCAATGAATTCCATTGGAATAACGCTTGCTAACCAAAAAAAAACAATTCGGACTGACTGACTGACACGTGGTCCATGGTCTGTTGTGGCTTTGATAGACATAAAAATGACAGCAAGCGATGGATAAGTGGGCATTTGAGCAGCCATAGCAGTCAAATTGAAATGGTACCTCATCATTCTCAAATGGCCATGGCAGCAGCAGCAGCAGCATCATCAGACGCAATGGATGGGCATTGGATACAATTGATTGTACGTGAAGTCTGGTCAATTTTTTACTAATGCGTCTTACCTAGTGACGATGATTTGTGCTATTGCGCGCATAGCTCTAATGGTTTCAATTAAATCCTTTGAACGCGATTAGAGCCAGATTAAGATAAATCCACTGCAAATGGGCGATAACCATAAAGGGTATTTAAAAAGGGCTTTTGCTGGAAATTCCTTTGTATGCACGAGTACTTATACGTACATACATATATTATAATTGCAATTTTATTGCGAATAGTTAAAAAAAGCTGCTAATGGCTTATAAAACAACGTTCTTCGAAATCTTATTTTATTATTCGACAGATGCTTTTTAAGAAGCCAAGATTCGTAAGTCAAATGGATAAAGCCAGCTATAATAAAGTACAAAAAATAATTACAAAAAATATAAAAATGTAATCTGAGAAATGCTCAAATGACTACCATTTCAAAGCTCATTAAAATTCCAGCAATAAATTGAGTAATTGATTGGAATACGATAATAAATTTTCAATGACATGGAAAAACAATTAAGACTACGTAACACTACAATCAAGAATCTGATATCGAAGTCTCGTAAATGACCAATAAAAAACATTTTTTGTATAGTATATAACAAAATTTGTCAAGAAAATCGAGCTTAACACCAGAAATTTTATCTGGAAGTTACCAATTGGAACACATGTACAGCCGGAATTTATTAATAGTGCCATCTACTTTAAAACGCCGCTGTTTCTCTAAAAAACGTTTGCAAAAATAATGTGCATTTCTAACCACTACTTCAACTCACTTAAACCTCCACGACGCAGTCGGTCATGAAAGCTGAAGCTATTTTATACGTATGCTCATTTACATACTGATCGACAAAACCTATCCTAAATAAAGATGCCACAAATTACAGCCTCTAGTTACCCATCTCGGCTCCCTTAATCATATGTAGACCTTCGCACGGGATCTGAAAAATGGCAACAATCTAATTGAAACTCTCAGAACTTTGTCAGTGTCCCCAATATTTTGACAATTGTGGCGATTGAAGTTCCGTAAAATTTTTTATAGAATAGAAAGAAGCAGGGTATCGGGCACAAGCTGGAGAAATTATTTCAATCTACAGATAGCTATAAATATTGCCGAGAGGTCAGTATTTAACGAACAAGTTAGAGCATGGTCCTGAAACATTCTGAACTTTATATAAGAATATGAAATGTCAAGGAATTTCACAATCCATTGCATTATAAAAGGCCAGCAACTACTGAGTGAAAATTTGTATTATTTTTTCAGTACAATTATCTCTATTGGCGCAGTGCTAGTGCCTCCGCGGCCCCTTGCTGTCGACCCATTGCTGAGCTCAAAACGTGTCGGGGGTGAACGAATTTGACAGGTTGTCGATATGGCAACTAAATCTGTGGATACTCGTCGCAATCTTAGCACTATCTACACAAAAAACTTATTCAGATTGAGATGGGTTTTGGTGAGCATATCTCAACAAAAAAAATCACATCAATTTCTTTCTGCAAGACATGATAATAATTTCCACAGTGCTACAAAAGCCAGTGGGTGCACTTTCAACAAGTGGATAATTGTATAGGAAATACCTAGTCTATCGTAATTTTAACTTCAAAGTCAATTAGGACCTGTAATTTCAATGAACTCTTCAAAATGCTTACTTTAAGGTAAGATTTGTAGAATCAGCTAATCATGAGGTAGTAGGTACGGTTGATTAAAGACTAAATAACACAAAACACATACAGATTGGTTGTATCCATCCTATTTATATAAAATTTATTAAATGAAAATGGTTTGTAACGCTTTGGCGTAAAAAATACTTATCCAATCCTAATAATTTATTTTTTAAAACAACATATTTGTGTCAAAAAGCGTTATTCCATACTTTTTTTTTTTGTTTACGTTAAAGACTCTATTTTTTACAAAACCTCACACAAAAATTGTCGTTTGATTTTTCGTTGCTGATGCTGCACCGTTTCTATTTAGCTCTCTTTCAATTGGTTTTTTTTTTCTTACTTTTGATCAGAGAATATAGAATGAGATGTTAAGGGAGTAAATTCATTATAAAAAAAAACAACGGTACATGCGCGAGCAAAGCCGCAGATACCACTGGTTCTAGTTCTGCGTTCATCCATGCAGATATGGTTCCAATCACTTAATTGTTCAGAACATTCGAATCGAAGTGGGTACGCTTGGTAGACAGAAGCATAATGCTCGAAAAATGAAGATGAAATAGTAGGGAAAAATAAAGCACCAGGTACTTCCTAGAAAACTAAAAACATAAGATATTTATTTGCCTATGCCGATGACGTTGTCTTTTTGACATTGGGCAAGTTCTTGCCTAAGTCATTAATATGCGTTGAAAGTAAAATTGGAAAAACTGAGCTTATTTTTTTCACATGAAAGTGCAAGTTCTTAACTCCAAGCTACTGAAGTTTTCTTGCTAATTGAGTTCAGGACGAATGAACAAAAATGGCCTTAACAGATTGGTACATATGAAATGAAATGGAGGATGCAATCCTACGTCGTTCACTGATATAGTGGAGAGAAATAAAACATAAATCTAATAAATGGCTAAGTTCTTTAAGCTCAAAGGTTTAATTTTGATTTGCGTCACTTTTAAATCGACAAAACAAGCAGACTTGAAGACTAATATCCAGCTAACACTTCTGCACATCAATGAAATTTCAGCAAAATGAGTTTTAAGGATAGTGGTGAAGATATGGAAACAAATTATTGTAGAACATGCATATAGACATCCATGTAAGACTAAGTGTTCTCCTTCCAGAGTATTTAACTCTTTTGCACGTTGGGAATAATTGCGTTCATAATAACACAAATAAGAGAAGTCCCAATGTATTACGCAGATGAATTGAATATAGAATCCGAAACAGGTGCGGACATATTTTCAACATCATATCAACAAATACCACAGTTTCTCAGATTGTTTCCAAACTAAAATTTTTGCATATGACCAAGAACTAACATTGCTTTCTGTATTGACAGTCAGGCAGCGATCATGTAATTAAACTGTAGAGGTCTGAGTACGTTGTTAAGTGTACAAGGCTCTGAGCTCTATTCAAATCCATTTCGATTAGATTTTCAGGGTCTCCAGGCAATCAAACATTAAAACCATTGCGCAAGTGAAATAGCTCTAAAATGATTTACCGCTCTCAGATCAAAAATTAATTCTACCACTGTGGAAACAGACAGAATTTATAATAGGTAAGGTTAGACCTGTGTGTTTTATACACACAAAAGACTTAAATAGGTTTTCATTTCCATTCTATAAACAAAATAAATTTTTGTTGTTTGTTGTATTGACAGTTAATAATAATAATAATTAAATGATAATTAAACTTACAACCATTTAGCAGCATTCAACATTCAAGTAAAATTTTACAAGTTGATACAATTCTTCATTTTACTAACCAAACTTTGATAACAAAGGAAAAAAACTACAATAATGGGATATATGTATACATATGGGTCATTCCATCCTTAATGGGCCTATCATTACCCTCATGTTTTTTAAATAGGCTGAAACTTTTTTCAGTGATTGGTCTGTCATGTAGAAGATATAAAAAAATCGATAAAATTTTTTGACCAATATTATTGCTTAAAAAAAAAGTTTTAAATTGTGTTCAAAAAAGCTCGTAAGTATAACGAAAAAATTCATTGATGAATATAAACAAACCAACACAATCCAAATTAGCTTTTATATTACTTTTAGGTAGTTGTCTACTAGTAGATGACAAAAAAACTGCAAATCTGTATAAATGAAGGCCTGAACGGTTTCTATGTGGTAAAAGATAAAAATAATAACTTTCCAAGAAAACATCAATTTCCCAAATACTCCATCATTGATTTCAACCTTTTTAGGCTCAAAATTTTTAGAACATATAGGAGTACCATCTCTGAAAATTTTGTACATGTTTTTTCACCCAATTTGATTTTACAAGCATTTAAAGCTAAGATTTATGATTTGCAATGTAAATTGAAACATTCAAAATGAGAGCGAGATAATTTGAATATTCCGTTACTTTTCTTCCATAAATATTCCACCGTATACACAAACTTCAAATGCTTGTAAAATGAAATAAGGTGAAAAAAAAATGAATGAAATTTTCGGAAATGATACTTCTGAATGTTCTAAAAATTTTAAGCCTAAAAAGGCGGAAATCAATTCAAATTGTATTCTCTCGCTTTCATTCTCAATGTTTCAATTCACATTGTAAAACATAAATCTTAACTTTAAATGCTTGCCTTCATTTATTCAGATTTGCAGTTTTTTTGTCATCTACTAGTAGACAACTACCTAAAAATAATATAAAAGCTAATTTGGATTGTGTTGGTTTGTTTATATTCATCAATAAATTTTTTCGTTTTACTTACAAGTTTTTTTTAACACAATTTGAAACTTTATTTTTAAGCAATAATATTGGTCAAAAAAATTTTATCGTATTTTCTTATATCTTCTGCATGACAGACCAATCAGTGAAAAAAGTTTCAGCCTATTTAAAAAACATGAGGGTAATGATAGGCCCATTATAGATGGAATGACCCATATGTATATGTCGGTCATTCTGTTAATAACTACACACTTCGTTTGTTTTTACCTTTTTGAGCATGTTTTGATACGAGATATCTCAAAAACTATAGCAGATAGGATAAAAAGTAGTTTAAGCATTTTTGCTTAGAAGCAATATAACATTTTAAAAAAATTTTAAAAGAATTAAATAAATTTGATTGAACATTAATTTTTTCTTCATAAAAATGTTTCTAGAAATATCTTTGATGATATTCTTCAAACAATCCTAATATATATGCTTGCGTATCGAAATCCCCGCGATATCTTTGGAAAATATGAATATTTACTGATGACGCGCACCATGTTTTTAAAAATAACTTCGACCTAAAATTTTTTTTTTTGTTTTTTGATTGATATTTTATTTTCAATCAATCCTAAGAATGTATCTGCATTCAAATCAAAAATATCGATGTGCGTTTCGAAAATATCATACTATTAATACAATTTGACTGGTGAGCGCCTTCATAAAACACTCATATTTTCCACAGTTATGGCGGGGATGTCGTTATGAAATCGGATACATTCTAAGGATTAATTGAAGAATAACATAAAATAATGAAAAAAACAGAAGATGTTATTTCAAAAATATATTGAGAAACATTTTTATGATTAAAAAAATTAATGTGTGAACAAATTTATTTATGATTTTCTGTTTCTTTTTTATAAAACTTAAGCATTTTTCAGCAAAAATAATCTTGGGTTTTTTTATTCTATTCCCCATAGTTTTTAGATATTTCGTTTCAAAAAATGTTCAAAAACGTCAAAGAACAAAGTGTGAAATTACTTATACAATGACCGATGTATATGTTGTTGATTTTTTACTTTGTTGTCAAAGTTTGTTGAATTGTATCAGCTTGTAAAATTTAAATTGAATATTGATCGCTGGTAAATGGTTGTAAGTTCAATTACGATTTAATTAGTAAAATTAAATTGCAAATATGTTTAATTTGTATCTTTAATTAGGAAAATTGTAACTCAGCTCCTGTGAAATGTGTAATGTTAGATAAGCATTGTAAAAAAATTTACTTCAACAAGACAAGATTAAAAAGACTTTTTAAAACTTACAATATGTCAAAAATATAAAACTCTGAAACTTTTAACCTGTGAGTCGCTTAAATACTTTCAACAAATTATGTTATAATTCGTAAAATTATAATATTTTCAGCTATTGATACTATTAAGCGATTATTAATTTGCAATTACACCACATTAAAACGAATTTTCAAACATATTTTCGTAAAAACATTCAAAACTTGCTCCGACACTTGTCTCCTTTCTATTCGTCGCTTAGCGCTTACAAAAATAAAAACCGTCTATATCTCATGTGGGGCAAGTTTAAACTAAATCAGACAAAATCAATAACTGTACTTTAATTTACACCGAACAAGGTGATTTTGTTTATAAAAGTTTGCAAGTTCAATATTTGTGATAAAAATAATCAGAAAGTTGTTATCAAGTCTTGATGTCAAACGCGTAATGTGCATGGTAAGTATTTACAATTAATTCAAATAGTAAAGATTTTTTGCGAACATTGGACCGCGCACAGATTGTTCAAGCAACGCTTTTGAGCTGGACATGCCGCCATGTACAGATGTTACATTTGAATGTCAAAACTGTAAGTTGTAATTACTCAATAGTATTTCGATCATCTGACTCAAAGTATAGTGATCGATTATTATTGTCACTAAAGTGTCATTAAATTCATACCTAATGATATTATATCCAGCATAATTAATTGCATTGAGTGAATGCCAAAAGCGTAAGATTGTCAAAGGTGTTAGAAACATTGAACAATTTAGAGTCAATCTGTAACTTTTTGAGTTAATGATACAGAAATATCCGGCATTTCATGTTTTATTTTGTGTGAAAAAATAAAAATCTAATGAACTTACTTTGTGAGAAGAGTGTTTGTAAACATAATTTAGAATGTTCATATAAAAAGTAATTTATTGAAAAGTTTAAATGCGTTTTCTGTAATATGGATTAAGAAGCGTGGGCATTGAAAATTTCAGTGATCAACATGAAAATATATATTATTAAGCCAAAATAAACATAAAAATCGTGAATATGCAGCAGTACCACCGATTTGAATTTTTAATTATCGAAATGTCGCAAGTAAAAGGCTGCAGCGAATTGCCCAATACCCAATTAGAATTTTTATTCCGGATCACTAGCGTCCAATTAAAGATCCAATAATTACTTAATTGGTAATGCTTGGACACAGGCAAGCCTTACATGGCACTGATTATAGGGCTTCCACTGCTAAGGCTGCAATGTGGCTAATCTTTCCCACGATCCGCGATTCCTGAGATTCCATGCCATTCTTAACTAGATCCAGAGCTAACCATGATAAGGCTTGCACGATAGGAATTCTTACTTGGGTCGTTACAACAAAATGTAACCATCACACAAAGAAAAAGAGACAGAATCTGTAGGCCAAGGAGCTCTATGACGTCGTTAGTGATTTCTGGGGCACGGCTTTTATTAATTAAGATGATAAAATGTAGGCGTTCCATACATCTATGACATAACTTAAATGAAGATCATAGTAGTTTCCCCACTTTAAGTTTTTTCGGATATTCGTATCAATAAAAGTAGCACAATGGTCACTGAGTTCATTTGCTTATGCATCAAATTTTTTTAGTCTAACTTAATCGAACTTAATGCACCACCCCTGTACACATTTTGAAGTGTGTTATTTGCCTCTTTATAGCAACTTGTGCATCCAAGTAAATAGGCATTAATTTTCTTCACATATTTCGGGCTTACATATATATCTGGGATAAAAAGTTCACTTCAAAGAGTGCCCTACTTCATGAGCACGTCAAAAAGGGTTCATTACGCTCTTTATAACTTTTTTGTGGTACTTAAATTCACGGAATTATTCCATCAAAAGCGTACTATTGAAAAAACTGAGATCTAAATGAAATTATTGGCTTATAAGAGCGCTGTTCCTAACGACAACTGCAAAGAGCAACCTTATCACTTCAAAATATGTAATAAAGCACTACAATAGAAATGTATCTGAGAAGAACTGAATGAAAGAAAGGTTAAGGTTTAAAATACTTATCATTTTTTAAATACTTCAACAAAGGATTTACGCTATGTACTCAAGGCAAAATGTTTCCTACGCATGCAGTCATGTTGGTGCCATAAAAAAAATGTTGCTGCTGCTGTTGCCATTATTGCTATTCTGATCATCGTTCGCAGTTGTCGACAATTACTTTGCAGTTAACGCCCAGCATGTAATTGTGTAAAATTCATATTCTTCATCGGCTAGAAGCAAGAACAAGAATAAACGTACCAACCTGGACATGGTCTTGAAAAATTGCGTTAACATAATTTGATGTTGTTGTTGTTACTGCTTCTGCTGCTGCTGCTGCTGCTGCTGCTGACGTCAACACCCTTTACCGTGCAATGGTGTAACGATGTTTCGTTATTATTATAATTACAAACATAAATATATATACATACATACCTACACTAAGGATAGTCATGTTTTATATTATAAATAAAACAGGGTCTCATGATTGTTGTTATAAGAAAAAATTTATTCCGTATCAATTGAAAAGCTGTCGGAATTCTCGCCATATTCTTTAAAGAAATCGTCACAAAAATTTTTAGGAAAGTAATAAATTGAATGAATAATTTAAAACCAATTATTTTTGTGCTTGTTTCAAGTCTCCTATTAATCAATTGAAACATAGTTAAATAGCATCGAATTTGTCCATTACTGTTGTATTTAGTAGATTAGAAACTGCAGGCTCATTTCATCATTGAATTCCTTCTGAGTTTTGGATATTTGGGTATGTCGATTATGTTATGTTACTTCTCTCAATTGTGTCGTTATTATCGTTTTAATTTTGTGCTTTCTTGATAATGTACTTCCATTGTGATAAGTTCAAACTATGTGACGTTAATTCTTACTATACGAGCACGTATTCACTGTCTGACAATGTTCTCGTTTTTGATAGATCTCATCTACGTTTTCATTATTTACTGACACAAGCTGCGTTTTGCTTCAAGCTTGCAGCTTGGTGCCATTATAGTTTCACATTTGGATTTTGGCAGCCTCACTTAAGGCAACCCGGTGGTCTAGCACCAGTGAAGTATCGAATAATGATGCTTAAACTTTGTAGGTATATCATAATACTCAAGAAGCTTTTAGTTACATAAAAAATGGCACTGAAATGACCCCTCAAAAAAATGTACCTGAGCGGTAGTTTTTTGACAAAATAGCGCGTTCTTGAAATTTGAATATCGAAAACAAACAATTTTTTATTATTTATTTTATGTAAAATAAAAGAAGTTATCAAATAAAACACTTTTTGGCGGTCCCGGCCATTGCCACTATTGTACTGAGTAACATATTAAAATTTAAGATGATTCGGATGAATATTTTTTTAAAAGAGGCTTCCATTCATAAGGCGGGCCAATCGTTCGCTACCTGGTATAATTACTGTAAAACTTAAAATACCGTTAATATCATTACAAAAATTTAACAGTATACTCTCAAAAGACTGTACTTTCGAAATATTAAAAACAAAAATCGATTTACCAAAATTCTAGACAACCGGGTGACCCACAAGAAAATTCATACATAAAATCTTCTTTTCTCCAAATATAAATCCAATTATTTTTGTAAGCACTCCAAGTAAAAGTTATGGCCCAACAAGGATTTATATGATCTACTTAGTTCCTAGTTCCTTAAAAATTCGTTGATATATGATAATTAAAGTGATATTATCGTTAATTTGGATATTTTCGGAATTTTTCAAAATACTTTTTATAATCGTAGTTAGTCGCATTGTGTTTAATTCTGTAGAGTTTACATTTTGATTTGCTCAAGCAAATCTTAAAATTGTGCATATTTCTGGTGAAATATCCACCACCTATAATTTGGAATTTCATTTCTTTATATATAGAAAACGAAGAACATTTTTGCAATGTTTTTTTTTCGAAAGCTCAATTATTCCGGCTATTTATGAACACTATTTCATTCAAATAGCTTCCTCGGCTGGCCCTGCAGTAGCTCATACGATGAACCCAATCTTTCAGTACATTATCCACTGTAAGAGGAGCTTTATTTGACCGATGAGTACATATTTTTCGTTTAACAACTTCTCACAAATGATAGTCCAACGGAGTCAAATCACAGCTCCCGGTGGCCAATGCACACCACCAAAACGGCTAATAACGCGATTTTCAAACTCGCTCAAAAATGCTCATTTTCTTCAAAGCGTTCAACCCAAGCCCAATTATCGAAGCAAACAAGTGATGGACATAGTCATGTGGTTTCAGCTCATGTAACAATTAAACTTTGTACGGCGTCATATTGCGGTCTTTATGCAAAATTCGCATCAAAGAAGTTCGTGAGATATATAATTCCTGAGAACGATGGCGGGTTGATGTGCGTGGCTGGTCTTACACATTCTGAGCAGCAGCAAAAATATTTTCGGCTTTGCGGTCTATTGGAGTACGAGAACGTGTCGTTATATACAAAAATATCTAGTTTCATGAACACGTCTCACAAATTAATCCACAAATAGAATGGAAGGCGCTTCATTTTTACTGAATCTGGAACAGTAGACTTTCTGTCATAATGTCATTAGAGTTGCCACACTCAAACAAAAAAGTTTGTCAAATTTCAAACGCTAAATGGACCTCTCTACAAATGTAAGAGTTCTTCGCTAGAAGCACTGCTTTTCCTATTTTTGCTTTGTAAGAGATGAGATGCTACTAACTATTATACTTTTAACTTATTGCTGGTCTCTGGTTAGAAGGTGTGGTGTCCTCAATTTATATACTCTGCTGAAGTCCTTTAATATCGCTCTACAGCCTTTGACCAAAATGGTTTTTGTCTAATTTGGCTTGTAGCAATATTTCTGATATCTCTTGACTCACAATTTGGAATTTATTCAATCATACCCAGGTCTAAGACTCGTACGTCAAACATTTTTACAGAGCCGATTCTACGTTAACTGCAGGTTGTGAGGTCTCAATAAATTTTTACTACAGTTCGCAAATTTTCATCTAATATTCATTTGAAGATCACTTTTAAAACATACTTCACTTTTAATATCTCTAAATTTTCTAAACTGCTATTGTTACTTGGTTGCTTGATATACAAGCTTCCCCATTTCGAAAACATCGACTGAATGCAAGGCAGCGCTCCAAAACCACACAGCCTTAGCTTGAGGCAGCAAGTGATTGGGGATATCAGATAAATCGGGATACCAAACAGAAACAAACCGCTTTGGAATTGAATAAGATAAAATGCTACTTCATTTCAAGCTGAAACGCTAGAGCCCCATGAAGTAAAAGAATGAATTACATTATGTTTGACACTGTGCACCCTGTATTTATTTCATGCACTTACTAACACTACTGCTACAGATCATAAATGACTGCGTGAATGACTGAACAGTTTAGGCAGCGCACTTGTTACACTCACTCGCGCTTATTATCGCTTGATCCTCCATAATACATTATATAGAATGTGTGTGCGCTTCATAGCGACTAAGCTGCTCTAATCGATGAGCGTCGTATTGTTGTATTAGCCTCATTTCTGCCTTTAAACTGAGGGCCTGCTTTGGTGTAGCATGTTACCAATAATTAGCGCTTGTTCAACACAAACGGTGCTCAAAGTGTGCGCACAATTGCCATCTTGTTGGTTGAACCAATCAACGCTGCGCGTATGAACTAACAAGTGGCAGCAGCTACGTACTCGTATCTTGAGTCTTCACTTCCACTTCCAACGCAATCTACCATGGGTCTGTCTTTTGTCCTTCTGTATTGAAATGATGCGCCTGTATAGCTTGTTAGCTCCTTAACGCTTATTAACCAACAAGTAAACTTATTGCTAACCATCACGCAGCAAAACTGCAGCATTCTGCTGGGAAGAAGGTGCGTAACTACTACACATTTAACTTCCAGCATGGCCTGTTGATTGCAAGCAAGGGGTGAGTTTGCTTTGAAGTCGTTGTGCTCATTTTATTATGACCGTTTGTTGTGGAACTTTTAGTGCGCAATTTTCAAAAGCCATCACCAACAGTTCGTGGAATTGACGTTTGTTGTGGTGATGTGGCAATACGAGACCACTTTTAGTCTTATAATGTGTAAATGTTGTTATATCTGCCAATGTTCAACCCTCGTTTGAGAGTAAGGACTTGTTTTCCTGACCCTGGTAGCGGTTGAGTTCAACTTGTTTTCTCAATTGGATTTATAGCTAAACACGCCTCTTTTCAGCTTTTATTATTTGATGTACATAGCTCTAAAAGTTGATTAAGATATTTTTTCATCAACATTGAAATAAGTTATATAGCTCTATTGCAAGACCATTGCGATGTTGTTCGCCAAATTGCACAATACAGATATAAAAATTAAAATAATTTGGATTGCTGATTAAATAGAGCAGGGTTCCACAAGTAAGGAAACACTCCATTGTCCTGAATTTTTCGATACTCAAATGTGGCGATGTTATTTCGCAGAGCTTTGGTATTATATTACTTATATGCTATATAGAGCAGAGATGCACATGAAAATCTGCTTTGGGAGATTTTTGCGAAAAACACTAATGTTGCATGCAAACAAAATAAGAACATAAACAAAAAGCAGAAGTTGAAGCAGCAACAAATCACACAAACAAAAAGTAAGCAACAATTGGGAACCGAAAGTGTTTATCTCGCGTAACAAAAAGAGCTGAACGAGCCGGCGCGCCCTGAAGACAAAATTCCAAAAGCAAAACTTGTGCGTTGAAGACAAATTAACAATAGCAAAAAGCATTTGGCGATAGGGAACCGAAATTTTTTACACAAACAAAAAGCTTGCGATTTTTACGAACCAAAATGATTTAGCTTGAATATTGGAAAAATGTCGCTATTTTTTGTTAAAGTTGTATTCCGTCTAGAGCATCTTTTGGTTTATGTAACACCAGCTTTGGAAAAGTTACCTTCAAATGATTGTCATTTGTGGCCTCACAAAGAAGCGTCCTTTTATGACCATTTTTTCTAAAATTTCTCT